>OY282641.1:149251038-149753538 GCA_958299015.1 Tetanocera ferruginea
AAAATAAAAAAACAAAAAAAAAACAAACAAGCCAAAAATAAAGCCAAAGCAACAATATCAAGTCAAAACAACACAAATCAGTCAGAAAACAAATGCAGCCCAATGGCGAGCATTAATATTCAAACAGGACAAAAATGGTCAACACAACAGCGTATACTAGATACAAGATATATGCAGTGTAGCTCAGGCAAGAATATAAAATGCAGCATAGACACGTATGGCTACACTTTGTTGTTGTTGTTGTTGTTGTATTGTTTGTTGGTGGCTGGCAGCATGCATCTAGATTCTAGTGCTATCTAGTATCTAACAAGTAGCAGCAGTTATATTAGTAGTTGTGGCAGTTGTTGTTGTTGTTGTTGTTGCTGTTAAAATGTCATGTTTTCGATTTGGACATATTTTGATCGCGCTAGTGTAACAAAAAATTGGCGCGCTATGAAATCGATCATTTTCCCACGATAACTGGCAACGCCACATTCACTCACACACTCACTCACCGACTCGTTTAAGCCAACAAACGATTGATCCATTCGATTGTTGGCCACTGGCATAGAGCCGCATACATAGCAAGCAACATTTATTAAATACATCATCCATCATAAGTTGTAACCAATCGTTAAGTGCGTCTAAATGCGTCTATGTAAATTCTAAATATGGCCACAAGCAATTTTAGCCACATTCATATGTGAAATGTTGCAAATGCTAACGTTTTTATAAAGTTGAATATTTTTTTTTTTTAAATATTGATTACAATTCGCTCTAGATAACTGCACAAGTTTTTTTGTAAATATATTTATTTTGTGCTACGTGCACAGAAACTTAGAGTTGGGTGTTGCAGGTAAGGTTTTTTTAATATTTTTTTTTTTTTTTATAAATATTAATTTTATGTCATGCTGTGCGATATTATGGCAAGCAAATATCATAAATGACATAGTTTGAATTGATAAACTTAAAAAATATTTTAGTTGAGCTGGTGTCAGCATCTATTAAAGTATCTTAAGCGCTTGTTAACGTTTAAGTCCTTCTTTTAAAGCAAATTCAATTAAAAAACTTTATAAAAATTGTTATATTGACATTTAAATTCTTCAAAAAAATTACCAAATTGTTTGTATATTATCGTTGATATTACTTTTGAGACAAAATTTAGAGCAACTTATATGAAAAGCCTTCTCTTTTGTCATATAAGTCACATCTTAGTGTTAAATTAAGGTTATGAAGCTTAAATTAAAATTTTTTTTTTACTACGTAGCTTAAATTTATATGTTGTGCTCAATATGTTCAAAACCTTCACCAGAATTTAGTGAACTATTCATTTGATTGCATTGAGCCATTCTTTGTCATTGACAACTAATCAACGCATCACAAATAACTGATTTTATATTTTTTTTTTTTTGTTTCTGCTCCGTCATTCCAAGATTTTACAGATTTTTTAAACCCAATAAAAGTGCTATGTCACACTTTTGTACCCATAGCATGATGTAGCAAAATTATCAAACTCAAAACGGAAGCCAGAATTTAGGCATAAGACAAGCGTGATCAAAGCTGAAAGTACAAAAACCCATTTTTACTAAAAATTGTACACAATTACCAACATTGTTGCCACCATTCTATACAAACAGGTGTTGATTTTGTTGTTGTCAATAGTTTGGTTGTTATTATTTTTGTTGTTGTTGTTAACAAATTTGCTTATTTGTCTCTCTGCATTTGTTTATTCAATTTAGCTTCTCAGCGCACGTTCACAAACAATCACGTTCCAATGCAATGATGATTTATCAAAATTTTTACTGTTACTGATCCGTATCTGTCAAATTAAGTATTTAAATTTTTTGGTACACCAAAAAGAGCACAATAACTGAATATTTTGTAAGCTGTGAACAGACAGTATTTTGATTTGTGGTTGTTCACAGGTATTCGTAAAGTTAAAATAGAATTAAAGTTGTGAACTTTTCGGCCAAAGCCAACTCAACTCTAATTAGCTTTCTATTTTAAATTTTAATTTTTTACTGAAACCATCATGACTTGAATTTTCTTTTGTTTTGCTGTTTAATTTTTATTATATCCACATTTTTTATTTTTACCCTACTTTCATTTATTTGGAGAAACGGAAGTTTGATTTTATTTGCATACAAAATTTGTCAAAACTTTTAATTTCTACTATTTTTTTTTTTTTGTTTCAAGGTAACGATGTTATATTCAACACTTTATTATTCTAAAAATTTATATACTTTCGAAGATATGTCCGTAGTGTTAGTATAAAAATATCTAAAATTCTATAAATTAAATAAAAATTAGACGATATAAATTTTATAACATTAACTTAGAAGATAAATTTCTGATAAGGTCGAAAAAAACTGACATTCCGGTGTCTGAAATGTGGTGGAGAAAATAAAAAAAAATAATTTTTGTTTTTTTTTTTAAAGTACTCCTCGTTAGAAAGGATGTTTTAAAGCACTTTAGTGCACTGTTTGGAAAAATTTAATGGAAACCGCTACAAAAAGTATGCCGTTGTGAGGATTGTAACAAAATCTTAATTTTGTACTTTTTTTTTTTTTTTTTAAGACAAAAGGGTGTACCAAACTATTTTTTCTTACAATTTTTTTTTAATAAAAAAATACTTAAATTTATTAATGCCTTCTTAACTCAGAAAAAATATCTATCTTTCTCCGTTAAAGAGTTTCTCTATTTTCGATTATAGCAATTTTTTCTTTTTCAAATTAAATTTTCACATTTCCGAAGAAATATTTCTTCACTTGTGGGAAATGGAAATATTTCCATGTCTCTAATAATGATAAGTTTTTTACTCGGACAAAAAAATTCTCATTTATAGAGAAAAATTTATTCAAAATGAAAAACTTTTTCCTTTATTTTGATAAAAAATTCACTATGCGAAGTATTTTCTTCAATAAAAAGAAATATTTTCTCAAAAATAAAAAATTTTTCTTCTCTGAAAACGGTATATTTTAAGATATTTCTCTTTTTCTTTGAAGCTTTTTATCATTTTTAGGGAATTTTTAGTATCATATTTGGAGAAAAGCATTCTCTGGAGCAAACTCTATACCATTTTTCTCTAAATATGATGCCTTTTTTATCGTATTCCGAGAAATTTTTTTCTAAGTGTAAGAACAGAACGGGTCGGAAAAACAAAAGTTCACGTACCGGTGTTCAAAATAAAAGTTTATTTCGTTAATCCGAACTAGAGTGAGCAATCATCAATTCGGATTAGCGATCTGACACTGTATGTAGTGGCCTTGGTAGTCAAATGGTCAGCGTGCTTGACTGCCAACTCAAAGATTCCGGGTTCGAATTTCAGCCAGGTCATGATCCCACGCTTTAACGTTTCTTAAATTTTTTTATTACGCCTAATCAACTGAAATTCATAATTCATCAATATTTACTGCTTAGGGTCATTTTCGCAATATCCGGTTAAGCACTAATCGGTACTTTAACCAGCGGTTAGCACAAAAGCATTTTCTCAATGTTCGGTTAGAACTAAAGTTAACGGCAAGTTGTAGTCCCGGTTAGCTGCTTATCGGAAGAACAACTGATCATAGTAAGCAATTAATATTTCTTTATTACACAAAAATGGATAGAATCAACAATGAGTTTGAAGCAAAATGGGACACATGCAAATATATAGTATGTGATAACGTTGAATAGCATGACGACATCCCAGCAAAAAAAAATGCTTCCAAAAGAAGGTAAAGTGGAAGGGAAACTCGTAAGTTCCATCCCTTCTAATTTCATACGCAGAAGGCATTATTTTAACATATGCATGTCATTGGGAGGAATGCTTTCTTAAATCTTCTCTAGAAGTGCTTCTAAAATTTTTCAATTTAGTTTTTAGATTGCGTGCAAAATTATCAGTTGAACCGTTTAACACAACAATGAATTTAAAAACTGTAGCCATTTTTAATTTGACCACTAATGGGTTAATTTGTGTGCTGGCAGCGAAGTGTACGTTATAATAATTCCTGCAGATGGACAATAAATTTATACAAAAGTGCTTAAAGGATCATTCAAGATTCAGTATTTTTCACGGATTTAAACAGAGATTGATTTGTTGAGATAACGACAGTAGCATTCTTAAATAAAATCAAAGTGGAGTTCTGCTCTGAATCAAAACTATATGACTTGTTTAATAAAGAACCTCATTTTCACTGTACCATATTATGGACGAGAAGTTATCCAATGAATCGTTCGATGATCTATCAAGTAAGATTAACAGATGAATGTGTAATTTCATTGCAACCTCTCAAGAAATACGTACATTCGTTGAAATATTGAACTACAAAAAATTTAAGTATCTAGAAATCTTCTATCAAATTAACCAAATGTATACCATTATCGTTGATTGTTATCCTAGTCCAGAGATTTTTAATAATGTCCTAGCAGAAATTATTTGAAGAGACCGTTTAAAAGTAGATTTTATACAGTAACATAGCTTCATTTTTGTTGAGGAACTGTTTTGTTGAGGCGGCAGGCATAGCGAATATTTTCAGCTGTAAAATAAATTTTTATAACTTGAACTTTTGTTAGGTTTTAACATTATAAAACTTCTTGTTAAACGTATACTATTAATTGAACTGCAAATTCAACTATTTCATTCAACCGCACTTCAAAATCCGTTTAAATTGGCTTTTGTAATATTTAACTTCTGTTTCGGTAAAACTCTTTGCTCAGTTCTAATTTTCGCCACTGACTTGTTCTCTCCATAACTGCTAAAAATATAATGATTTCAATATTATAGAGTTGCTTATTCCTGGAAGCTTTGAGTTTTTTATGCCATTCCATTTCACCCCATTATAAATATGTTTCGTTAAAAAATACTTTCAGTCTGAAACAACCCTTTAACATTATTTCCCCTTTTCCAATCAATCCTTTTTCATAGGTACTGCAGCTTGATTTGCATGCTTTTTTAGTACAGCTTTTAAAGGGTTGTCGTTGTTTTTTTAGACATCATTTTATCGTTAACATATGTTGCAGCTCTCTCTCTCTTCATATATGTATGACAATCAGATGGCGCTTCAACATTACGTACTTAAAAAGGAGGAAATCAAAATATGATATGGCAACAGAGAAATCGAATAACACACACAACATAATTGATCATTTAAAGCTCGATCAAAGTCCTTTCTAGCTTTCTAGGGCTGAAATGGCCAGTTCGTTTTTTATGTCAACAGAAAATGGACAATCTTCAAAACTAAAAATATATATAAACATATAAATTTTTATATTAAAAATAAAACAAGTCCTTTCTAGCTTTCTAGGGCTGAAATGGCCAGTTCGTTTTTTATGGCCACAGAAAATGAGACAATCTTCAAAACTAAAAATATATATAAACATATAAATTTTTATATTAAAAATAAAACATTAAAAGATGCAAAGTTAATCAATCTGGCTTTGCTTTAAAAACAATTTTGAGATATTACGAAGCATTGGTTGCCAAAAGAGGTAGAAATAAATTAATACAAACTGTCAATCAAAATGCAAATTATTTGCAACATAACATGTTGCACAAGCTGCACTCTCAAATGAGCAGTAAAAAACACAAATTAAGCATTCAAATAGAATGAGCAAAATACGGAAAAAAAAACTTTTACCAACAGCTCGCGCTGTGAGTCTGTCTCATTAACATGGCTCATTCGCCAGCTTCAAGCTCAAAGAGACAAAAATTATAAATGCAAACGCAGCGAGCTGCATTGTTGCTACTGTTGCTGCTGCTGTCAACATGCGGCAAATGACATTCGTCATTGCTTGTTGTTGTTTTTATTGTATTGTTGTTGATTGATTAAATGCAAAAATCGTCATCGTCAGCAATTAATCTGTTGCTGAAGTGTAAAAAACACGACAACAAACTGACTGACAGATACACAGACAGCAGGACAGCCAAACAGACGGACAGACGAGAAACTGACAGACTTTGCAAAAATTTGGTCAGAATGTCAATTTGACAGACAGCTGCCACTCGTTGCTGTTTGTTGCCGTTTTGTACAGAAATCACCTTTGCTGGCAAGGACAACCAATTTTTGCTGCTGCTGCTACTGTATTAAGTGTTGGCTAACCCACTTTAGCAACATTCTCACAAATGTGCATAATTTTAATAAATATTCAAACAATTCGCTGCAATACTGCTCAATAATTGTTTTAATTGCTTTGATAGATTTCCATATAATTCTGTTGAAATTTATTTCAATTAAAATATTAGCTCAGCTATTTGCAATGTGGCAACACTCATTTTCTGAAGTGAGCTTATAAAAAGATTTGTAATGGCAAATGAACAACTGAAGCTGCATAAATATGCTGCCAAACTGCAAGTGGGTCAATGGACTCATTTGGCACAATTGGTTTGATTGGCTCAATTGGTTAAGAATATATTTTCTATGTAGAATAGCATACATTTCAATGTATTTTATTGACATATTCTCACTAAGACAAAGTTAGAAACTTCCACATCAATCTTCAACACAGCATTAAGAGAATCTTCAAATGTTGATCAGTAACAACTGAAATCAGTAAATTGGACTGCTTTAATTCTAAACTACAAAATATTTTTAAAAACCGTTCAGAAGAAACAGCTTTTAACAGAATTTCTTTTTAACTCTTAATAAAAATTTCGCCGACGTAGGTCGGGCTGGTCTCCATAAAAAAATTTTTGTAAAAATTCGTTCTAAACTTAAGATTTGCTCATTGAAGTATACTCCATGCAATTCTTCTTCCACGCGGTTCTTCTGAGAAGAATTTTGTTACTGTAACAACCTGTTACTTCATGAATTATTTGACATAAAGCTCAAAAAATAATTCTTAAAGAAGACATTTTTTAAGAATTATAAAATAAAATTAAAAAATTAAAATGTCACAATTTTGTTATTTTAATACTTATATATTAAAATTTTTCATTTAAAAACAATTTGATGCTGCAAGCTTATAAGAAGAAACAAGTAAAGAAGGTGTAAAGTCAGTCTAGCCCGACTATGAAATACTCTAAACCTACTTTTTTCAAAATACAATTATATTTATATAATTGTATTGTTGAAAATGGGCGGATGAAGCCCATATTTTATTCGCACTTCAAATTTGATGAAAAATTTATGTATACAAAGTTTTATTCCTGTATATCACATGTTAATGCCTTTAAACAGTTTTCGCTATTGTGGGTTGTATCGGAGGTAGGCGTGTTCATGGACAGATTACGCCCAATTTTTGAACACATTGTAGTTTTGGTATAAAATACATACATAGCGAATTTTATCTCTGTATATCTCTGTAGGTTAAACATAAGTTTATTAAAGAAGTTTAAATTTTTTGGGTTGCACCGGTTGTAGGTGTATCCGTGGGTGAATGACACCCATTTTTCAAAAACATCTCCGTTTTTTTTATAAAACGCATGCGCACCAAATTTTATCTCTGTCAATATAATTTAATGAGATTTCAATTTTTGCATTGTATGGGAGGTGGGCATGTCCGTGGGTGGGTGACACCTGATTTTCGAAAACTTGTTTTTTTTCATATAAAATTCATGCATACCAAAATTTAAGTCGATAGGTTAAACATAAGCTTATTTATTTAAATTTTTTAAATTTTTGGGTAATATAGGAGGTGGGCGTGTCCGTGGGCGGGTGACACCTTTTTTTGACACCTTTGTTTTCATATAAAATACATGCATACCAAAATTTATGTCGACAGATTAAAAAGCCTATTTCCTGAGTTTTCAATTTTTGCATTGTATGGGAAGTGAGCGTGTCCGTGGGCGGATGACACCCATTTCTCGAAAACGTTTGCGTTTTGTTATAATAAAACATACTTACCAAATATTGTCTCTCTAGGCAAAACATAAGCTTATTTATTTAGTTTTCAATTTTTGCATTGTATGGGAGGTGGGCATGTTCTTGGGCGGATGACTCTTTATTTTGATATAAAATACATGCACACCCAATTTTATTGTTGTAGGATAATTATGAGCTTATTTATGAAGTTTTCAATTTGGCGTTGTATTAGAGGTACGCTTGCCTCTAATACATGCCTCTAATACACGTATTAGTCTGTACATGTTAAGCTACGGAAAGGATCGATTCCAAAGTATAAATAAAATAGAACTATAGTGAAATAGTGAAACTTTCAGCAGACATTTTTTGTTTAAACGCAATCCTATTCAAAATTGTGAAATTGGCTTTTTTTACCTGTTTTGTCGTTTGAACTATAGTTCTGAAAATAAAAATGGAGATAGAAATGAAATTATAGTCTCAGAAATCAAAAGAGTATTTAAATATTTATAAAAAAATTGGCAAAAACTGTACTTTTACCCATTTTCAAATCAAATTTTTTGACAAAAAATGACACCCATTAAACTGATAAATGGATTTTCTTTTTTTAAATTATGTCTCTTTGGGTGTTATTATTTGTGAAACTAGAAGATTCAAATTATATGAGAAACTAACATAAGAGCTCGAAAAGATGCATCAGTGAGCTTAAAATTTCAAAGTAAGAAAAAAGTAAGAAAGCCACATTGTTCGAATGAAAAATTTGATACAACTTCTCAATCACCGATTTTTTTTTTAACGTAGAATTACGTCTTATAGCCCGGTTTGTATGGGGTCGTTTTAACAGATTTTTTCAAGGCCATGAAACTTTTTTGACAAATACTTAAGGGTATACCTAAAGCCTTTAATACTCATCATTCAAAGATAATATATATACTAAAATATCAGATATAGCCTGCGCTGAATGAATATTTAATTTTGGATGTTGTCACTATTATATCAAAGTCACAAAAATATATGTATTCAAATATAAGAAGAAAAATATATGTGTTTATATAAGAAAATCAATCATCAGCTGCTTATGCTGTGCCTGCTGCTTTCTTTGTTTTTGTTTTGTTGTTTGTGCTAATATTGTCTTTGTTTTATAAGAACTGATTCGCAGGCTTCTTCATTGGGTTCTTGTATGTAGTACTTATTTATTGGGTTCTTGTATGTACTACTTAGAATTGAGTGCTCTATTTTAACACAAGATGTTAATCACAACCTCTTTTCAACTCAGTCAATGAACTCAAACTGCCAAACTTAACGAAATGGGTCTGTGATCGTCTTAATTTTATTTTGAAATTAGTTGTTAAAGAAATTAAACTAGCTGTAGCTCGCAAACTATATATCGGGCAGAGACGAAAGTAGCACCGATGGAAAGTGGCACCATTTGCTTCGCCTTTTTTGAAGTAAGTCAATGAAATAAATGAACTTAATCTGTCAAACTTAACGAAATGATCGAAAAAAATTTGACATTTTATTTGCTTTTGTTTGCATGATTTTATCATGCTTAAGCCCTAACCAAAATAGACGAAACGAGACGATAGCAACTCGACGAGCGTGTACATTCGTTACGTCTGTTTTGACATTTAACCCAAAATGAAACGTTCTTGAACTCGTCTAGGCTGTCAGCTGCCAACTGTTTCAAATGCATATAAATGCCTTGTTCATCCTTAACAATAGCTATTAATTCATTAAAATATTGTTTCTTGAACTAATTGATAAAAATGCAACAACACTTGATGTAAAAATACTCTGCACTATTGTTGCTGACGAGTTGAGACGCTAAAAGTTCGGTTCTTACGGAACAAAACGTCTCGTCAATCCGTTTCGTTCAGTTTCGATGTGTTTACGTTTGCTTATTTTGGGCAACAACATTGAATTGCATTCAAGCGAACATTTTCGTCTTCGCTCGTTACGGAGCAAATCGTCTATTTTGGTTAGGGCTTTACTTTTAACGATGTCTTTGTTTTGTTCTCGATATGAAGTCCATATTTAAGTGTTATTAATTTCTTTGCTAATTTTCGTAAGATCAATAAAAAATATTTATAAAATGGACAAAACAATCGGACCAAAGAGACAAAGTAGAAGAGAATACAACTTAAACGGAATTCTACGTCTACACTTACGATATTATCAAAACTTTTCCATTTTTTATTTCCACTCTTGAAAAAAAAACACCAAACCTACTGTTATAACTAGGGCCATACAACCTCAACTTTGAACTTTAATATGTTGTTTCAGAATTAAACTGGGTCAAATTGTTTAAAAACAGCGCCTATCGCACTTACTAACGCTTTCTAATGGATTTCACTAGTCATTTTCGATTTGACATGAAAACCTTTAATAACGTTTTTGTTTTATGTTAAAAACTTTTTATGTTAAAAACATTCTTACTCCTGGTCATTGTCAATTAAAAGTAATGAAAGCAAACTGACCATTGAAACTGACTTAGTGAAAACCAGACTAAACTGACATCGACAAAATAGAAAATCTTCATAAAACTCATTGGAACAGACACATTGCTTTTAAATTTTGTAAACAAGCATATGTCTCTGATGGGTTTATTTGACTTTCTGAATAAATTACTTGAATACAAAAATCGCATTCACCCTCAGAAAAAGTGTTAACCAAGTTTTGAAAAAACTTCAAAGTTTAGAATTTTTTATCGATTTTTTTCGATTTGCTTATTGCATTGAACGCCACCAACATGAGGACAACTCACTGTGCAAGGAATTGATTTATCATCATGCCATTTTGTTAATGAAGCTGATAAAGATCGACGGCATCGTAGCATTTAAATAAACAACGCTGCAGCTCAGGCATCAGCGCATCAACGCTGTTCCAGCATGATTATTATTGATGAATGACTGTCTGTCTGCCTTTGTTAATTTTTTCTTATAGTCCATCTGCCTACTACTCAGTCGTCTACTGTTTGCCTCCTTCATTAAGTTTTTTCTCTTCGACTCCTATCTTAAAACTCACTTTATAGCTACTTAAATGCAGTAATTTTACCGAGTGCAGCTTTTAACGCGCGCTACCAACTTTTGATCTTTGCTGCTTTGGCAACGCATCAAATAAAGTTGGCTGAATTTGCAGTTAATTTATCAATAATTCGTTGCGCTACTTAATTAAAAATTCAACATAAATATTGTTGTTCAAAATTGTAAGCGAAATTTAATATAAAGAGAAATTAACTCAACAACAGCCATAGCGGAGTCAGCCAATTCAACCAAACCAAGCTTATTTAAGCTCACTTTTAACTCAACTTTAACTTTGAACATTGAAAACGCAATTATTTGCTATTTAAATTTTTAACAACATTTATTCATCAGTTAACAATTATTTGCAACTTGATCTTGACAATAATTGTAATTGGCCAAATGATTAAATAAATATTTCACCACACAATTATGGTCATTTCCATATAAACTGATTGATTCACCATTCAACTTGAAATGACACTAAATAAATATAGTAGCTGTTTAAGCCGTAAGGAAAAAAAAAAAAATTAATCGCATACAAAACGCAAAGAGCAAAAACGAAAATAATTGAAATTATCTTGTGGAATTTTTCTACAACTGCGCATATAATTGACTTGACGTTCATCGTTGATCTCAACCCAGTGCAAACCATGATCACCGCAAATTCTTATGCAAATCAGCGGCGATTGTTTAAGGCTGGCTCAACATGTTTAAATGCGAGCGAACAAACGGACAAACAAACGAGCTAAAGCGACAAGTGAGCTTCATGATCATGAAACAATTTCATTGATTTGCATAGAATGCAATTTTTGTGCAATGTTGTTTGTTTTTTTTTTCTTTACATTAGAAAAAACCTGATGGAAAAAGCCCAGATCCATCCGGTTGGATACAGATTTTCAGTAAGTGATGTCATTGAACTTATCTTTAAAAAGCGCATCATTTGAGAAACGCTTTTATTAATTTTTCTCTCTTTGCTTACTTACTATGAGTCGAAATGCAAAAACAAAAGTTAGTTTTGTATGAAGACAGATATCCACACCCCAAGCTAAAATTCCCATGAAGTTTTGAGGCCTTCGCATATTCCTTGTTTTTGCTACGTCTAAAGAAGCACGAACCTATGGAGGGAGCCTACTTTAAGCTAATGCTGGACTCGCTAACTGATTAGATTACGCACATTTTGGTATTTTTCCCTGACAGCGAAATCATAATGCAGGCAATTTAAAAGTCCACGATCTGCCTTAGCAAACCTCTTGTTTTGATTGTTTGCACAGAACTTCACAATCCCAGCAAGTAATCAGTCACTGACCCTTATTGAAAGTAAATCTTTTTCAATGCAGGAGATATATTTCTGAACAAGAGCAATAAAACGTTTCCCCGCAAATCTCAAAATAAACAAAGTCTCTGGTCCTGATGGCATACCTACACTTGTGTTTAAAACGTGTTCTTCAACTCTGGCTCGGCCATCTTGTTGGAAGTTCGCAATTGCCATCCAGTGGAAAAAAAGGTTGATGCCATGAACCCCCTGCAAGCTACCACCCATAACGATATGCTCTGCATTCTCCAAAATTAATGAACTTGAATTCTATCTGAAATTTACTAGATCACAACGAATGACTCCGCTAATAAGACTTCCGTAACGCAGGCCTTATTAGGTGACCTAATTGCGTTCCTCTCCGAAAAATGCGTTCACTTCTTTGGTGAGAGCAAGTTTTGTTGCTCTAGATCAGAGGTGCACATGAGAGCTTCGGGGAGCCCTCGGCTTTCACAGACAAGTCGTGCATGCGAAGCTGCCAAACTTCTTCGACGATAGCATTGAGTCAGTTTGCGTTTGATCTTCACGGAGTAATCATCTTATGTGCAAATCAGGGACCGAAAATAACTGTTATTTTACAATTTTTAAATGAAAAAAACACAATGAAAATATTGTCGAAGGACTTTTTCAAATATACCATTATGATACAAATGGCCTCAGCTTCACGAATGTTAAGGGGGTCTTCTCATTGAGCAACTTTTTTTTTCGACTTTTTGCATTTATTTATAGCTTGGGTAGTTGTGAATATGCCCCTAAAAGGATTTTTAGAAATTCGAAATACTTTAGAAGATACAGCCTTTTTTGTGAAGCAAGGTCTTCGTCAACGCGTTATATCTTAAACTTTAAACGCGTTTATCTCGAAACCACGTTTTTCGAACTGGCGGCCATGATATCTCCAGTTCAACTGAACCGATTTTCATGAAACATAGTGGAATCGACGCAAAATTGTCACCATTCTCGGGTGAACCTCGACCATAATTTTAAAAAATTTTTTACTATTTTTTTTTTACACTAAACTACAAAAAAAATCCCGAAATTGAATTTTTTTTTTTTTTTGAATGGCCGCCATTTTGTCAAAAAAAATCACAAAATTAAGCTTGAGGTTCACCCGAGAATTACATCTATACTGATTATAACCCCGTTTTTTTTTCATTTTAGACGCTCCGGAGACCCGGAATCGTGGCCGCCGTGACGACACCTTTTTTTTCACCACCAACTTTGAAGTCTCATTACTTTTTGAACAGCCCACGTATCGAGGCAAAAAAAATTTTTTTATTTACTTTTAAACTTTTGTAATACAATAAATAAAAAAAGTTTTCAATTATTCTTTGCGTTTTCAAATAAGAATTTTTTTAAAAAGGGTCCAAAAAACGGGTTTTGAATGAGAAGACCGCCTTAAGTGCCTTTTAAATTTTCGACTGATTCTATAAAAGTTAAAAATTAACTGTTATTTTTTGCCTTTTATTTTTTCGGACAAAAATAACGGTTACTTTTGACTTTTATTTTATCGGTCAAACATAACAGTTATTTTGTGACTTTTATTTGTTCGGTCAAAAATATCAGGCACTTTCTTGTTTTTTAAAGACCGCTTGACCAATTAAAAAACTATTGATACCATATGTAAATTGTGCGCATCGACGAGACGAAAATAATGGTATCAATAGTTTTTTAGTCGGTAAAACAGCCTTTGAAAAAACACAAATTGCCTGATATTTTTGACCGAAAAAATAAAAGGCAGAAAATAACTGTTATTTTTGACCGATAAAATAAAAGTCAAAAGTAACTGTTATAATTGCCCGAAAAAATATAAGGCACACAATAACTTTTATTTTTGTCAGAAAAAATAAAAGTTAAAAAATAACTGTTAATATGTGACTTTTTCGATAAAAACCATAACCGGTACGGTCCCTGGTGCAAATTGTTATGTTGAATTTTTGTCTTGTACACACATACTTAGACAAAAATGTTGCGTTTGTGTTGGAAGCTCTGCCAACGCTGTGCATCACGGCTCTAGATATCTCAAAGGCGTTTCACCGTGTGTAACATAAAGCGCGCGTGTCAAAACTTATCAGTGATAACTTATCAATCACGTGTTTTCGCTAGCATAGATCTATACGTGACGTGGTTAAGTGTATTTCGTCCAGATAACACTCCATCTATTTGTCATTCATGTTTTCAAAATATACTACCCGAGCTTTTTAGAAATTGAGAGTAAGAGGCAAAATATGAATGGCGCACATCTTAATTTCTTTAAAAAAATCTCCGAGTGGAGTCTTGCTAATAAGGTGAAGTTTAATGCAAGCTAAGCCCGGTCTTGTCTGTTATGTCACAAACGAATGGATTGCCCTTTAGCTTCCTTCAATATAAAGAAAGGATGTATATATTGCAGAGTCAGCCGCTCTTGACGTTCTGGACATATCGATTTAATCTGATCTTCGTTGGAATGATCATATTTTCGATGTGTCGAAAGAACCGGAAAAGTACCTAAGTTTCTCAAATCAGTGTAAAAAATATTTCACTTCAGCTGATCTTCGCACTTCCTATATATAACTCATATATTAGACCGAAAAATGTTTCAATTAATTATTTGGAGCTTCTGAACCGAGATCAATGTCGTGCACTATATCTGATAGGGAATGAAAATATTGTATCCTTTCTTAACTCTCTTGGCCATCGACCCCATTTGGGTCCTTAAGTATATATACAGGTGCTACCATAGAAAGTGTTTAAGGAAACTACACGACCTGCCTCCATCAGCCCGAGTATTTTGCAGGTCAACTCGAGTAACTCTAGGTTGTAACAAAAAATTGTTGGGAATTACAAAAAATTTTATATTTTCTGTATATGAGGTCTGAAATATAAATTCTTATATCAATTTTTATGTACTTTGAATTCTTATGCAATCTGAATTCAAATCCAATGTCCGTTTTTCTCCGTCAGCCAGGAGTTTTCAGGAAACTCCAATTTTTTTACGCAATACACTGGTGTGTGAAGGAAAAAACGGGCAGCAAAATCGAATTAAGTGCATTAAAATAGATAAAAATTGAATGTAAGACCTCGACTTCAGGCAAGTTTTAGTTTTTAAGCCGGTGTAATTTTTATGACGCACCGTGGATAAATTTAACTTTCTTCGTATACTAGCTTTTATATGCTATAAACAAAACTGCTTTTTAATAAACTGTGACGTGGTTTTGTCAAAGGCTGTGGTAAAGCTCAGTCGCTCCAACGTTCCACTCAATTTTGAAATATCAAGTACACTATTTGATATAATTTCAATCAATAGCTTATTAAATTCTTTGTGATATTATGTTACGCAATAAGCAATTCAGAGTACTTAATATATGACGGTGAAGTTCGAGTGTATTTCTCGTTTCGAACGTCGGTCTTCAATACTGTTAGCATGCGATGATGATCATAATGAACGCTGTTATTTTACGATAATGGTATTTGCTAATATTGATATGCGATTCTGTTTGTTAAAATGGCATTATTAAGTAATGTAAGTATTCGGTAATCTTGGTATTCAGTTAAGTTGGTATTCAGTTATGTAATGAGGAAGTTATGGTGTTCAGTAATCTTATTTGGAACTGATTGATATTTAGTAACATAATTTAGAAATGACGATATTCGTTGATTCGGAAATTAGGGTAAGTGGTGGCATTATACGAAAATGATGCTATGTATTCGGCAATATTATTTGGATATCACGGTATTCAGTTACATAATTCAGAAATTACGGTTATCGGGTGATTTATTCGGAAATGATAATAAAATATCATATTCAGATATTATTCAGATAAAGCAGATTCGATAATCTTATTTATATATTGTGATATTATTCCGTGATACTATTCAGATATAACGGATTCGATAATCTTATTTAAAATTGACAGTATTTGGTTACATTGGTTAAGTATGTAAGCAGTAATTGTATTCGGAAACTACGGTATTCGGTAATATTGGTAATGACGTATTTAAAAAGGAGCGTTGGCTTAGGAGCGTTGGCTTTGCGAGAACAGCCAAAGTTTTGACTGCATGGGAGAAGTTTTGTTTGTTAAGACGTTTTGTTAAATTTTGTTCAACAAAATACAAAAAGCACTAAAAGAACATTTCTGTTGCAAGGACGGCTGTATAGCTTAATAAAAGCGAAGTTCAGGCAGCGCAGCAGCAAAAAAACTGAATGTTTTCTGATGCGAAAACGGCTGAAAAGCTTGCAGAAAGCAAGGTACGGGAAGTGTAGCAAGCAGAGGTAGAACGATCTATACGATTGCGTGGATAGATGAAAGTAATACTGCAAGGTTTGAATTACAAACTTTCCGGAATATACCATTGAATTTGAAGCGAAGCGAGGCACGCTACACGTGAGGAGCGTTATGCACCGACGAGTTACAACAGTTGCAGCAATCTGAGCTTGTTTAAGAAGTCGTTTGCCTAAACCAATTGAGAATCATATAACGATTAATCGAAGGTTGGGTACATGTTCGTATTTAGTTGCCAATAGTTTGGGCGCAGGTGTGCATATGAACATGTTGCGTACGTTGTTTCTTATCTAGGTTCACAATTGTTATTTATTTCAATAATGGTGCTTTGGTTCAAATCCCACGACGGGCATTGACAAAATTATTTTATTATTATTTATTTTAATTTTTCATTTTATTAAGTTCTGTTTTTTTCTAAAATGCTTATGACTTAGCAGTTTTGTTACTCGATACTCTTACAATAAATGTGTTTTTTTAAAGCAGCTAATTTTAAAATCGTGGTGATCGTGGCATGCAGGTTAAGTGTGTGGCTTAGCATGCTCGGAGCCCGGGTTCGATCCCCAGCCGTGGCGAAAAGTTTTTTCAATAAAAAAATTTTTCTGATCGGTCACCACCCCTCTGCAGACAATGGCAAACCTCAGAGAGTAAATAATGCCATGTAAAGCTTCTTGAGAACATGAGCCGTTCGGAGTCGGCATAAAACACGTAGCTCCAGTTCTCGGTCAATTGTGTGCAAACATTTAATAACACACACACAACACAATCGATCCTAAGAAGCCTCGGTCAAAGTCCTTTCAAGGGCTGAAATGGCCAAATTGTTTTGTTTGTTTTTGTTTAATTTTAAAATATATTCATTTTTGGAATTTCTCAAATGACTTTTTACTAGAATTTTTCAACTTGAATCATATGTCTTCGAAACAAAAACTACTTAAATAAGTTATACTGAGATATCAGCTCATAAGCTGGCAATAATTATTCCGCTCATGTACGTCAAACACAAAGTATATTTGATATAATTATGAATCAGTTGTCTGAGTGCCGAGCTATTTTCCAAAGTTATGTCAAATGTAAATCTGGCTTGTTTTTCCAGCAACATCAGATGCAACAACAGATAACTATGCGTGCATATTTCTTCTATGTTGTTCTCGCTTTGTATTTGTTATGTATGTATGTCTGTTGTTGTCGTTGGATTGGCGCTCATTATGTGTTTAAAAAATATTTAACGTAATTCTGTAATCTGAATGCAGCCATCTTCGCAGTAAACAGGATGCTATAGTGCGTTTGTGGTTGACAAGCAAAAACCAGGAGCAGGATTGTTTTTTCTGCAGAGCAGCTAATGCTGAAGCTGTTGCTGGTTGGCACTGTTGGTTGCTGTTGTTGTAGCTGTTTGCTGTTGCATGCCAGCAATGTAAATTTCTGTGCATGTGTTTGACTGAAGAAAAGCCAGTAAAAAAAGTTGCATTGCAAAGCAGGATGACGCCAAATGCCAAAGAAACTGCTTCTTGTGCATCTTGGTTGGCTGTTGGCTCTTGGCTGTTGTAGCTGTGCGAAACACTTCTTGACTAACTGACTGACTGACTACATAAGCTTGATGACAGTTGACGCTGTCGTCTTCTGCTTAATTTATGACCATTTTTATATAAACATTACTCACTTGATCGTGTTCTTGGAAATCGGTTGTGGTTTTAATTTTTCCCATTTTTTTTTTCCTTGCCGTTGTTCGTTTGTATTTAATTTCTTGTATTTAATTTGTAAATTATTTTAATGCTTTCATAATTTATAACAACAGCTGCAGCAGCAGCAGCAATTCTTTGTGATAATGACCAGTTTTTGTCTAGTTTTGCCATTTTACATTTTCCGAACAGGAATGTGGATGATCCTCATAAACTAATCTAATGTTTGCTCTTGGAGCTCGCTGCAAGTAGTTATGTTTAAACATTGCTTTTTTTTTTGTTTTTGCTGTTGGTATTGATCGTGAACATTTGTTAGCATTTAAGTATTAATTTTCTTGAATTCCTGCAATAGAATAAAAAAAAACTAATCATTATGCTATAAAGCAGAGATTTATGAAAGCATTTTGTAAGAGTCCAAAGAATGTCAACAAGAACTGGAGCAGAAATTTATGCCAAGTTAAGCGGAGTAAAATTTCAAAGCAGCAATACTCAGTCATTTTTTTGCTTTTAAGATAAGAAAATGTAAAAAAAAAATACAAATAGTCATAACTCAATAGCGCCTTCTAGCAAATCGCTATTAAATTAAGAATACAAAAATTTCATAGGGAATATTTTGCATTCTTATACCTCAGTGTTAGTACTCATAACGTATAAATTAAGGTCAAGGTTTTTGAGTATTTTTTTTTTAAATATATATGCAAAGAAGAGCAACCCTGAAAAGACATTTTGATCTGGTAATACCCTAAATGTGTGAGTATGTATTACTTAACGAAGAACTGCTTTTGACGAACTTGAGTACTAAAACTGTGTTTTTTATAATATCATAAAGAAAATATCGGCAGGGTTAAAAAATAAACAAAAATGGAAATGAGAGCTGTTGCAGAAGGGGTTAAATACTCAAAATAGAAAACGAAAAAACAACTCATAAAAAGGGGTTGTTCAATTTGCACGAAGGGTGAAGAAAAAACCTACGTTATATGATAGAGCCTGTCGCACAACCCTTCATAACAATCTTTAGACTTTTTATACAATTCCCAAAATTTAAATATCCTCGCGACGTTAAAAGTTTGTAAGATAAAAAAAATTTTAACCTGCGCATGTTTAAAATTTAAACATGGAAAATGTTTCTCCTTGCACTGGAAAACACTCAATTTAAAGGCAAGACACATTTGCATACGCATAAAACTAGTGAACATTGGCCATAAGAACTCATTTTCGTTTGGAATACGGGCGCAAACGGTTCGGTCAAAGAGAGAACATTTATTTTTATTTCAAGTAGTTTTTTTTACTAACACTAAAACCACGATTCGTTTATATAAATATATCGTTATGCTTATATTTTCAAAAATTTCGACTGGCGTCAGCATATTTTTGAAAAACGAGCTACTAAAAAGGCAATACTTCCACCGAAACTTGGATTATTCGAGCAACAAAAATATATCAATAAGGAATACAACACCTGCATTAAAAAATTACAAGGATTAAATCAGAAAGGATAACTTCAGCTCATTGGATTATTTAATTTTAAAATAACATAAATTTCTCGACGAAATCAGTTCATAAAAATAAATATTTGTAATTAGAGTAAAATAAATTTCTTTCCTTATAGAATTTATTATTTTTGGTTAACTAAAAAATGTCGTTCTACTTTTTGTCTGAAACCAAAACTTCTTTTTAGTTCAAAATTTTTAACTTTATTTGTAGTCATCGGCGTAAATATAGCACGAAGCTTTAAGGCAAATTTTTAACTCGGCCCAAATTTTGGATTGACCGCAAAACTCAATTCAAAAAAATTTCATTTGCCGCAAATGACTAAAAAGTGTGAGAATTAACTCAATGGCATTATTTCAAAAGAAAAATAATGAAACAAAAACAAATATTAATAAAAAAAAATTCATATGAATTTTTATTTTATTTAAAGTTGCATGCTTAAAAATTCAACAAAACTAATAATAATAAATGCTAAAAAGCTCGCCTTTTTATTAAGATCTACCGTTGATTTTTTATAAATTCAATAAACAATAAAATATTTTGCAATTTTTTGCCAAATTACATCCAATAATCTTTCATACTAATGTATGGCTTAACAGTAACCAAAACAATTTTGAAGATTTGTTCAGTTATTTCTCAAGTTATATCTTCCTTCGTCAAGCGCGTTCATCTCATATAAAATAAATGAAATGGTCCTATGATTATGAAATTTTGTATGCTTGGTTAGTTTAAGCTGCCAAAGAAACAATTCAAAATATGTTGAAATCGGTGCGTCCTAAGGGGTACCTCCCTTGAACCTCTATTAATTTCTTAAATGATGATGTATGTGAAGTACACACAAAAGTAAGTTGATCTTAACGAAACTAAGGCCCGTTAACTGATCTCCGAAGTTTAAATTCCTTAACCTTAGATTTCGTAAAAAAACAAAAACAAATTGGCCATTTCAGCCCTTGAAAGGACTTTGACCGAGCTTCTAATGATCAATTGTGATCAGATTTCGTAAACAAAGTTTAAATTTTAAACTCTGTTAAAACTATTATCGGCAGTTTAATTAAACTCTGTTTAAAAATTTGAACTGAGATTAAAACACATATTTGAGCAGCACTGTAGCAAAAATTCTACAACTTTGACGTAGAACATCAAAATATTTCCAAAAAGTTTTGATAAAATAATACAAATTTTCAGTTTCATTGGATTATTTTTTTTTTTTTTTCAAAACTTAAAATATCCCAGTCGGGAGATAGGCGAACACATCTCCTTAACGATTCATCCTTTCCTACTGCCTAATGTATGAAAAAAGGCAATTAATACCTTTGGTGATGTACAGGAAGCTGAAAAGCGACTGAACAAACCAATAAAAAGGGAAATTATTGGACTAATCGCTTCTTCCCTACTCGGAGAAGCATTAAAGAGATTAATATACCCTTCGTATCAGTCAGGTGTGTTTTTTCAACCTGTTAAAAACAAAAATCAGTCGCAAGTGCTTTGGGAAAAATTAAAAATTTTTTAAAATATAAACTACAAACTATTTTTTGTGCTTCATTGTTGTTTTGTGTTGTTTAAGAAAAAAGGCATTTTTTTATTTTAAAAAGTGTTTTTTCTGCAACAACAAATAAATGCATATGGGCATCTCCCAAAAAAGGTCCACAAAAGTGAAGAAAAACATAAAAATAAAGCACTCTAACAGCTTTTAACTTTTTTTTTTTTATTTTGATTAGAATTACTGGTATCTAACTTGAATTTAACTTATTATGATGTATTTTTATTAAAATTTATAATGAACATCTTTACTGCATTTTACTTTGGTGGAAAAATTTGTCGCGTCCGAGATGTCGCGTCCGTATTCGTGCTATATCTATTTAAAAAAAGGGAAGAGATAATTCTAATATTTCATAAGTCTACGAAGAATAGTTATCCTTTGACCTCCAATAACATGTATATTATATATAAAAAAAAGTTCTCAAAATTAGCTAAATTTTGCATATTTCTATACGACTTTAAAAAACTTCTTTTTTTGTAGCGTCCGTTCCATTGAATGATTGCTTATTTCTTTGTACTGATTTGTTTTAAATCTCGCCAATTTTTTTTTAAATGTAGCACTCTTTCATCGCGTTAGAAAACTTAAAATACATATCGGCTCACTTTGTTTCTTTCCTGTTTTTCGAGTAGTTAAAACCGTGCGAATGTCGCGTCCGTGCCACTGGGAGATGCCTATATGTATGTCTCCTTCATTTTCTAAAGAAGCTACGATGATTCTTGCCTAATCACTTCTTTACTGCCACAAGGAAATGAAAAAGAGATCAATACTCCGAGAGAGATCAATAGTTTCATACAAAAAAGTATATGAAGTTAGGAAACGAAGAGTCATGAGCTCTGAATATAAAAGCATGTGGAAAGAAGCTATCTTGGGATGATCGCTTTTTCCAGTGGGAACAAAAAAATCCTAATCTTTTGTTCCTTGTCAAAAGAAGCTACGACGATTCTTTGTTAATCACTTCTTCACTACCACATGGAAGTGAAAAAGAGATCAATACCCCCGTAGTAGCAGTTTCATATAAAAAAGTAAATGACGTTTGGGAGCAAAGGGTTATGATCTCCTAATCTAAAAGTATGTGCCAAGAAGCTATCTTGGGATGATCGCTTTTCCTAGTGGGAAGTTTAAATTTTTTAAACCTAGAATTTCTGTGTTTAAATTTAAACTTGCCTCACCAAGTTAAACTTAGATTTTTTGCGATGAGGTATCGGCGTTAAAATTTAAACTGAGGTTAAGCAATTTTAAACTTTGTTTAAGCTATACTTTGTTTCAAATTGAGATCAGTTAACGGGCCTAAGTCAGAAGACTAGTTAAATAAAAAAATATTTATTTACTAAAAATAGTGGAAAGCGGTTAGGCTCTAGGGGTACCTCCCTTTTTTAATATATTTTCATACAAAATTGATAATTTTTCGCAAAACCTCACTTTTTTGAAACCTTCATAATATTCAAGCTTATGAAAAGGGCTAATAATATCTTGGGAAAAGTTAAAAGTTTTTAAATTTTAAAATTAAAAATATTTATGGTGAAAATCGAAAAATTATTTTTTCTCTGAAAACCCATCAACATCAATAACTCGTCAAGTTTTTGGGGAGGTTTTCTTGAAGGTAAAGAAATTTTTTTTCACACCCCAAAACAAAAATTCTTATTCTTAAGTTTTTGTTGCCAACAGTCTTCCCCCATATCATAATATGTCTTTGAAGTGAAATAATTAGCTCACTGCTTTCATAGTGTATACAAAATGGTGCCAATCGTTTTTCCTCATCAATATAAATTTTTGAATCCTGGATGAGAATTTTTAATTTTTTACCTCTTTTGTTGATTTTCTTGAAAATAAACTTGAAAACCGCTATTGACATATTCAACGATAATTAAATATTGACAGCAATCTTCGCTAATGAAGTATAATTTGTACTTCAGAGTATAACATATAGAATCTTTTCATTGGATCAGTAATTTGTCGGATTACAAAATACCCTTTTGTAAAAAATTCCGGACCTAAGGGGTCTTAGGTAGTTCTCGATAATCCGACAAATTCGATAGTTCGACACGGCTCTGAAAAACGTTTGTCGGATTACCGACAGTCCAATGTATATCTTAAAAAAAAAGATGGAATGAAAAAGTTGTTCTATCTTCACAGTTTTTAGTTAATTTTAAATGAAAATCTCTTCCGAAAACTCCATTTGTTTTGGTTCAAGATAACTACGTCCCTGGGTTTCAAAAGTGGCTAAGTGGCTTGTGTTAAGTTTCGAAACTGGCGAAGCCTAAACATATTTTTAAAAACCAATTTATGCTTTATACAAATTTTTTTAAAGTTTTAACAGACTGTGCATCAGTTTTTATCTATCAGTTTTAACCTGTTCCTGGTTCAGATATCACTTGGCCATTTTAGTTGTTTGGCTTTTTTTTTTGGCTTTTTTAATTCTATTCATATCTACACTACCTACAAAGGTCACGTCAGTTCGGTGATTTAAGCACTTCAAAATCATACCGAGATTTTAAAAAACATCAAATATCTTGTTGAAATATTTGTGTCAAAATAACAGTTTCAATTTAAAATAACATAATTCATTATATAATTGCATTATATTTAATTACTAAAATAATTAAAATCATAAAATGTTTGTTTTAAGTGCATTTTTAATTCTAATTAGTTTTGAAAACGATAAAAGTTAAGAGAGTATTTAAAAAAAACAAATGTTCTTGATAGTTTTCTGTTTTATTGCAAAGACAGTGAAAGGTTTCACTCTATTTTGGCTACAAGAAATCGAACTGCAACATTCGTTTTTCAAGTTTTTGGCACGCATTTATACAAATTTTTTGTTGAAATTTTGCCATCAACGAATTTTTTTTCGTGCTTTATCTATTTATGTTTTTTGTTATGTATTTTATGTTTTGTAACATTTATCTGTTGTTTTGTTTTTTTTTTGCAAGATCTCTTTGGAATTCTTGAAACCTTTAGGTCGAATTTTCGAAACTATTGTATACTTGTCTAACTTTTTCCCAGTTTTTCGATTTAAAGTTCACAAAACTTACCAAACCTGCATAAAAATGTTGAAAGACATACGCAAAGCAAATGATCTTGGGCCTATAAAACCGAAGAAATTTAATTTTCCTGCGTGTTTTCATAGTCATCTCACCACTAGAAGTCAGAACTTACAAAAACAAAAAAAATATTGATAGCTATTACAATAGCTATTACTATTACATTATTGTAAATAGCTATTACAAAAAAATATTGATTTCGCTATTCTTAGTTAATGCGTGAACATACCGAACAAAATAATCTAGGCAGGACTAAAACAGTGATGGAATTATTGCTTAGTATTTAAATTTTTTTAATCCATTTATAATTCCGGGATTAAAATTTTCCATCCCGATATCAAGAAAAGCTAACGAGATTTATTTATTTATTTATTTATTCACCGTCTTTGGATTTCAATTTCAATATCCTTACAGACTACTTAAAAAATATAACTTAAAAACTAATATAATAACAAATATTCAACAAAAAGAGTGAAAAACTATATATATTTATAAATTCGAAATTAGATACGAAAACAATTATTTAGTAATTATTGATTGAACTCCCTACTAGCCACATATAGCATTTGTATAATATCAGTGGCATAGATAGGGGGGTAGTCCGCAGTTCCGGACCTCCCCCCCCCATCCCTAGAGCCATGAGCCAAATATGAAAGTTTTGTCAATTCCATACACTTCATGGGTCTAACTCTAACAAGAACTATGTATTTACTTAACTTTGCGTATGACAGGTCATTATTTTTTTGGACCCCCACCCAGAACCAAAAGCTATCTACGCCACTGTATAGTATCAAGTATTTTATGAAGAATTATTGTTGTTTTTTGTCTTTTTTGTATCCTCTATAGAAAAGTGTAAGAAAAACCAGCTGAAAACTAATAGATTTGCCTAAATTTAAATTCTTAGGAAATAGTTATTTTTTAAAAACTTGGACAACGAACACTTACTTACTTGTCATGTACTTTACTTTACTTACAACTTTTACAGCGAGTAACAAAATTATTTTTCTCTATATATAAATATATTTTTTAAGTAACCCTGCAGAAACATGAACTAGATTTAGTATAGTTCAGTACTGGTTGCAAAAAGTGCTAGTACTGGTCCTACTATAATACCCTTTTGCATTGAACGAACTGACGCTTTTTACTGGTTGATGTCATAGGAATAGACAATTGTCCCCATAAATATTCGTTTTTCCGTATATCTGTACTAGTTCATTATTAATAGTTCTAAACTGGTCCGTTTTGATACAGTCCAAAAGTCGTAATTTATAAGCCCTATTATTCGCCTTATTTGGAACACGGGTACCTACAATAAAACTAATTAAATTATTGTATATAGTTTTACCTGTATATTTACCATTTACCATTTTCATTTTCGAAAATATTTGCGAAGTTAAAAGTTAAAACAAGAAGTTTGAAATCTAAATGACAAAAACGAGCCACAACATGTTTTGAGCGTATCTGTTTTTTAATATTGTGTGTGCCTGCTGACAAGAAAAACTAAGAATATAAAAATAAATTCAAAGTTTTCAATGCTAAGCGTCTTTTGTACTAGTTCGCAACTAACTCCAATGCACTAGAAATTAACTAAGTACATAGTTTATTTTTTCATTTGTCTCCAAAATAACTGCTAGGAAGCTAAAGATAAGTTTTCTCTAAAATAACTTAGAGTGAACTTTTGCAGAAAACATTTTCATAGAATATTTTAAGCCTTTAAAATTTCTTTCTAGGGTATTTTTTAAGCTTTTCTTAAAAGCCTCATAATAAAACCGCTGGCAAGCATAAATATTTCTCAAAAACTATAGCTCTGTGAACTCAACAACCATGTCAAAGATATATGTTCAAAAGTTTTCGAACTCTTTGTTTACTCTTTGTTAAAAAAATGAAATTTTTTAACCAAACCTTACTATCCCGAAATTGCTCTTTACCAAATCGAATAAAGCAACTAAAAGTAAAATAGAAAACACTATTTTTATGACTGCGTTTACTATTTTTTATTCCTTACCTGTTCTTTGCCTACATTGAGACCAACACGAATATTCAATTAAATAATGTTGTATCTCTGCACTTTGGACTTAATCGTGGACTTAATTCTGTTCTAACTTCATTATCAAAATTTTACAATCAAAGATGCAACAATAACTACATCGAATAAATGGAACTGCTGGTTTTTTGTTGCTTTGCAAAGTAAGAAATACTGTTGCACAGTGGTTGAAATAAACAGAAAAGAACCCACAAAATGGGTTAATTACTGTTTTGTTTCTTTGCATATATCTATATTTTATATCAGCCTATACTTTAAAAAATAAAAATGCTGTAAGTTTAATAAAAATAAATGGTACGGTAAGGATACTGCTTGTGTTTTTCTACGGTAAAAGCATTTTGAAAAAAACCTATTTTATCCTTAAATTTTAACTGATGTTATTGTATGTATTTGTAATCTGTAGCAACCCAATAGACCAAACGAATTTGCCTCGAATTCGAGGTGAATCCGAGATCTCGGATATTTATTTCGAAAACGAAGTTCGAAAATGTTTTGCTAATGAACCCAATGGCGGGAGAAAAGCACATTTCATTTTCGAAACAAGATTTTTTATCATAATCGAATCACTACCGAAGCGAGAATTTCAACATTAGCAAATCGTTTTCGAATAATTTTAGCAATTTTTTTTTTTATATTAAATTTTTTTAATATATTCGTGTCTTACGCGTGTCTTATAAAAGATTATAGGATTATTATTGTTGACAAAAAAAAAAAAATATACATGGTTAGTATTCGTACCCGCGTCTCCCGGATGCCAGTCTCTTACGTTATCCACTAGCCTATCGCATTTGTTGTTTAGAAACGGCGTAATTTGCTTCATTATGAAAACAAACGTTTGAAGAAGTGGGTTCGCTTCCCAGCTCAGGCAAAAAAATGTATCATTGTTTTTTTTTTTTTGCTTTTGGTGTTTTTTCTCTATTTTTTAAAAAATTTAAAAACAAAAAAATCAATGTTGCGATGATTAATTGCAGATACATAAAAATTTATTTATTTTACGAGATTGCGGACTCGTTTCGAACTCGAATCGAATACGAGATATCTAATCCGAGTTCTCGGTTTCATTACTAATTCGAAACTAAACCGAGTCCGCTATGTGGTTTATTGGAAAGTTTAAAAAATTTTAGGTTTTTTATTTTTTATAATTTGGTATTTCGTGATATAAATATCAAAATGCAGTTATATAATATTCATAATTGAAATATTTTCTATTGAATAGTGCAAATTACAATTTTTTTAAAAAATTACTTTCTATCGAAAAATATAATTTAAAAAAGTAATTTATGAGTGAAACGTGAGTGCCAATTTTTATTGATAAGTTGGATTATCTTGGAAAATAATTGGCTGGTACCATTTATGTCACGGATTTACTTTTAATATAAGATTAGTCAATTTTGTATTTTTTTTAAATCAAGCAGACGCAATTATTTTTCATTCAAAAGGCATTTGAAGGAGTGAAACGTGAGTGACTTTTTTTTGTTGTTTTTGTATTATAAATGAAAGAATAAAATGAAAACATTAAGAAAAAGTGAAAGACGACCCTAAAAGAAGGTATGAAAAAAAAGAAATATAGTTAAATCCGGATTCATATAAAAAACAAACCTTGCAAATATCTAATTAAATCATTATTTTAAGCCGTTGGCATTGACATAATTGCTAATAGCCCAGACATATAGTCAAATTTGACACGGTCTGTGATTTTTAATGAGCGTAAGGATTCCGAAAATATTTTTGTGTTATCTGGTTATTAAAAGAACTCGAACGGACAGAAACCTTTAGGCTATCGCTCTTACTTTTTTGCTGCTAAAATTCTAGTTTTCTTTCCTTCTTTCTTATCGTTTATCTTCTTAAATTTTAAGTTAATTTTAAAGAATAAGTCGTTTTTAGCAATTTTTGTTTTATATTATCTTTTTGTTATAAAAAAGTATAATTTCTTAATCTTGTGAATATTTTCTTATGCAATAAGCTTGAAATTTTTTTTTGAAACCACCTATTTAAAAAACAAATTACATTTATCTTTTTAGAAACTCTTAAGCTTTTATTACAACTTTGTCGATTGCTTTTTTAAAAATAACACTGCGTATTTTGTTTTTTAACCACTGTGCGGCGTAGTAGGCGCAAGTCTGTTTGTGATAAAAATGCTTGTTGCATTATAAAAAAAGAAGCCAAAAATAAAGAAACTTTAACTGCCATTAAGTCATGAATAATTATGGCAAGTTTCTTATGGAACGGCTAATTAACAGCTTGCTTTTTATTTGCTTAGTGCTGCTTCAAGTGCTCTGAGCGTACAATCATTTTTTTTTTTGTTTGTTTGCTAATTTTGCTAATAATAACATTTATTAAAGCAAGTTAATAACCGCATTACCAACGCTATATATCATTCATTTTTTAATATTTTGTTTTTTTTTCACTAATTTTCTTATTTTAATTTAGCTGAAAATTTTCATTTTAATTGGATGCTATGCGAGATAGCATGCATTTGCGCTGCCACGCCTACCAACTATATTTCGCCCACTACTGGCGTAAGCAGCACGATTATCATTGTTGGCGCATTCGTCATTTGCGTGTCATTCGTTATGTTGTTTTTGTTTTTGTTTTTGTTTTTATTTTGTTGGTATGCATGCAGTTTTATGTGTGCAGCGATTGCAACAAATTTAATGGTGCTGCTGCTGCTTTTATAATAGCAACAAAATTATTATTATTTATTATTTTTTTTTTTGTTTTGTTTTTCGCTTGTTTTCTATTTTTGGAAAACTAATAATGTGATTGTATTGCGCAGCTTAACAAAA
This sequence comes from Tetanocera ferruginea, assembly GCA_958299015.1. Taxonomy (NCBI): domain Eukaryota; kingdom Metazoa; phylum Arthropoda; class Insecta; order Diptera; family Sciomyzidae; genus Tetanocera; species Tetanocera ferruginea. Next base: position 149,279,962 of record OY282641.1, read on the forward strand.
AAAAATTTAAAACAATTTTAACTTAAATGCGCTGTGCCGTAATTAATCTTAATTTCTTTTATGGTTTTTGCATGTTTTGCTATTTTTGTTGTTGTTGTTGCTACTATATTTCTTATGAAATATGAAATATGTACGCAAAATGCAGCCAAGCAAATTGAGTGCGCACTGCTACTGTCTGTTCTGGTTCTGCTTGTATATTTTTTCGCCAAAGCACTTTAATGCATGGCACTGCAGAGCAGCGAGTTTGTTGCTTAAGTCTTTTGTTTTGCTTATAAATTGCGCTGATTTATTTGGCAAAAGTTGCACCTATTTTAGTTAATTCGGTTTTATTTATGTATTTAATGCATTTTTAAGCAACTAATGCTTAATTTTTGGTAAGTTCTATAAATATTCACATATTTTCTATACAATTAAGCATCATTTACTTCATGCTTTTGCAATTGTTTTAAGCATTGTTCACATGTTATCAGCTAATTACATTATGTTGTTGAAATTTTTTTTCAAAAATTTTGCTTAAATTAGCAATAATATTTAATGAAAATTAATTGAGAACGTTTATTTTATGGGAGATTTTTATTAATTTATTCGGCACGTTAAGCCTGGTTTTCACTATGTCAATTTCAAAGGTCAGTTGTTGTCAGTCACATGAAAAATGCCAACACGTTGTCATTTTTTTCTGTTTGACAATGACAAAAAATAGGAAAAACTGATCTCTTCACATGTTTACAGCAAAAATTGCAAAAAAAAATGTTATTTATGTGATTTTTTAAACTTTTAAATATCATGTCAACCAAAAATTGACTAAGTGAAAACCAAGCATTATACAGTGAGTTGTTGTTAGCTCACTATGCGTTAGGGTTTTAAGAAAGTTAATTTTAACTTAAACAAAACCAAACCAAAAATAGAAACAAAAGCAAAATGTCTGCTAATTTAGCCCATTTTATTGTACAAAACAAAAATCTCAAAAATTGTTCATGTCGAAACATTCATTTGAATTTTTGTCATGGCTTTCAAAGCAATTAACTACAATGTTGCTTATTTTCTGCTAGAGATGCAGTCAAGTGCTTTCATCAACACATTAAATACTTATTTGTTTTAAAAGCAAAGTGTTTGATTTTATTAAAAAATTATATATTATTAAAAATAATAATATGCTACGCTTATAGTTAAGCTTAATTTCCAAGTAATGGCAACCAAGAAGACTACGACAACACACATACATATATATGTGTTCTACACACACTCGATATATTCTCTAATACTGCTTGCAGCAACTTTAGCCGCAACTGCATTGAAAATCGTCTCATGTTTGCTTATCAACATCTTCAAGCTGTTCTTCGCTTAATTATTTAATGAGATCGCGCGCATGCGCATGCGACTCATTTGCAACGTACGAACGAACAACTTCATTTTCTAATAAAAGCTATGTCTGTATGTTTATTATAATAGGAAATAAATTCGTTGAAAAATAATTTATCAAAGCAGCCAAAGTGTTGTTCAAACGTCTGTTATAAAGCCAGTATGTCTGTCTGTCTGTCAGTCTACAAGCTGCTATCGTTCTTGACTCCCGTTTTGTCTGTCTATCTCTACAATTGACTGCCTGCAGCAGTTGTTTCACTGTTCGTCGTCTGCCTAAATGTAATAAATAATTTTAAGCTATGCAGCGTAAAGTATGAAAAGTGTAAAACTTCTGCAGCAGACCACGAAGCCATCACAACAACAACAACAACAACAACAACAGCAACATGCATTAGTACAAGCATAACAAAAATGTCTGCAAAATTTTCATTCTCAAAAAAAAAAAATTCTCAATTAAATGACCAACATGCAAATCTACTAAAGTGTGAAATTCCATAACATATTGATATTCATAAAATCAAAAAATTTAAATCTTTCATCTTAATTAATATGCATACAATCAGCAAGCAGCATTTGCATTTAAACATTTGATTGCAACATTGTTTCTGCAACGTATGTTGCATATCAACTGGCATATTAATAATCAGGCGGGCGTTGTAATGTTGAAAGCTTAGAATTTCTGCAATACACGCATTTTCTAGGCATATTCGTGCTTTAATTGCTACAATAAAAACGCATAATTTTCTGATTTCAGTTAAACATGCCTTGCAGTGCATTGTAAGGTAAAAAATTGCTATTGCTTATCGTTAGGTTTGCACACAATAAAATTCTATGTTAACACTTGTGATCTGCGTTGCCACCTTCTTGAAGAATTTTTTTTTAAATTTGTTGCGTGTACGCAATTTAATGCATGCTGCACTTAGATTTAATCAAATGATTTAACTCTCATTCGAAAACGGCATTTATCACGTGTAGAAATGAGCTAACAGCCATCAATCTTTCTGAAGGTAAGCTGCATTTATAACATTTTCTTCAGGCTAACTATTTATGAGTTTCGATAGATTTGTGCAAAATAATCACAAAAACTGAACTGAAACATTTGAGTTAAACACAAGACGTAGGTGGTGTCCTTAGTGCGCTATAGTGCCGCTTGCAGAAACGATCTTAATCACCGATACCAATTTGGGTGTTTTCATCGAAAATTCGAAAAGGAAAATCATTTAGGAGCTGTGGGTTGAGTCCCGTGCAGCAGCAAAACCTAAGTGCATACTCGCACTTCTAGAAGTCTTAACGTCTGTTTGTTTAGTGAGCCCCAGAACGCATATCACGTACCACAGCAGTGAGCCTAGAGCTGACCACTGTGAAACCACACCGGAGTTAATTTGCCTCTCATCAAAGTAATAAGCAACGACTTTCCTGAGGTGGTGTAATACATGTAAGCCGCTAAGAGCTATAAAAATGTTTCCAAAAAAAAATTGGCTGAGGTCAACACATTGCGTATGACTCATTCCATACAGACGAGTGTGACGTTTTGACTACTTTATCGTGCTGAAAATGGTATTAACCGGTTAAAATTTTAGCAATTTACCATAGGGTATTTTAGAAGATGCCTCAATGTTTATGTTAAAACATAATGCAATTATTTATACTAGTTTAATAGTTACATTCGTTTAAACACCTGGGACGGGTGTGACGAGCACAAGTTTAAAAACTAAAAATTCTGTCTTTAACATTGAAATTCAGTCCATCTGCCACAATGAGACCATTTTTGACTTGCATATATTCAAATTTAATATATTTTCTGTTGAATACCAGTGCAAAATATTTTGAAAAAATTGCGATAACCATTCTTTTTTTAACTTTTAAATGGGACGGGTGTGACATAAGATTGTCCCGGGTGTGACGAGTGCGAATGATGTGGGAATTATATATAAGAACTTAATGGGTATAATAACCATCCCATATTTTTGACACTAAAATCAAAAAAATATGTTATTAATTAATGTATTAATTAAAAAAAAAAAATATTTTTTTGCATGAATTTTTTATCAAATTAATACCTATACAAATAATTTCGAATTTTAAATATATTTTAAAAGAAATATTTTTTTTGCAAAATACATTATTATTTATTTTTATATCATTATTTACATCATCATTATTTTTTTGAATTTTTGCTCAAATTAATACCAATACAAATGATTTCGCTGTACATGAATTTACAAAACTTGTTTTAATCAAAGAATTTATTCATAAACTTGCAAAAATTTCATTATTAGAAAAAAATTTTGAAAACCGTTCCGGGTGTGACCAACTTCCTATAACGAAAATGAAAAATAAAAATAATTTATTGAATGAAAAAAGTTAACAAATTTATGTCAAACATCAACATCCTTACTTTAGGAAAGTTTCATTCTTATTAAAGCCCATGTTGCTTCATAGGAAAACTATAGCATTTTTCTGGGACGGGTGTGACACTGAAAAAACACTCAGTTAAAATATTTTTTCTTTGTTATCTTTTTTAACATTGCTAACTTGATTTTTTTGAATATGCATCAAGAGATGGCTGTTTTCAACGTTTTAAATCTAAACAAAATATTTTTATAAGTTTTTCTCCACATAAAAAGGCATTAAAACTGAAAATAATTTTCCAACAAGAGTAACTTAAGACTCCATTTTAATGCGAGAACCAAAAATTATTTCAATTGAAAGCATTTTAGGATTCATGTTTCCGTTCCTCATTAGTGTGGAATTGTCCACAATCGCCGTATGTCGAGCGTCGCAACGATTATCTGATGATCGAGGAGTCACTAGTAATTCCAACCATCCCAAGCTGTCCATCTTAGGAATAAAAAAGACTTCAGCGCGATTTTTTTTTAATATTTAACTTTTTACTATTTTACGTTCAAAATTTTCAAATTATGTGTTCCCCGACATCAAAAAGTTTTCGAACCAACGCCTATGACTACACCAAGAAAAATACTTATACAATAACTTACTTTGAAGCTGATAAGTTTTTGCGTAACCCAATAAAGTTTTATTAGTCGTTAGTTATTATGTAAGTGATAAATTGTCGATGGATTAAGAGTTTCATACAACCCAACTCGTATAATTTTTTGAAGAAAAATTTTAAAAATCTTCTTTGTGAATATTATTTGCATGACAACTTTTATATAATTCAAAGACTGAGCAATTTATTATTTGCTGAATTTTTGAATTGAATTTTTTTTTTATATATTATATAACATTCAGCATTTGACAAATAATCCTCTCTTAGAAAATCTTGCCCAATTCGAAACTCGAACCAATTATTGAAATTTTTTTTTGTGTTTTCAAGGAAGATATCCTGACTATAGCAGTCGCTTTTTTTTCTTTGCTTTGTTTAATTAATTATAAAGCGCTGCACAGAGGATTATCAGACCGCACAAAAAGAGATCAATTCACAAGAGCTACGTATCAGGACAAGAATGGTAACATACAGGTTTATAAGGTTTCTGATCATGAATCTGAACTCAAAACTTGGAAATTCAAAAGGTGGCTTTACCATAGCGTCCATGAAAAAGGTAGATTTTATAAAAAAAAAGCTTAACGAGGGACACGACATTGGCCGTTTGAACTTTTTATAATTTTGTATTTTAGTAAATATTCTAAAGATTCTAAGAAAAAAAAATTTCATGGAAAGTTCCTACGGGTTCAAAACTTACAGCCGGATTAGTGCGAGCGCATTTTTATTTCTCCTTGCATTTTTCTTTGTTCACAAACTTTGAACGCGTTTATCTCGAAACCATGTTTTTTGTACTGGTTGCGACACTGACGGGTTCATTTTTTGACGAAATTTTTTTTGTTTTTTTGTATATTTTTAAACTTGATTCGCTATCGTATGACACAAGCTTTTTTTAAATTTTTTTCGATTTTTTATGAATTTTTAATATCAATATTTTTTCGAAAAAACACACTTTCAAATTTGGAACATCACCAAAAATCGAATCACCAAATCACCAATCACCAAATTTAAAAAAAAGCTCCTGTCATGCGATAACCAATTTTGTTAAGATTTAAAAAAGTAATTTTTTTCCAGATCGGACAATTTTTGCGACTCCCAGCGCTACAACCACGAGGCCTCGTTTTTTTCTCTGCCGTCAGTTTGGAGCTCTATTAAACCATGTTGGAGTGAAAAATATATTTTTTTGAATTTTTTTCTTGTAATTTAATTTGTTCAATTCTCTAGAATAATAAAATAATTTTGAAAAATGTTTGTTTTTGACTGGGTTAAGAATTTTTAAAAAAAGGTCTGTTTTCTCAGCCGAGGGCGAATGTTATGCCCTCCTTAATTAAGATATAATTTTATACCGAGGGTATTGTTAGGTCTCTCTGATGACGAGTATAAATCCCAAATTTACAAATTTTAATAGCAGCTTCAAAATGGTGGCTTCAATGGCTTAATGAGCAATCTTACTTCTATAGTAAAACCTTAATTAACATACACTCTCATTTCCAGAGGGTTTTAAAATCTTCAATCACGATTCTGAAATCGTATTACTGAAGGTCCCACGCGTAGTCTTTCAATTTTCAAAATATTTTGCATGACTCTGGGAATGGCTTCTGTATTCCATATATCAACTATACCCCATACGTTAGATATTCACTATAGGTACTACTGTGGGCAAGAAATATAGGGATTTTGTTTCTAAATCAAAATCTCTTTATTTGTTCTTCAAAATTCATTTCATTCTCCTCAAATAAGATCCTCCCCCGGATGCAATACATCCCTGTCAATACGCCCTTGTACCAACGTTTTTTCAAATTTTCGAAACATGCGACAAAGTCCTATTTCGGCATAGTCTTCAATTCCTACTTCGTTTCAGTTCCTATCTCTTTAATCGATTCAAAACGGTGTACACGAAACAGTCTCGTTAGTTTAACGAATAGCTAGAAGTCAGATGGTGCTGAGGCAGGCGATTACGATAGTTGCGGAACGATATGGGTCGAGTTTTTTGAGAAATATACACGAACTGCGAGTGCAGTGTGGATGATGCATAAACTGATGTATTAATTATATGATTTAAACAAAATTTAACTGTCAATTGGTTTTAGACAGTTAAAAGGGCCTGAGATTTATCCGGAGCAAGCTTAAGGGGACGTGCCGTCTTCAAAAAAATAATTCTTAAGTCTTTTAAAATTCGTATAAGTTAAATAAAAATAGCATATAATTTTGAAAAATTACGCATATATTTTTTTAGGTAAAAACATTACTCTAAATAAATTATAAAAATATTTAAAAAATCATGGCGGAAGTGATGATTTAGCAGCTCATTAGAACATGTGAAAAAACAAAACGACGTGTTAATCAGCAACAAAACAGCCGTGGAATGAACTAGAAGAAAAAATTATGGTCGAAAAATAACAATATAGCGGCGTTTTTCCGAAAATGTGCAAATTTTTTTAGCCAAAATCGGTCAAAAACTATATTACCGATCTTTCTGTACGGAGTTCATTTCACGTATTAACAAGTGCAAAACAACATATAAACATTTCAGTACGATCGGTCGGGTCGTTTTTATTTTATAATACTACTTACTTACTTAGATGGCTTTTACAACCGTTGGTCGGTTTTGGCCTCGTCTAAGAATTTTCGCCAGCCTCTTTTGTCGTGTGCTTGCTGGCGCCTGTTGGAAATTCCAAGCGTTGTCAGGTTATCCAATGCCTGGTCTTTCAAACGGAGATGCGGTCTTCCTCGTCTGCGTTGGCCACCGCTGGGTACCGAATCCAATATTTTTTTCGCTGGAGCTTCGTCGTTCATTCTCTCGACATGACTATATCGATGTCGGCATAAAGCTCATACAGCTCGTGGTTCCATCGTATTCGATACTCGCCATTGACGCAGATTGGACCATAGATCTTGCGAAGGATTTTTCTCTCGAACGCTCCCAAAGTTCTTTCATCAGAGCTGCTCATCGTCCAGGTTTGTGATGCGTATAGTAGGACGGGCATGATTATTGACTTATAGAGCGTCAGTTTTGTTAGTCGAGAAAGAGCTCTGCTTCTCAATTGCCTACTGAGCCCAAAGTAACACCTGTTGGCAAGAGTTATCCTTCGTTTAATCTCAATACTGATATCGTTGAAGGAGTTAATGCTGGATCCCAGGTAAACAAAGTCCTTCACTACCTCAAAGGAGGTGTTGTCAACAGTGACGTGGTTTCCAAGACGCTGGGACTGTTTGTTTGTTGACACAAGATACTTCGTTTTATCTGCGTTCACTGCAAGACCCATTCGACTCAACTCTTTTTCTAGCCTGGAGAATGCTGCACTGACTTCGCGTGTATTGTGGCCAATGATGTCAATATCATCTGCATACGCCAGCAGCATAACACTCTTATAGAAAATTGTGCCGCTGCGTCTCAGGTCAGCAGCTTGGATGATCTTCTCCATTACTATATTAAAGAAGTCGCACGATAAGGAATCACCTTGTCTGAAACCTCGCTTGGTATCGAACGGAAGGGAGAGGTCCTTCCCGATTTTCACTGCACTGCTGGTGTTGTTCAGTGTCATCCTGCAAAGACGTATTAGCTTCGCAGGAATACCAAATTCAGATATGATGGCATATAGGTGACTCCTTATTGGACTGTCGAAGGCGGCTTTGAAATCGACAAAAAGATGGTGTGTGTCGATTTGTTTTTCGAGGGTCTTTTCCAAGATTTGTCGGAGAGTGAAGATATGGTCAATGGTGGACTTTCCAGGTCTAAAGCCACACTGATAAGGTCCAATCAGTTGGTTGACGATGGGCTTTAGTCTTTCACACAATACGCTCGACAGGACCTTATATGCGATATTAAGAAGGCTAATCCCACGGTAGTTGGCGCAAATGGTGGGATCGCCTTTCTTGTGGATTGGGCAGAGCACACTGAGGTTCCAATCATCTGGAATGCATTCTTCCGACCATATTCTGCATAGAAGTCTGTGAATGCATTTAAACAGAGCTTCGCCACCGGTCTTAAACAGCTCAGCCGGTAGGCCATCGGCTCCTGCGGCTTTGTTGTTTTTAAGCCGAGCTATAGCTGTTAAGACATTGTTATAATCGGGCAGCGGAACTTCAACGCTGTCGTCCATAATTGGGGTTTCCGGGATATCATCTCCACTGGCGGGATTGTTGTCAGCGTCGCCATTTAAAAGACTTACATTTCATTACTTTCTGGTCGTTATTCGTGGAAAGAGAGTCTTTCGAGTGATTGTATCTTAAAAGATGCAGTAAGCATTTATGGGTTAAAATCATTCTAAGGGTGCGTTCATAGTGGAAGCTAGTGTCCGACCGATTATTCGGCTTCGGTAATCGGCATAATCGGCCGATATTTTTATCTTCGGCTTCGGCTTCTACTTTGGCCGAAATAGCCGATTATTTTTGCCGAATATTTTTGCTTTGCTAAACAATTTTTGTGATAAGTTTTTTGAATTTTTTTGAATTATTCAGTAAACATTTGAAACATTTTCATTGTTCGTTTTGGGTTTCTCTTCTTTTCTGTTCTTTCATGAGTTGGTGTTCATTCTTTCAAAATTTTATTCAAATGATGAATGCAGCTAGTCCGACTTTTACGTTTTTGCTTTTGTTATGGACTGAAATATAAAAGCCGAGTTAACGCTAGAAATTTTCTGCCAGATTTCAGTTAGTATAACATTTCTGTAGCTTTTCTCGACGTGATCGAAAATACATTAAATTTTTTTCTACTTTATCCTGACGTCAATAATTCGATTACAGAAAAATCATAATTTTACAGAAAAACTTTTGCGTTTAACTAGAATTTAATGATTTCAGTAAGTTTTTGGTATTGAAATGAATATAAAGTGTGGTTAAATTTTAAGGGCCGATGTTGATTTTGAATAAAACACAAATTATTCAGAAAATTACTGTCATTTCTTTTTATTATGATAATATTCGTATGGTTCAATTATGTATGAAACAAAATATCGGCCAAATGGCTGCCGCGACCTCGGCGGCACACCTCCATCCGATGGTCCAAATTTTCGATAACGCTGAGGCATAATTGAGGTTCTAGGCCGTTAATGTGCAGAATTATTTCATCCCTTGGCTCTTGAATTGTTGCTGGCTTATTGATTTAAAATAACCCCAAAGAAAGACATCCAAAGGTGTCAAATCACATGATCTTGGCGGCCAATTGACATCGCCACCACGTGAGATAACACGGCCATTGCATTTGTCGCGCAAAAGAGTCATTGTTTCATTAGCTGTGTGTCAAGTGGTACCGTCCTGTTGAAACCACATATTGTCCACATTTATATATACTAATTCGGGCCTTAAAAAGTTCGTTATCATCTCACCATAGCGAACACCATTCACAGTAACTGCCTGACCGGCCTCATTTTGGAATAAATACGGCCGGATGATGCCGCCAGCACATAAACTGCACCAAACAGTCACTCTTTGTAGGTGCATTGGTTTTTCGACAATCACTCTTGGATTATCATTCGCCCAAAAGTGAAAATGTGCCTCTCACTGAAGATGATTTTCTTCGAAAATTGATCATCCACTGTTGCCATTTCTTGAATAACTTTAACGCGTGGCTCGATTGTGTATCTTTCCATGGTTCAAATTGAGTTGGTCTGAAATTGAGAAATGTCAAATGAAATGCAGAAAAAACTTGACGTTTGGGTGTGGTTCACATTCAATATCGGCCCTTAACAAAAGCAAAGAATAAATTTTATAATTTTTTTTACTTGAAAACATTTGTTTCTTATTCGGCTTCGGCTTCGGCCTTCGGCCGATTATTTCCAATTTGCCGAAGAATCGGCTTCGGCTCCGGCAAAAATAGCGATAGCATGACGCTTTTTCTTGCTGTTGTTGTTCATAGTTTTTTTAACTAATTTTTTGAGCTTTTTGATATGCTTTGATAAGAAAAAATAACCCAAAAGTGTGCTATAATAAACTGCAGATCAAAACAAAAACAAGAAATAAAATAAAACAGCAAAATTATGCAAACAAACGAAAAAGAAATAAAAAAGCGCTTAAAATTAAGAAACAGCAAAGCATAAGTACGACATGAAACAAAAAAGACACAGTTTCGATAGTATCGTAAGTGTAGACGTAGAATTCCGTTTAAGTTGTAACCTCTTCTACTTTGTCTCTTTGGTCCGATTGTTTTGTTCATTTTGCACGTATTTTTATTGATCTTCCCAAAATTAACAAATAAATGAATAACACTCAATTATGGACTGCTTATCGAGGCCAAAACAAAGAAAAAGTTAAAAAGTAAGTATGGTTAAATGAGCAAGCAAAAAGAAACTACTTTTGAAAAACCAAACACATCCTTTCCTCGCTGCTCTTATGAACCCTTCTTGAAGTCCTTCTTTTTCTGCACAAAAGGCAGCACAACAAACTTTTTTCCCTTCAAAGACTAACTTTTCATATACTTCAGGGCAACTTTTTCGTTTAAAGTCCAAATATATGACGAAATAATGGCCCTTCTTACTGCTGTATCAAATTTTATAGATTGAAATTTATCTGACATAAAAAAACATAGGAGTGAAGATAAAATAAAAAAAAAAATATTTTTTTCAATACCCCTGAGACCCCTTCTTTTTGCCATTCTTAAGAAGTGCTTCTATCAGGCCTCTTTTGAGCTATCGGAGCGGAAGGCCTGCGAAATAATTTTCCCACTTCATATAAAAAAGAAAGTGTAATTGTATATGAGTGCGGCAGTACTACAAAATCCACAGGAAGACCTGCTAGCAGCGCTGTCATTGTCTACTGGGTTTCGTCTCTGTTCGATGTATAGTTTCCAAACTACACTCGCTAGTGCTAGTGGGATGTGGAATCCAAATTAATTTGCATTAAAAACAAAAATTAAAATTTTACGCCATCTATTGGGTAAAAGCATAAAAAGAAATATGATCCAACTCGTTTTTTTCATAAGATTTAAATCTAACCGGATCACAGACCCAATTCGTTGAATTTGACAGATTGAGTTCATTGACTGAGTTGAAAAGAGGTTTATGAACTCTGGTTTCAAAAAAGTATGCAAGAACAGTAGTGCATACATAAACCCAATGCGAACTAATGCTTACAATGCTGCCAAAGCGAACCAATCAGTTTGTGCAAAACCAAAGCAAACAACGAAAGAAAAACAAAGAAAGCAGCAGGCACATAAGCAGCTGATGATTGATTTTCTTATATAAAAACATGCATTTTTCTTATTATATTTTACTATTTTGTGACTTTAATATAATAGTGACAAAATCCAAAATTAGATATTCATTCAGCGCAGGAAATATCTGATATTTTAGTATATATATTATCTTTGAACGAAGAGTATTAAAGGCTGTAGGTAAACCCTAAAGTATTCGCCAAAAACGTTGCCTAATGACCTTGAAAAAATCTGTTAAAACGAGCCCATACAAACCGCGCTATAAGACGTAATTCTACGTCAAAAATCAACACTGTGTACCGGAGCGAGATAGAAGAAAAAAGTATCAAAAAGCCTCAAAAGTGGCGTAACCCTGAATTTAAGCTTGCGCTATGAACACTTTGTGTTTTTTCCATATGATTGTACATAAAGCGTTTTTCAGCAGCTGTAAAAAGTTTCAGCAGACGTGTTGTCAAGCTTTATTCAGCCTTAGGCGGCGTTTATAGTGAACGCGATTCAGCCAGGCAGGCTGAAATTTGTGTGAAAAAATTAGATGCAAATATCTATCTATCTCGCTTGTTTACATTGCCTGTCTGCCTGCCTGTCTGAATCGGCGTTCACTATAAACGCCGCCTAAGGCTGAATAAAGCTTGTGTTCGACAACACGTCACGGCTTTTCCACGTAGGGTCCGGATTCCATCTTTCGTCTTATCATCTAAAAAGTGATTTCATTGATTTGAAGTTGATATGCGAAGAGCTTCATACGCTTGATATTTTTAAATTCAAAAACCTCAGTCAAAAATAATTATATATTTTGTTATCATCAATTTCTGCTCAAAGAGTCATCATTACCACAGTTTTTCATATCAAAAAAAAAAAAAAACAAAGAGGTGTCAATCAATTTGCTGTTCTGAACATATTATATTTATATTTTCGAACATCTCAATTTGATATTTCTTAAGAAAAACATAATATATATATGATATGATTATAAGGTGCAAAATATTAAATTTAAAATATCAATTTGATCTTTCTCAATATCAAAATGATATCAATAAAATCATTCTACAAATCAATTTGATCTTGTTCAAGATTAAAGCGATACCGTCAAATATTAATTTCATGTTACAAGATCAATATGAAATCAGTTATTATAATTGTACTGATGAAATTTATCTTTCACAAGATCAATTTAATATTTTCGAAGATTTGTTGTCGGTTTTTCGAATTTCGAATTTCTGTATTTTTTTGGGTGTATTCTTCATTTCATATAGCATAGAGTAACCTATTTAGTACATTTTAACCAAGTAGGTGATCAACACTCTATCTTTCTTACCATGTTTACTTTTATAAGACACATATTATTGCAATTATATGTTAAATCATGCTTTAATATTAAGTGTGCAAATCCAAACTTATTATGACTTTTATATACATTTAAATCTGAAAAATAATGGTAAATGTCTCACATTAAGTTAAGTCTCCAAACATGGCTTGTAGTCTTTCGTACCTGTAATAAATGCTAAGAACTGTGGTTTCACAATATTGTAGCACTGCTCCGTAGCGCTACTCTTAAGCTCATTACCGCTTTCATGTTTATAATCCGCAACTTAGAACTCAGAACTTCACATCATTATCAGTTAACATTAAATCCTATGAACTGTTTTAAATAATGCAACAATTGCACGATTATTTAGCATAACTTAATGTCTTAATTTAGCAGTTGATTTTGCCCACTACTCTAGGGTTAACCTACGAGCTATTTATAGAACTATACTATATAATTAATAAGTTATTAAATTTGCTGTTGGTTGTTCTTTTGCCATTTCCTCAATGGTTATTCCAGTTAAAACCATGGCATTAGCATGTTTTTCCAGCGGAAACCTGTCAGTGTTGTTGTTGTTGTTGTTATTAATTTCGTTAAGGAGCCACTCATTTATGCTCAATGCAATTTTTATGCGTGAAGCATTAGATTCGAGTCATAGAACAAGTATAAAGAAATCCAATGGTTGCTTCTGATGTTTGCAATATGAACATAATTTCCAACAGGGGCGGCTCATAAAAGTTGTTAAAAAAATTCGTGACTAGTTAGCATTTATTTGCTTTGTTTTGCAATACAATGCTAAGTTGTCATATGCACAGATGTGTGAGTCTCTATGTGTGTGTGTGTGTGTGTGTGTGTTTGTATTTATTTTGCTGTGCATGTGCAGAGATGCATACATTTTAATAACAGTCTAGTGCAATTTAATTGCATGCTAAGGTAAAATTTGAATTTATATAATGGCCAACAACGTGTTAATTTCAAATATACTCAAAAGATACTTTATTTTAACTCCAACAAAAGTAAATGGATAACAAACACGCATATTTAAATATTTACTGTATGCTAGTGTAGAATACCAAAATCAAGCGCTGATAAAAGTCAGATACAATGCAGTTATAATTGAAAATTATGTATGAAAATAAGTAATATTTTGAAATTTGAAAATTATGTATGAAAATAAGTAAAATTTTTCAAAGTTGGTTAATATTAGCCTTTATTAAAACCTATACAAAGGCTTTAAGGTTTTATATATGGGCATTTCCAAATTGATTTTATGTACGTTTTGTACGAAAAAATTAAAAAAAAAGAATGCAGAAGTCTTAGTTTTAAAAACTTCTTTTTTACATTTGCGTAGTAATTAAGTAGTACTATATTAAGTAAAAAAAAAATATAACAATCGACTCTTAAAATTAAACGATATAAGCAAAAATATACACTGGCGTGACGTTACAAAAAACAGAAATGGTTTTAGACTTAGATTAGAAAATTTGCACAACTCTGCGTATTGGGCAAGACTTTTTATACAAAACTTTATTTGGAAGAATTTCATTTAATATAAATTTATTTTGCTAGTTATCAAATTAAAAAATCTTTTCTCGGTTTTTCTTTTTATAAGGCTTAGTCATTTGGCGTGACGTTACTGGCGTTACGTTACTTAAATTTCCATCGCAACATTTTAAGTTAAAATTTGTTTAAAAACATTTTTGACGTAAAGAAATCATAAAGCTTGGATACTTAATTTTTTTAATATCCAAGGATTTATAATTTATAATATCCTTGAATATTATATATTTATATATTTTTTTAACTCCTACCCCATTGACCATGATAAGTTGAAAAAAATTCCACAAAATTGCAGGAAAATTAAGTAACGAAATCAGGCAAACTTCGAGCAATGTGGCGTGACGTTTCTGACTTTTCAGTAACAATTTTTCTTCTTAACGATTTTTTATAAAATCTACTTAACTTTATTAAAATTTATTAAAATGCAAAATTTCACGCACTTTTGAACGTCAGCGTAGAAAAAATAGCACTAAATGCTTTTTTGTCTGGCGTGACGTTACCTCAGAATATCATTAAAAGCAAATCAAAATTTTACCGTTAATTCGTTATTTGTTTTGCTCTTTTGCATTTATTGTGCGGTTAGTTGTTGTTGTAGCCAAAGTTGTGCCTATGAGTGCAATTTCACAATTACTCTTAGAAAAGGAAATTGTAAAGAGAAAATGCTCATAGAAATAAACAAAACTGATCAAAACTTTAACTTTAACTTGGTAGCCCGATATCTTGCCATCGCAACATGGGAAAAATTTGAGCTCTTTAATTAAATAAATTTTGAATATTTCTTTTTAATAATACCAGTAAAAAAAATGTTGGTTAACTTTTTAATTTTTTGGTCACGATAGACTTTTCTACGGAAATGCCAATATATCAATGATTTCATATTATTTGAACAAATTTTTAGCAAAATCTAACCTTGGAGTTTTTGATTTTTTTTTGGTAACTTTGTTAGTGTTCATATGAAAATAACTTATTCTGTGTTTTTTTATTTATGCGAAATTGTTGTTTTCTTTTTTGCAAAGTGAGACACAGTGAAAAATCATTAAAAAATATAAGTATACTTGTTCTTTCCCGTCAAAAGTTACGGTCCCGGTTTTAATAAACAAAAACCATGAAATAATGCTTTTCTTTAAGCTGAACTAGAAATCAGCGATGGTCACATATTCTTTTTTAAATTGTGCTAAAACATTTTTTAGTTCCAAATATTTATAGAATACCTTAAAGTAAAAACGGAAACTATAGTAGGTACGACGAAATAAGTTCAAAAATTTTTTGTAAAACTGAAAATTTCAAAATTAAAAATTACTAAGTTTTTGAAGTTTCAAAGCATCACACAAAACATCACACAAACACAAACTGCCTAAAAGTATGCTATGAAATTTTTCAAGAAACTTAAGCGTTCCGCACTCACATTTTACGGAAAATAATAATAATAATAATAATAATAATAATAATAATAATAATAATAATAATAATAATAATAATAATAATAATAATAATAATAATAATAATAATAATACTAATAATAATAATAATAATAATAATAAAAATAATAATAATTATACAAATAATAATAATAAGAATAATTTTAATAATACTAATAATAATAATAATAATAATACTATTGATAATAAAAATAATAATAATAATAATAATAATAATAATAATAAAAATAATAATAATAATAATAATAAAAATAATAATAATAATAATAATAATAATAATAATAATAATAATAATAATAATAATAATAATAATAATAATAATAATAATAATAATAATAATAATAATAATAATAATAATAATAATAATAATAATAATAATAATAATAATAATAATAATAATAATAATAATAATAATAATAATAATAATGATAATAATAATAATAATAATAATAATAATAATAATAATAATAATAATAATAATGATAATAATAATAATAATAATAATAATAATAATAATAATAATAATAATAATAATAATAATAATAATAATAATAATGATAAAAATAATAATAATAACAATAATAATAAAAAAAAAATAATAATAATAATAATAAAAATAATACTAATAATAATAATAAAATAATAATAATAATAAAAATAATAATAATAATAATAATAATAATAATAATAATAATAATAATAATAATAATAATAATAATAATAATAATAATAATAATAATAATAATAATAATGATAAAAATAATAATAATAACAATAATAATAAAAAAAATAATAATAATAATAATAATAATAATAATAATAATAATAATAATTATAATAATAATAATAAAAAACGTAATAATAAATATACAAGTGTTTGTTTATTTCTACGTTAAAATGCTGTGTGTTTTTTCACATAAATTGAAAAAAGAGCCTCTCACCTATGATAGTTTATTGAGGCAGGTAATTATACTGGTAATTTTGTTTTTATAATTAGCAAAAATATGCTCTATTCCAGTAAAAAACGCCATTCAAAGGTAAGTAAGAAAAATAACATACATTAATACGTTCTGGATTGCATTAAAATTAACTAAAAGTGAAATTTTATTGCAAATGTTCTTTGTTTTTTCCCTGAAAAAATTTAAAAGCTTTATTTCTGAAAAAAAATCTTCAATCCAGTTCATTTCAAAGCGTCTAGACCAACCCTGAAGCGTTTTATATGCAACAGGAAATGTTTGCATAACGTCAGAAATCATCAACGAAATGCTATGCAATAAAAAACACACTCAACAACAACAACAATAACAGTAAAAATCGCAATACAATAAGAAAATATTTTCATACATAAGACAAGCGGATGCAACATTGAAATATATTCGTACCGCCCAGCTCAGTTGCTGTCGATGTTGCTTCTGTCACCCCACATACACTGGCGGCCACATGATGATGACGATGGCTGACAGGAAGATGTCAAGTGAATATCCGACAGATAATAAACATCAAAAACAAATAGAGAAAAAAAAAATTAAATTTGCTAAATAAAAAAAAGAAGATATAAATACAAATACAATATCAAAGTGCGTCGCCTTATATGAAATCCTTATGTGTGGCTGAATGCTTGATCTATAGAGGATGGCATATAAAAAACATAAAAAATGCGACTAAAGGAGAATGGCATGGAAGTGTTAAGAAATAAAAACCAACTATTACAAAACCAGCAAGAAGAACTACAATTTTCTCTACGTTGTTGCCGCAGCCTTCAGCAACTTCCTTCAGCATATCCTCTGCTGTAGGTTTTTTGTTGTTTATTTTTTTTTTTTTCTTATCAGCCACGAAACATTCACCACGCTCAAAGAAAGAATGAAGCATCAAAGACAACTAGAGTCAACTCAACGCAGGCATTTAATTCACGCGCTTTCAACCACCCACAACTACTGTGTCAAGTGGAAGTGTGCCGCCACCCCACAATTTCCCAACCACATGCTGCCAAATATGCTGAAAATCCTCTTTTATTTTCAACTGTCAATCGTGCATTCAACATCGTTTCCTTTCTTCTTTTTTTTCAGCACTGAAAGTTGCTGCGTCCTGAAGGTGTCGGTCGGTGTTGTTGGATCTCAGAAGACTCAACCAAGCAGCAACAACAAAAACGCGTACCCGTGTTAGTTTTTTATGCGCTTAAGCCGTGCCGCACACACACATCTACACACACATATACTCACAGTAAAAGCCTTCCTCTGCCAGGATGTACGATTTACTTAGTCACAAAACGATTGGGGAAGAAAATTTAAGCTGCTAAAAGAAGTAAATAAAAAACATACAAATACAAATACAATTACAAAAACAACTACACCGCACTACAACAAAGCCAGTGAAATAAAAAGTAATTTGGAAAATAGTAAAATTCCTGCGTTCGATATACATGCGTTCGTTCTGCTGCCGTTGCTTGTTGCTACTGTCATTGTTGTTGTTATTATCTTTCAGGCTCAAGAGTGCTTGAATGTGTGTGTGTGTGTGTTTGTGTGCGCGAGTGTGCGTGAATTGGTGTGTTAATGCGATTTGCAAAGGATATCAGAAGCTTTGAAGTTGCTTTCTTTCTGCTCTCAATTGGAATTCCTGCCTTCTTTTTGTGTCTAATTTGTTGCCATAGCTTTTTTTTATTTCCTGCATTTACTATTCTTATTCTTTTTTTTTTTTCTTTCGTTCTTGTTTTTATTTTCCAATTTTAACTTCTTTTTCAAATGCCAATTTAATTAAAAACTACAGAAGAAAAAAAAAATAAATGGAATACTACCAACACAGGACATCAAGGAATTTTTGGTGTTTTTAAGTAAGCATTTCTTAAATTAGAAATGTATAAAAAAAACTAACTGGCCTTAGTTAGATTGACACATTCTGATAAGGCAAGCAATTCTTTAAATATACGAGCGCAGTTCGAATGCTTTCAAGCATATTAAAATTCCAAATGTTTATAAGAAGAGAAATAAACACTCACACATGCTTTTAAATTTATTTAGTAGATATGCTTGAAGTCAAGAATTTTTCACAAAAGTTGTTCAAAGCCATAAGAGAGACTATCAAAAATAAACACTGTCAGTCAAAAATAACCTTGCATATATCAAATAGATATAAGTAACAGATTCTTTTTGTTATTCAAGAAGTAAGATTCTTTGAAATTCATGAGGATTCACTATTAATTTTTATACCCCCACGCGTACTGCGTAAGGGGTATATTAATTTTGTCACGACGTGTGTAACGCCCATAAGGAGGCGTGGTAGGTATAGACAAGCATATATATTCTTGGTCAGCATCACCACCTGAGTTGATTTAGCCATGTCTTTCTGTCTGTCCGTCTGTCCGTCTGTCTGTGGACACGATTGCGGCCGTAATTTTGAAACTATCGTGCTGAAATTCGATATTTAAGCTTTTTTTCAAAAAACTAAGATCAAGTTCGAGAATGGGCTAAATCGAATGAAAACTACTATCCCATACAACCCCAATAATGAAAAATCCATAAAGAATCATATATTTAAGCAACAAAACTTAAATTCGGTATTTGTGTAATTTATGTTAAAACTGAGGTGTTTTCGAAAAATGGGCGTGATCCACTTACTAACACGCCCACCTCCCATACAACTCTAATATTGAAAATTATATATAGAGGCTTGTATCAAAGCAACAAAAATAAAACTAGATATTTATGCGTTTTATACAAAAATTTAGACATGATAGAAAAATGGGCGTCATCCATCCACGAACACGCCCACCTCCCATAAAATTGAAAACTATATAAATAGGCTTCTGTCGAAGCTACAAAAGTAAAATTAGATTTTTATTCATTTTATGTCAAAAGACCTGTTAGAAAAATGGACGGCATCCACCCACGAACACGCCCACTTCCCATATAACCCCAACATTTAAAACTCTATATAAAGGCTTCTCTTTAAGCTACATGAAAAAAATTTGATACGTTTGTATTTTATGTCAAAAATAAATCGTGGAAGAAAAGTGGGCGTCATCCGCATACGAACACGCCCACCTCTCATACAAACGCAATTGAAAACTTAATAAAAATAGGCTTGTCTTTACTTTGCAGGAAAACAAATTGATATGAATTTATTTTAGACGTCATCACAATAGTTACATTTTTTGAAATCTCATACAAAAAGGGCTTCAATTTAAGATTTTGTACCATTACGAATCGGCCGTAATGGGGTATTTTTACTTCGGCCGAGTCGACGATATACCTTAATAGTTTAAATCTAACTAATTTTAATTAAATCGAAATCAGAAAACAATTTTAAATTTTAACAAATTTATATTTTGAGATAAAGACGCAAATGGTAAAGGTAAAGGTAAAGGTAAAGGTAAAGGTAAAGGTAAAGGTAAAGGTAAAGGTAAAGGTAAAGGTAAAGGTAAAGGTAAAGGTAAAGGTAAAGGTAAAGGTAAAGGTAAAGGTAAAGGTAAAGGTAAAGGTAAAGGTAAAGGTAAAGGTAAAGGTAAAGGTAAAGGTAAAGGTAAAGGTAAAGGTAAAGGTAAAGGTAAAGGTAAAGGTAAAGGTAAAGGTAAAGGTAAAGGTAAAGGTAAAGGTAAAGGTAAAGGTAAAGGTAAAGGTAAAGGTAAAGGTAAAGGTAAAGGTAAAGGTAAAGGTAAAGGTAAAGGTAAAGGTAAAGGTAAAGGTAAAGGTAAAGGTAAAGGTAAAGGTAAAGGTAAAGGTAAAGGTAAAGGTAAAGGTAAAGGTAAAGGTAAAGGTAAAGGTAAAGGTAAAGGTAAAGGTAAAGGTAAAGGTAAAGGTAAAGGTAAAGGTAAAGGTAAAGGTAAAGGTAAAGGTAAAGGTAAAGGTAAAGGTAAAGGTAAAGGTAAAGGTAAAGGTAATTGATCTCGATTGATCTCGAAAATAGCTTATTTTTGGCCTATCTCTCTCCGTGTACGAGATATCGGGCTTTTTCTAAATTTTGATATTTTGGCACAGTGCGATTCATCTCGATAATATAATTCCCCTTAGAAATCCATGAAAATTGCTTATTTTTGGCCTATCTCTCTCCGTTTACAAGATATCGCGATTTTTATACATTTACATATTTTGGCGATTGATCTCGAAAATTGCTTATTTTTGGCTTATCTCTCTCCGTTTACGAGATATCGCGCTTTTTCTAAATTTTGATATTTTGGCACAGTGCGATTCATCTCGATAATATAATTCCCCTTAGAAACCCGTGAAAATTGCTTATTTTTGCCCTATCTCTCTCCGTTTACGAGATATCGCGATTTTTATAATGTTCATATTTGGCGATTGATCTCGAAAATTGATTATTTTTGGCCTATCTCTCTCCGTTTACGAGATATCGCGATTTTTATATATTTTCATATTTTGGCGATTGATCTCGAAAATTGCTTATTTTTGGCCTATCTCTCTCCGTTTACGAGATATCGCGAATTTTATAAATTATATTATGTTGGCGTTTGATCTCGAAAATTGCTTATTTTTGGCCTATCTCTCTCCGTTTACGAGATATCGCGCTTTTTCTAAATTTTGATATTTTGGCACAGTGCGATTCATCTCGATAATATAATTCCCCTTAGAAACATGTGAAAATTGCTTATTTTTGGCCTATCTCTCTCCGTTTACGAGATATCGCGAGTTTTATATATTTTATTATGTTGGCGTTTGATCTCGAAAATTGCTTATTTTTGGCCTATCTCTCTCCGTTTACGAGATATCGCGATTTTTATAAATTTTCATATTTTGGCGATTGATCTCGAAAATTGCTTATTTTTGGCCTATCTCTCTCCGTTTACGAGATATCGCGATTTTTATAAATGTTCATATCATCATATTTTGGCGATTGATCTCGAAAATTGCTTATTTTTGGCCTATCTCTCTCCGTTTACGAGATATCGCGCTTTTTATATATTTTCATAGTTTGGCGATTGATCTCGAAAATTGCTTATTTTTGGCCTATCTCTCTCCGTTTACGAGATATCGCGCTTTTTATATATTTTCATATTTTGGCGATTGATCTCGAAAATTGCTTATTGTTGGCCTATCTCTCTCCGTTTACGAGATATCGCGATTTTTATAAATGTTCATATTTTGGCGATTGATCTCGAAAATTGCTTATTTTTGGCCTATCTCTCTCCGTTTACAAGATATCGCGATTTTTATATATTTTCATATTTTGGCGATTGATCTCGAAAATTGCTTAGTTTTGGCCTATCTCTCTCCGTTTACGAGATATCGCGATTTTTATAAATTTTCATAGTTTGGCGATTGATCTCGAAAATTGCTTATTTTTGGCCTATCTCTCTCCGTTTACGAGATATCGCGCTTTTTATAAATGTTCATATTTTGGCGATTGATCTCGAAAATTGCTTATTTTTGGCATATCTCTCTCCGTTTACGAGATATCGCGATTTTTATATATTTTTTATTATGTTGGCGATTGATCTCGAAAATTGCTTGTTTTTGGCCTATCTCTCTCCGTTTACGAGATATCGCGCTTTTTATATATTTTCATATTTTGGCGATTGATCTCGAAAATTGCTTATTGTTGGCCTATCTCTCTCCGTTTACGAGATATCGCGATTTTTATAAATGTTCATATTTTGGCGATTGATCTCGAAAATTGCTTATTTTTGGCCTATCTCTCTCCGTTTACAAGATATCGCGATTTTTATATATTTTCATATTTTGGCGATTGATCTCGACAATTGCTTATTTTTGGCATATCTCTCTCCGTTTACGAGATATCGCGATTTTTATATATTTTTTATTATGTTGGCGATTGATCTCGAAAATTGCTTATTTTTGGCCTATCTCTCTCCGTTTACGAGATATCGCGCTTTTTATAAATGTTCATATTTTGGCGATTGATCTCGAAAATTGCTTATTTTTGGCATATCTCTCTCCGTTTACGAGATATCGCGATTTTTATATATTTTTTATTATGTTGGCGATTGATCTCGAAAATTGCTTATTTTTGGCCTATCTCTCCGTTTACGAGATATCGCGCTTTTTATAAATGTTCATATTTTGGCGATTGATCTCGAAAATTGCTTATTTTTGGCATATCTCTCTCCGTTTACGAGATATCGCGATTTTTATATATTTTTTATTATGTTGGCGATTGATCTCGAAAATTGCTTATTTTTGGCCTATCTCTCTCCGTTTACGAGATATCGCGCTTTTTATAAATGTTCATATTTTGGCGATTGATCTCGAAAATTGCTTATTTTTGGCATATCTCTCTCCGTTTACGAGATATCGCGCTTTTTCTAAATTTTGATATTTTGGCACAGTGCGATTCATCTCGATAATATAATTCCCCTTAGAAACCCGTGAAAATTGCTTATTTTTGGCCTATCTCTCTCCGTTTACGAGATATCGCGCTTTTTCTAAATTTTGATATTTTGGCACAGTGCGATTCATCTCGATAATATAATTCCCCTTAGAAACCCGTGAAAATTGCTTATTTTTGGCCTATCTCTCTCCGTTTACGAGATATCGCGCTTTTTATATATTTTCATAATTTGGCGATTGATCTCGAAAATTGCTTATTTTTGGCCTATCTCTCTCCGTTTACGAGATATCGCGCTTTTTATATATTTTCATAGTTTGGCGATTGATCTCGAAAATTGCTTATTTTTGGCCTATCTCTCTCCGTTTACGAGATATCGCGCTTTTTCTAAATTTTGATATTTTGGCACAGTGCGATTCATCTCGATAATATAATTCCCCTTAGAAACCAGTGAAAATTGCTTATTTTTGGCCTATCTCTCTCCGTTTACGAGATATCGCGCTTTTTATATATTTTCATAATTTGGCGATTGATCTCGAAAATTGCTTATTTTTGGCCTATCTCTCTCCGTTTACGAGATATCGCGCTTTTTATATATTTTCATAGTTTGGCGATTGATCTCGAAAATTGCTTATTTTTGGCCTATCTCTCTCCGTTTACAAGATATCGCGAATTTTATAAATTATATTATGTTGGCGTTTGATCTCGAAAATTGCTTATTTTTGGCCTATCTCTCTCCGTTTACGAGATATCGCGCTTTTTCTAAATTTTGATATTTTGGCACAGTGCGATTCATCTCGATAATATAATTCCCCTTAGAAACCCGTGAAAATTGCTTATTTTTGGCCTATCTCTCTCCGTTTACGAGATATCGCGCTTTTTATATATTTTCATAATTTGGCGATTGATCTCGAAAATTGCTTATTTTTGGCCTATCTCTCTCCGTTTACGAGATATCGCGCTTTTTATATATTTTCATAGTTTGGCGATTGATCTCGAAAATTGCTTATTTTTGGCCTATCTCTCTCCGTTTACGAGATATCGCGCTTTTTCTAAATTTTGATATTTTGGCACAGTGCGATTCATCTCGATAATATAATTCCCCTTAGAAACCCGTGAAAATTGCTTATTTTTGGCCTATCTCTCTCCGTTTACGAGATATCGCGCTTTTTCTAAATTTTGATATTTTGGCACAGTGCGATTCATCTCGATAATATAATTCCCCTTAGAAACCCGTGAAAATTGCTTATTTTTGCCCTATCTCTCTCCGTTTACAAGATATCGCGAATTTTATATATTTTATTATGTTGGCGTTTGATCTCGAAAATTGCTTATTTTTGGCCTATCTCTCTCCGTTTACGAGATATCGCGATTGTTATACATTTTCATATGTTGGCGATTGATCTCGAAAATTGCTTATTTTTGGCCTATCTCTCTCCGTTTACGAGATATCGCGCTTTTTCTAAATTTTGATATTTTGGCACAGTGCGATTCATCTCGATAATATAATTCCCCTTAGAAACCCGTGAAAATTGCTTATTTTTGGCCTATCTCTCTCCGTTTACGAGATATCGCGAATTTTATATATTTTCATAGTTTGGCGATTGATCTCGAAAATTGCTTATTTTTGGCCTATCTCTCTCCGTTTACGAGATGTCGCGATTGTTATACATTTTCATATGTTGGCGATTGATCTCGAAAATTGCTTATTTTTGGCCTATCTCTCTCCGTTTACGAGATATCGCGCTTTTTCTAAATTTTGATATTTTGGCACAGTGCGATTCATCTCGATAATATAATTCCCCTTAGAAACCAGTGAAAATTGCTTATTTTTGGCCTATCTCTCTCCGTTTACGAGATATCGCGAATTTTATATATTTTATTATGTTGGCGTTTGATCTCGAAAATTGCTTATTTTTGGCCTATCTCTCTCCGTTTACGAGATATCGCGATTGTTATACATTTTCATATGTTGGCGATTGATCTCGAAAATTGCTTATTTTTGGCCTATCTCTCTCCGTTTACGAGATATCGCGCTTTTTATATATTTTCATAGTTTGGCGATTGATCTCGAAAATTGCTTATTTTTGGCCTATCTCTCTCCGTTTACGAGATATCGCGATTGTTATACATTTTCATATGTTGGCGATTGATCTCGAAAATTGCTTATTTTTGGCCTATCTCTCTCCGTTTACGAGATATCGCGCTTTTTATATATTTTCATAGTTTGGCGATTGATCTCGAAAATTGCTTATTTTTGGCCTATCTCTCTCCGTTTACGAGATATCGCGATTGTTATACATTTTCATATGTTGGCGATTGATCTCGAAAATTGCTTATTTTTGGCCTATCTCTCTCCGTTTACGAGATATCGCGCTTTTTATATATTTTCATAGTTTGGCGATTGATCTCGAAAATTGCTTATTTTTGGCCTATCTCTCTCCGTTTACGAGATATCGCGATTGTTATACATTTTCATATGTTGGCGATTGATCTCGAAAATTGCTTATTTTTGGCCTATCTCTCTCCGTTTACGAGATATCGCGCTTTTTATATATTTTCATAGTTTGGCGATTGATCTCGAAAATTGCTTATTTTTGGCCTATCTCTCTCCGTTTACGAGATATCGCGATTGTTATACATTTTCATATGTTGGCGATTGATCTCGAAAATTGCTTATTTTTGGCCTATCTCTCTCCGTTTACGAGATATCGCGCTTTTTCTAAATTTTGATATTTTGGCACAGTGCGATTCATCTCGATAATATAATTCCCCTTAGAAACCCGTGAAAATTGCTTATTTTTGGCCTATCTCTCTCCGTTTACGAGATATCGCGAATTTTATGTATTTTATTATGTTGGCGTTTGATCTCGAAAATTGCTTATTTTTGGCCTATCTCTCTCCGTTTACGAGATATCGCGATTGTTATACATTTTCATATATTGGCGATTGATCTCGAAAATTGCTTATTTTTGGCCTATCTCTCTCCGTTTACGAGATATCGCGCTTTTTATATATTTTCATAGTTTGGCGATTGATCTCGAAAATTGCTTATTTTTGGCCTATCTCTCTCCGTTTACGAGATATCGCGATTGTTAAACATTTTGATATGTTGGCGATTGATCTCGAAAATTGCTTATTTTTGGCCTATCTCTCTCCGTTTACGAGATATCGCGCTTTTTATATATTTTCATAGTTTGGCGATTGATCTCGAAAATTGCTTATTTTTGGCCTATCTCTCTCCGTTTACGAGATATCGCGAATTTTATATATTGTATTATGTTGGCGTTTGATCTCGAAAATTGCTTATTTTTGGCCTATCTCTCTCCGTTTACGAGATATCGCGATTGTTATACATTTTCATATATTGGCGATTGATCTCGAAAATTGCTTATTTTTGGCCTATCTCTCTCCGTTTACGAGATATCGCGCTTTTTATATATTTTCATAGTTTGGCGATTGATCTCGAAAATTGCTTATTTTTGGCCTATCTCTCTCCGTTTACGAGATATCGCGAATTTTATATATTGTATTATGTTGGCGTTTGATCTCGAAAATTGCTTATTTTTGGCCTATCTCTCTCCGTTTACGAGATATCGCGATTGTTATAAATTTTCATATGTTGGCGATTGATCTCGAAAATTGCTTATTTTTGGCCTATCTCTCTCCGTTTACGAGATATCGCGCTTTTTATATATTTTCATAGTTTGGCGATTGATCTCGAAAATTGCTTATTTTTGGCCTATCTCTCTCCGTTTACGAGATATCGCGATTGTTATACATTTTCATATGTTGGCGATTGATCTCGAAAATTGCTTATTTTTGGCCTATCTCTCTCCGTTTACGAGATATCGCGCTTTTTCTATATTTTCATAGTTTGGCGATTGATCTCGAAAATTGCTTATTTTTGGCCTATCTCTCTCCGTTTACGAGATATCGCGATTGTTATACATTTTCATATGTTGGCGATTGATCTCGAAAATTGCTTATTTTTGGCCTATCTCTCTCCGTTTACGAGATATCGCGCTTTTTATATATTTTCATAGTTTGGCGATTGATCTCGAAAATTGCTTATTTTTGGCCTATCTCTCTCCGTTTACGAGATATCGCGCTTTTTCTAAATTTTGATATTTTGGCACAGTGCGATTCATCTCGATAATATAATTCCCCTTAGAAACCAGTGAAAATTGCTTATTTTTGGCCTATCTCTCTCCGTTTACGAGATATCGCGATTTTTATATATTTTCATAGTTTGGCGATTGATCTCGAAAATTGCTTATTTTTGGCCTATCTCTCTCCGTTTACGAGATATCGCGCTTTTTCTAAATTGATATTTTGGCGATTGATCTCGAAAATTGCTTAGTTTTGGCCTATCTCTCTCCGTTTACGAGATATCGCGCTTTTTATATATTTTATTATGTTGGCGATTGATCTCGAAAATTGCTTATTTTTGGCCTATCTCTCTCCGTTTACGAGATATCGCGCTTTTTCTAAATTTTGATATTTTGGCACAGTGCGATTCATCTCGATAATATAATTCCCCTTAGAAACCCGTAAAAATTGCTTATTTTTGGCCTATCTCTCTCCGTTTACGAGATATCGCGCTTTTTCTAAATTTTGATATTTTGGCGATTGATCTCGAAAATTGCTTATTTTTGGCCTATCTTATATTTTGGCCTACGAGATATCGCGCTTTTTCTAAATTTTGTTATTTTGGCGATTGATCTCGAAAATTGCTTATTTTTGGCCTATCTCTCTCCGTTTACGAGATATCGCGCTTTTTCTAAATTTTGATATTTTGGCACAGTGCGATTCATCTCGATAATATAATTCCCCTTAGAAACCAGTGAAAATTGCTTATTTTTGGCGTATCTCTCTCCGTTTACGAGATATCGCGATTTTTATATATTTTCATAGTTTGGCGATTGATCTCGAAAATTGCTTATTTTTGGCCTATCTCTCTCCGTTTACAAGATATCGCGATTTTTATATATTTTATTATGTTGGCGATTGATCTCGAAAATTGCTTATTTTTGGCCTATCTCTCTCCGTTTACGAGATATCGCGCTTTTTCTAAATTTTGATATTTTGGCGATTGATCTCGAAAATTGCTTATTTTTGGCCTATCTCTCTCCGTTTACGAGATATCGCGCTTTTTCTAAATTTTGATATTTTGGCACAGTGCGATTCATCTCGATAATATAATTCCCCTTAGAAACCAGTGAAAATTGCTTATTTTTGGCCTATCTCTCTCCGTTTACGAGATATCGCGATTTTTATATATTTTCATAGTTTGGCGATTGATCTCGAAAATTGCTTATTTTTGGCCTATCTCTCTCCGTTTACGAGATATCGCGCTTTTTCTAAATTTTGATATTTTGGCACAGTGCGATTCATCTCGATAATATAATTCCCCTTAGAAACCAGTGAAAATTGCTTATTTTTGGCCTATCTCTCTCCGTTTACGAGATATCGCGATTTTTATATATTTTCATAGTTTGGCGATTGATCTCGAAAATTGCTTATTTTTGGCCTATCTCTCTCCGTTTACGAGATATCGCGCTTTTTCTAAATTTTGATAGTTTGGCGATTGATCTCGAAAATTGCTTATTTTTGGCCTATCTCTCTCCGTTTACGAGATATCGCGCTTTTTCTAAATTTTGATATTTTGGCGATTGATCTCGAAAATTGCTTATTTTTGGCCTATCTCTCTCCGTTTACGAGATATCGCGATTTTTATATATTTTCATAGTTTGGCGATTGATCTCGAAAATTGCTTATTTTTGGCCTATCTCTCTCCGTTTACGAGATATCGCGCTTTTTCTAAATTGATATTTTGGCGATTGATCTCGAAAATTGCTTAGTTTTGGCCTATCTCTCTCCGTTTACGAGATATCGCGCTTTTTCTAAATTTTGATATTTTGGCGATTGATCTCGAAAATTGCTTATTTTTGGCCTATCTCTCTCCGTTTACGAGATATCGCGATTTTTATATATTTTCATAGTTTGGCGATTGATCTCGAAAATTGCTTATTTTTGGCCTATCTCTCTCCGTTTACGAGATATCGCGCTTTTTCTAAATTGATATTTTGGCGATTGATCTCGAAAATTGCTTAGTTTTGGCCTATCTCTCTCCGTTTACGAGATATCGCGCTTTTTCTAAATTTTGATATTTTGGCGATTGATCTCGAAAATTGCTTATTTTTGGCCTATCTCTCTCCGTTTACGAGATATCGCGCTTTTTCTAAATTTTGATATTTTGGCGATTGATCTCGAAAATTGCTTATTTTTGGCCTATCTCTCTCCGTTTACGAGATATCGCGATTTTTATAAATTTTATTATGTTGGCGATTGATCTCGAAAATTGCTTATTTTTGGCCTATCTCTCTCCGTTTACGAGATATCGCGATTTTTATAAATTTTATTATGTTGGCGATTGATCTCGAAAATTGCTTATTTTTGGCCTATCTCTCTCCGTTTACGAGATATCGCGCTTTTTCTAAATTTTGGTATTTTGGCGATTGATCTCGAAAATTGCTTATTTTTGGCCTATCTCTCTCCGTTTACGAGATATCGCGATTTTTATAAATTTTATTATGTTGGCGATTGATCTCGAAAATTGCTTATTTTTGGCCTATCTCTCTCCGTTTACGAGATATCGCGATTTTTATAAATTTTATTATGTTGGCGATTGATCTCGAAAATTGCTTATTTTTGGCCTATCTCTCTCCGTTTACGAGATATCGCGCTTTTTCTAAATTTTGATATTTTGGCGATTGATCTCGAAAATTGCTTATTTTTGGCCTATCTCTCTCCGTTTACGAGATATCGCGCTTTTTCTAAATTTTGATATTTTGGCACAGTGCGATTCATCTCGATAATATAATTCCCCTTAGAAACCCGTGAAAATTGCTTATTTTTGGCCTATCTCTCTCCGTTTACGAGATATCGCGATTTTTATATATTTTCATAGTTTGGCGATTGATCTCGAAAATTGCTTATTTTTGGCCTATCTCTCTCCGTTTACGAGATATCGCGCTTTTTCTAAATTTTGATATTTTGGCGATTGATCTCGAAAATTGCTTATTTTTGGCCTATCTCTCTCCGTTTACGAGATATCGCGATTTTTATATATTTTCATAGTTTGGCGATTGATCTCGAAAATTGCTTATTTTTGGCCTATCTCTCTCCGTTTACGAGATATCGCGATTTTTATATATTTTATTATGTTGGCGATTGATCTCGAAAATTGCTTATTTTTGGCCTATCTCTCTCCGTTTACGAGATATCGCGCTTTTTCTAAATTTTGATATTTTGGCGATTGATCTCGAAAATTGCTTATTTTTGGCCTATCTCTCTCCGTTTACGAGATATCGCGATTTTTATAAATTTTATTATGTTGGCGATTGATCTCGAAAATTGCTTATTTTTGGCCTATCTCTCTCCGTTTACGAGATATCGCGATTTTTATAAATTTTATTATGTTGGCGATTGATCTCGAAAATTGCTTATTTTTGGCCTATCTCTCTCCGTTTACGAGATATCGCGATTTTTATAAATTTTATTATGTTGGCGATTGATCTCGAAAATTGCTTATTTTTGGCCTATCTCTCTCCGTTTACGAGATATCGCGCTTTTTCTAAATTTTGATATTTTGGCACAGTGCGATTCATCTCGATAATATAATTCCCCTTAGAAACCAGTGAAAATTGCTTATTTTTGGCCTATCTCTCTCCGTTTACGAGATATCGCGCTTTTTCTAAATTTTGATATTTTGGCGATTGATCTCGAAAATTGCTTATTTTTGGCCTATCTCTCTCCGTTTACGAGATATCGCGATTTTTATAAATTTTATTATGTTGGCGATTGATCTCGAAAATTGCTTATTTTTGGCCTATCTCTCTCCGTTTACGAGATATCGCGATTTTTATAAATTTTATTATGTTGGCGATTGATCTCGAAAATTGCTTATTTTTGGCCTATCTCTCTCCGTTTACGAGATATCGCGCTTTTTCTAAATTTTGATATTTTGGCGATTGATCTCGAAAATTGCTTATTTTTGGCCTATCTCTCTCCGTTTACGAGATATCGCGCTTTTTCTAAATTTTGGTATTTTGGCGATTGATCTCGAAAATTGCTTATTTTTGGCCTATCTCTCTCCGTTTACGAGATATCGCGATTTTTATAAATTTTATTATGTTGGCGATTGATCTCGAAAATTGCTTATTTTTGGCCTATCTCTCTCCGTTTACGAGATATCGCGATTTTTATAAATTTTATTATGTTGGCGATTGATCTCGAAAATTGCTTATTTTTGGCCTATCTCTCTCCGTTTACGAGATATCGCGCTTTTTCTAAATTTTGATATTTTGGCACAGTGCGATTCATCTCGATAATATAATTCCCCTTAGAAACCAGTGAAAATTGCTTATTTTTGGCCTATCTCTCTCCGTTTACGAGATATCGCGCTTTTTCTAAATTTTGATATTTTGGCGATTGATCTCGAAAATTGCTTATTTTTGGCCTATCTCTCTCCGTTTACGAGATATCGCGCTTTTTCTAAATTTTGATATTTTGGCGATTGATCTCGAAAATTGCTTATTTTTGGCCTATCTCTCTCCGTTTACGAGATATCGCGATTTTTATAAATTTTATTATGTTGGCGATTGATCTCGAAAATTGCTTATTTTTGGCCTATCTCTCTCCGTTTACGAGATATCGCGATTTTTATAAATTTTATTATGTTGGCGATTGATCTCGAAAATTGCTTATTTTTGGCCTATCTCTCTCCGTTTACGAGATATCGCGCTTTTTCTAAATTTTGGTATTTTGGCGATTGATCTCGAAAATTGCTTATTTTTGGCCTATCTCTCTCCGTTTACAAGATATCGCGATTTTTATAAATTTTATTATGTTGGCGATTGATCTCGAAAATTGCTTATTTTTGGCCTATCTCTCTCCGTTTACGAGATATCGCGATTTTTATAAATTTTATTATGTTGGCGATTGATCTCGAAAATTGCTTATTTTTGGCCTATCTCTCTCCGTTTACGAGATATCGCGATTTTTATAAATTTTATTATGTTGGCGATTGATCTCGAAAATTGCTTATTTTTGGCCTATCTCTCTCCGTTTACGAGATATCGCGCTTTTTCTAAATTTTGATATTTTGGCGATTGATCTCGAAAATTGCTTATTTTTGGCCTATCTCTCTCCGTTTACGAGATATCGCGCTTTTTCTAAATTTTGATATTTTGGCACAGTGCGATTTATCTCGATAATATGATTCCCCTTAGAAATCCGTGAAAATTGCTTATTTTTGGCCTATCTCTCTCCGTTTACAAGATATCGCGATTTTTATATATTTTATTATGTTGGCGATTGATCTCGAAAATTGCTTATTTTTGGCCTATCTCTCTCCGTTTACGAGATATCGCGCTTTTTCTAAATTTTGATATTTTCTAAATTTTGTTTTTCTAAATTTTGATATTTTGGCGATTGATCTCGAAAATTGCTTATTTTTGGCCTATCTCTCTCCGTTTACAAGATATCGCGCTTTTTCTAAATTTTGCTATTTTGGCGATTGATCTCGAAAATTGCTTATTTTTGGCCTATCTCTCTCCGTTTACGAGATATCGCGCTTTTTCTAAATTTTGATATTTTCTAAATTTTGTTTTTCTAAATTTTGATATTTTGGCGATTGATCTCGAAAATTGCTTATTTTTGGCCTATCTCTCTCCGTTTACAAGATATCGCGCTTTTTCTAAATTTTGCTATTTTGGCGATTGATCTCGAAAATTGCTTATTTTTGGCCTATCTCTCTCCGTTTACGAGATATCGCGCTTTTTCTAAATTTTGATATTTTCTAAATTTTGTTTTTCTAAATTTTGATATTTTGGCGATTGATCTCGAAAATTGCTTATTTTTGGCCTATCTCTCTCCGTTTACAAGATATCGCGATTTTTATATATTTTATTATGTTGGCGATTGATCTCGAAAATTGCTTATTTTTGGCCTATCTCTCTCCGTTTACGAGATATCGCGCTTTTTCTAAATTTTGATATTTTCTAAATTTTGTTTTTCTAAATTTTGATATTTTGGCGATTGATCTCGAAAATTGCTTATTTTTGGCCTATCTCTCTCCGTTTACAAGATATCCCGCTTTTTCTAAATTTTGCTATTTTGGCGATTGATCTCGAAAATTGCTTATTTTTGGCCTATCTCTCTCCGTTTACGAGATATCGCGCTTTTTCTAAATTTTGATATTTTCTAAATTTTGTTTTTCTAAATTTTGATATTTTGGCGATTGATCTCGAAAATTGCTTATTTTTGGCCTATCTCTCTCCGTTTACGAGATATCGCGATTTATATATATTTTCATAGTTTGGCGATTGATCTCGAAAATTGCTTATTTTTGGCCTATCTCTCTCCGTTTACGAGATATCGCGCTTTTTCTAAATTTTGATATTTTCTAAATTTTGTTTTTCTAAATTTTGATATTTTGGCGATTGATCTCGAAAATTGCTTATTTTTGGCCTATCTCTCTCCGTTTACAAGATATCGCGCTTTTTCTAAATTTTGCTATTTTGGCGATTGATCTCGAAAATTGCTTATTTTTGGCCTATCTCTCTCCGTTTACGAGATATCGCGCTTTTTCTAAATTTTGATATTTTGGCACAGTGCGATTCATCTCGATAATATAATTCCCCTTAGAAACCAGTGAAAATTGCTTATTTTTGGCCTATCTCTCTCCGTTTACGAGATATCGCGATTTTTATATATTTTCATAGTTTGGCGATTGATCTCGAAAATTGCTTATTTTTGGCCTATCTCTCTCCGTTTACGAGATATCGCGCTTTTTCTAAATTTTGATATTTTCTAAATTTTGTTTTTCTAAATTTTGATATTTTGGCGATTGATCTCGAAAATTGCTTATTTTTGGCCTATCTCTATCCGTTTACGAGATATCGCGCTTTTTCTAAATTTTGATATTTTGGCACAGTGCGATTCATCTCGATAATATAATTCCCCTTAGAAACCAGTGAATATTGCTTATTTTTGGCCTATCTCTCTCCGTTTACAAGATATCGCGATTTTTATATATTTTATTATGTTGGCGATTGATCTCGAAAATTGCTTATTTTTGGCCTATCTCTCTCCGTTTACGAGATATCGCGCTTTTTCTAAATTTTGATATTTTCTAAATTTTGTTTTTCTAAATTTTGATATTTTGGCGATTGATCTCGAAAATTGCTTATTTTTGGCCTATCTCTCTCCGTTTACGAGATATCGCGTTTTTCTAAATTTTGATATTTTGGCGATTGATCTCGAAAATTGCTTATTTTTGGCCTATCTCTCTCCGTTTACGAGATATCGCGCTTTTTCTAAATTTTGATATTTTGGCACAGTGCGATTCATCTCGATAATATAATTCCCCTTAGAAACCAGTGAAAATTGCTTATTTTTGGCCTATCTCTCTCCGTTTACAAGATATCGCGATTTTTATATATTTTATTATGTTGGCGATTGATCTCGAAAATTGCTTATTTTTGGCCTATCTCTCTCCGTTTACGAGATATCGCGATTTTTCTAAATTTTGATATTTTCTAAATTTTGTTTTTCTAAATTTTGATATTTTGGCGATTGATCTCGAAAATTGCTTATTTTTGGCCTATCTCTCTCCGTTTACGAGATATCGCGATTTTTATAAATTTTATTATGTTGGCGATTGATCTCGAAAATTGCTTATTTTTGGCCTATCTCTCTCCGTTTACGAGATATCGCGATTTTTATAAATTTTATTATGTTGGCGATTGATCTCGAAAATTGCTTATTTTTGGCCTATCTCTCTCCGTTTACGAGATATCGCGCTTTTTCTAAATTTTGATATTTTGGCACAGTGCGATTCATCTCGATAATATAATTCCCCTTAGAAACCAGTGAAAATTGCTTATTTTTGGCCTATCTCTCTCCGTTTACGAGATATCGCGCTTTTTCTAAATTTTGATATTTTGGCGATTGATCTCGAAAATTGCTTATTTTTGGCCTATCTCTCTCCGTTTACGAGATATCGCGCTTTTTCTAAATTTTGATATTTTGGCGATTGATCTCGAAAATTGCTTATTTTTGGCCTATCTCTCTCCGTTTACGAGATATCGCGATTTTTATAAATTTTATTATGTTGGCGATTGATCTCGAAAATTGCTTATTTTTGGCCTATCTCTCTCCGTTTACGAGATATCGCGATTTTTATAAATTTTATTATGTTGGCGATTGATCTCGAAAATTGCTTATTTTTGGCCTATCTCTCTCCGTTTACGAGATATCGCGCTTTTTCTAAATTTTGGTATTTTGGCGATTGATCTCGAAAATTGCTTATTTTTGGCCTATCTCTCTCCGTTTACAAGATATCGCGATTTTTATAAATTTTATTATGTTGGCGATTGATCTCGAAAATTGCTTATTTTTGGCCTATCTCTCTCCGTTTACGAGATATCGCGATTTTTATAAATTTTATTATGTTGGCGATTGATCTCGAAAATTGCTTATTTTTGGCCTATCTCTCTCCGTTTACGAGATATCGCGATTTTTATAAATTTTATTATGTTGGCGATTGATCTCGAAAATTGCTTATTTTGGCCTATCTCTCTCCGTTTACGAGATATCGCGCTTTTTCTAAATTTTGATATTTTGGCGATTGATCTCGAAAATTGCTTATTTTTGGCCTATCTCTCTCCGTTTACGAGATATCGCGCTTTTTCTAAATTTTGATATTTTGGCACAGTGCGATTTATCTCGATAATATGATTCCCCTTAGAAATCCGTGAAAATTGCTTATTTTTGGCCTATCTCTCTCCGTTTACAAGATATCGCGATTTTTATATATTTTATTATGTTGGCGATTGATCTCGAAAATTGCTTATTTTTGGCCTATCTCTCTACGTTTACGAGATATCGCGCTTTTTCTAAATTTTGATATTTTGGCACAGTGCGATTCATCTCGATAATATAATTCCCCTTAGAAACCAGTGAAAATTGCTTATTTTTGGCCTATCTCTCTCCGTTTACGAGATATCGCGATTTATATATATTTTCATAGTTTGGCGATTGATCTCGAAAATTGCTTATTTTTGGCCTATCTCTCTCCGTTTACGAGATATCGCGCTTTTTCTAAATTTTGATATTTTCTAAATTTTGTTTTTCTAAATTTTGATATTTTGGCGATTGATCTCGAAAATTGCTTATTTTTGGCCTATCTCTCTCCGTTTACAAGATATCGCGCTTTTTCTAAATTTTGATATTTTGGCGATTGATCTCGAAAATTGCTTATTTTTGGCCTATCTCTCTCCGTTTACGAGATATCGCGCTTTTTCTAAATTTTGCTATTTTGGCGATTGATCTCGAAAATTGCTTATTTTTGGCCTATCTCTCTCCGTTTACGAGATATCGCGCTTTTTCTAAATTTTGATATTTTGGCACAGTGCGATTCATCTCGATAATATAATTCCCCTTAGAAACCAGTGAAAATTGCTTATTTTTGGCCTATCTCTCTCCGTTTACGAGATATCGCGATTTTTATATATTTTCATAGTTTGGCGATTGATCTCGAAAATTGCTTATTTTTGGCCTATCTCTCTCCGTTTACGAGATATCGCGCTTTTTCTAAATTTTGATATTTTCTAAATTTTGTTTTTCTAAATTTTGATATTTTGGCGATTGATCTCGAAAATTGCTTATTTTTGGCCTATCTCTATCCGTTTACGAGATATCGCGCTTTTTCTAAATTTTGATATTTTGGCACAGTGCGATTCATCTCGATAATATAATTCCCCTTAGAAACCAGTGAATATTGCTTATTTTTGGCCTATCTCTCTCCGTTTACAAGATATCGCGATTTTTATATATTTTATTATGTTGGCGATTGATCTCGAAAATTGCTTATTTTTGGCCTATCTCTCTCCGTTTACGAGATATCGCGCTTTTTCTAAATTTTGATATTTTCTAAATTTTGTTTTTCTAAATTTTGATATTTTGGCGATTGATCTCGAAAATTGCTTATTTTTGGCCTATCTCTCTCCGTTTACGAGATATCGCGTTTTTCTAAATTTTGATATTTTGGCGATTGATCTCGAAAATTGCTTATTTTTGGCCTATCTCTCTCCGTTTACGAGATATCGCGCTTTTTCTAAATTTTGATATTTTGGCACAGTGCGATTCATCTCGATAATATAATTCCCCTTAGAAACCAGTGAAAATTGCTTATTTTTGGCCTATCTCTCTCCGTTTACAAGATATCGCGATTTTTATATATTTTATTATGTTGGCGATTGATCTCGAAAATTGCTTATTTTTGGCCTATCTCTCTCCGTTTACGAGATATCGCGATTTTTCTAAATTTTGATATTTTCTAAATTTTGTTTTTCTAAATTTTGATATTTTGGCGATTGATCTCGAAAATTGCTTATTTTTGGCCTATCTCTCTCCGTTTACGAGATATCGCGTTTTTCTAAATTTTGATATTTTGGCGATTGATCTCGAAAATTGCTTATTTTTGGCCTATCTCTCTCCGTTTACGAGATATCGCGCTTTTTCTAAATTTTGATATTTTGGCACAGTGCGATTCATCTCGATAATATAATTCCCCTTAGAAACCAGTGAAAATTGCTTATTTTTGGCCTATCTCTCTCCGTTTACGAGATATCGCGATTTTTATATATTTTCATAGTTTGGCGATTGATCTCGAAAATTGCTTATTTTTGGCCTATCTCTCTCCGTTTACGAGATATCGCGCTTTTTCTAAATTTTGATATTTTGGCACAGTGCGATTCATCTCGATAATATAATTCCCCTTAGAAACCAGTGAAAATTGCTTATTTTTGGCCTATCTCTCTCCGTTTACAAGATATCGCGATTTTTATATATTTTATTATGTTGGCGATTGATCTCGAAAATTGCTTATTTTTGGCCTATCTCTCTCCGTTTACGAGATATCGCGATTTTTCTAAATTTTGATATTTTCTAAATTTTGTTTTTCTAAATTTTGATATTTTGGCGATTGATCTCGAAAATTGCTTATTTTTGGCCTATCTCTCTCCGTTTACGAGATATCGCGCTTTTTCTAAATTTTGATATTTTGGCACAGTGCGATTCATCTCGATAATATAATTCCCCTTAGAAACCAGTGAAAATTGCTTATTTTTGGCCTATCTCTCTCCGTTTACGAGATATCGCGATTTTTATTCATAGTTTGGCGATTGATCTCGAAAATTGCTTATTTTTGGCCTATCTCTCTCCGTTTACAAGATATCGCGATTTTTATATATTTTATTATGTTGGCGATTGATCTCGAAAATTGCTTATTTTTGGCCTATCTCTCTCCGTTTACGAGATATCGCGATTTTTCTAAATTTTGATATTTTCTAAATTTTGTTTTTCTAAATTTTGATATTTTGGCGATTGATCTCGAAAATTGCTTCTTTTTGGCCTATCTCTCTCCGTTTACGAGATATCGCGCTTTTTCTAAATTTTGATATTTTGGCACAGTGCGATTCATCTCGATAATATAATTCCCCTTAGAAACCAGTGAAAATTGCTTATTTTTGGCCTATCTCTCTCCGTTTACGAGATATCGCGATTTTTATTCATAGTTTGGCGATTGATCTCGAAAATTGCTTATTTTTGGCCTATCTCTCTCCGTTTACAAGATATCGCGATTTTTATATATTTTATTATGTTGGCGATTGATCTCGAAAATTGCTTATTTTTGGCCTATCTCTCTCCGTTTACGAGATATCGCGCTTTTTCTAAATTTTGATATTTTCTAAATTTTGTTTTTCTAAATTTTGATATTTTGGCGATTGATCTCGAAAATTGCTTATTTTTGGCCTATCTCTCTCCGTTTACGAGATATCGCGCTTTTTCTAAATTTTGATATTTTCTAAATTTTGTTTTTCTAAATTTTGATATTTTGGCGATTGATCTCGAAAATTGCTTATTTTTGGCCTATCTCTCTCCGTTTACGAGATATCGCGTTTTTCTAAATTTTGATATTTTGGCGATTGATCTCGAAAATTGCTTATTTTTGGCCTATCTCTCTCCGTTTACGAGATATCGCGCTTTTTCTAAATTTTGATATTTTGGCACAGTGCGATTCATCTCGATAATATAATTCCCCTTAGAAACCAGTGAAAATTGCATCTTTTTGGCCTATCTCTCTCCGTTTACGAGATATCGCGATTTTTATAAATTTTATTATGTTGGCGATTGATCTCGAAAATTGCTTATTTTTGGCCTATCTCTCTCCGTTTACGAGATATCGCGATTTTTATAAATTTTGATATTTTGGCGATTGATCTCGAAAATTGCTTATTTTTGGCCTATCTCTCTCCGTTTACGAGATATCGCGCTTTTTATAAATTTTGATATTTTGGCGATTGATCTCGAAAATTGCTTATTTTTGGCCTATCTCTCTCCGTTTACGAGATATCGCGATTTTTATAAATTTTATTATGTTGGCGATTGATCTCGAAAATTGCTTATTTTTGGCCTATCTCTCTCCGTTTACGAGATATCGCGATTTTTATAAATTTTGATATTTTGGCGATTGATCTCGAAAATTGCTTATTTTTGGCCTATCTCTCTCCGTTTACGAGATATCGCGATTTTTATAAATTTTATTATGTTGGCGATTGATCTCGAAAATTGCTTATTTTTGGCCTATCTCTCTCCGTTTACGAGATATCGCGCTTTTTCTAAATTTTGGTATTTTGGCGATTGATCTCGAAAATTGCTTATTTTTGGCCTATCTCTCTCCGTTTACGAGATATCGCGCTTTTTCTAAATTTTATTATGTTGGCGATTGATCTCGAAAATTGCTTATTTTTGGCCTATCTCTCTCCGTTTACGAGATATCGCGATTTTTATAAATTTTATTATGTTGGCGATTGATCTCGAAAATTGCTTATTTTTGGCCTATCTCTCTCCGTTTACGAGATATCGCGATTTTTATATATTGTATTATGTTGGCGATTGATCTCGAAAATTGCTTATTTTTGGCCTATCTCTCTCCGTTTACGAGATATCGCGATTTTTATAAATTTTATTATGTTGGCGATTGATCTCGAAAATTGCTTATTTTTGGCCTATCTCTCTCCGTTTACGAGATATCGCGATTTTTATAAATTTTATTATGTTGGCGATTGATCTCGAAAATTGCTTATTTTTGGCCTATCTCTCTCCGTTTACGAGATATCGCGCTTTTTCTAAATTTTGATATTTTGGCGATTGATCTCGAAAATTGCTTATTTTTGGCCTATCTCTCTCCGTTTACGAGATATCGCGCTTTTTCTAAATTTTGATATTTTGGCACAGTGCGATTCATCTCGATAATATAATTCCCCTTAGAAATCAGTGAAAATTGCATCTTTTTGGCCTATCTCTCTCCGTTTACGAGATATCGCGATTTTTATAAATTTTCATAGTTTGGCGATTGATCTCGAAAATTGCTTATTTTTGGCCTATCTCTCTCCGTTTACGAGATATCGCGATTTTTATAAATTTTATTATGTTGGCGATTGATCTCGAAAATTGCTTATTTTTGGCCTATCTCTCTCCGTTTACGAGATATCGCGATTTTTATAAATTTTATTATGTTGGCGATTGATCTCGAAAATTGCTTATTTTTGGCCTATCTCTCTCCGTTTACGAGATATCGCGCTTTTTCTAAATTTTGATATTTTGGCGATTGATCTCGAAAATTGCTTATTTTTGGCCTATCTCTCTCCGTTTACGAGATATCGCGCTTTTTCTAAATTTTGATATTTTGGCACAGTGCGATTCATCTCGATAATATAATTCCCCTTAGAAATCAGTGAAAATTGCATCTTTTTGGCCTGTCTCTCTCCGTTTACGAGATATCGCGATTTTTATAAATTTTCATAGTTTGGCGATTGATCTCGAAAATTGCTTATTTTTGGCCTATCTCTCTCCGTTTACGAGATATCGCGCTTTTTCTAAATTTTGATATTTTGGCGATTGATCTCGAAAATTGCTTATTTTTGGCCTATCTCTCTCCGTTTACGAGATATCGCGATTTTTCTAAATTTTGATATTTT
Source organism: Tetanocera ferruginea (assembly GCA_958299015.1). Classification (NCBI taxonomy): domain Eukaryota; kingdom Metazoa; phylum Arthropoda; class Insecta; order Diptera; family Sciomyzidae; genus Tetanocera; species Tetanocera ferruginea. The sequence continues at coordinate 149,321,189 of OY282641.1, forward strand.
CTAAATTTTGTTTTTCTAAATTTTGATATTTTGGCGATTGATCTCGAAAATTGCTTATTTTTGGCCTATCTCTCTCCGTTTACGAGATATCGCGCTTTTTATAAATTTTCATAGTTTGGCGATTGATCTCGAAAATTGCTTATTTTTGGCCTATCTCTCTCCGTTTACGAGATATCGCGATTTTTATAAATTTTATTATGTTGGCGATTGATCTCGAAAATTGCTTATTTTTGGCCTATCTCTCTCCGTTTACAAGATATCGCGCTTTTTATAAATTTTCATAGTTTGGCGATTGATCTCGAAAATTGCTTATTTTTGGCCTATCTCTCTCCGTTTACGAGATATCGCGCTTTTTCTTTTGATATTTTGGCGATTGATCTCGAAAATTGCTTATTTTTGGCCTATCTCTCTCCGTTTACGAGATATCGCGCTTTTTCTAAATTTTGATATTTTGGCGATTGATCTCGAAAATTGCTTATTTTTGGCCTATCTCTCTCCGTTTACGAGATATCGCGCTTTTTATAAATTTTCATAGTTTGGCGATTGATCTCGAAAATTGCTTATTTTTGGCCTATCTCTCTCCGTTTACGAGATATCGCGATTTTTATAAATTTTATTATGTTGGCGATTGATCTCGAAAATTGCTTATTTTTGGCCTATCTCTCTCCGTTTACGAGATATCGCGATTTTTATAAATTTTCATAGTTTGGCGATTGATCTCGAAAATTGCTTATTTTTGGCCTATCTCTCTCCGTTTACGAGATATCGCGCTTTTTCTAAATTTTGATATTTTGGCGATTGATCTCGAAAATTGCTTATTTTTGGCCTATCTCTCTCCGTTTACGAGATATCGCGCTTTTTCTAAATTTTGATATTTTGGCGATTGATCTCGAAAATTGCTTATTTTTGGCCTATCTCTCTCCGTTTACGAGATATCGCGCTTTTTATAAATTTTCATAGTTTGGCGATTGATCTCGAAAATTGCTTATTTTTGGCCTATCTCTCTCCGTTTACGAGATATCGCGATTTTTATAAATTTTATTATGTTGGCGATTGATCTCGAAAATTGCTTATTTTTGGCCTATCTCTCTCCGTTTACGAGATATCGCGATTTTTATAAATTTTCATAGTTTGGCGATTGATCTCGAAAATTGCTTATTTTTGGCCTATCTCTCTCCGTTTACGAGATATCGCGCTTTTTCTAAATTTTGATATTTTGGCGATTGATCTCGAAAATTGCTTATTTTTGGCCTATCTCTCTCCGTTTACGAGATATCGCGCTTTTTCTAAATTTTGATATTTTGGCGATTGATCTCGAAAATTGCTTATTTTTGGCCTATCTCTCTCCGTTTACGAGATATCGCGCTTTTTCTAAATTTTGATATTTTGGCGATTGATCTCGAAAATTGCTTATTTTTGGCCTATCTCTCTCCGTTTACGAGATATCGCGCTTTTTATAAATTTTCATAGTTTGGCGATTGATCTCGAAAATTGCTTATTTTTGGCCTATCTCTCTCCGTTTACGAGATATCGCGATTTTTATAAATTTTATTATGTTGGCGATTGATCTCGAAAATTGCTTATTTTTGGCCTATCTCTCTCCGTTTACAAGATATCGCGCTTTTTCTAAATTTTGATATTTTGGCGATTGATCTCGAAAATTGCTTATTTTTGGCCTATCTCTCTCCGTTTACGAGATATCGCGTTTTTCTAAATTTTGATATTTTGGCGATTGATCTCGAAAATTGCTTATTTTTGGCCTATCTCTCTCCGTTTACGAGATATCGCGCTTTTTCTAAATTTTGATATTTTGGCGATTGATCTCGAAAATTGCTTATTTTTGGCCTATCTCTCTCCGTTTACGAGATATCGCGCTTTTTCTAAATTTTGATATTTTGGCGATTGATCTCGAAAATTGCTTATTTTTGGCCTATCTCTCTCCGTTTACGAGATATCGCGCTTTTTCTAAATTGATATTTTGGCGATTGATCTCGAAAATTGCTTATTTTTGGCCTATCTCTCTCCGTTTACAAGATATCGCGATTTTTATATATTTTATTATGTTGGCGATTGATCTCGAAAATTGCTTATTTTTGGCCTATCTCTCTCCGTTTACGAGATATCGCGCTTTTTCTAAATTTTGATATTTTGGCGATTGATCTCGAAAATTGCTTATTTTTGGCCTATCTCTCTCCGTTTACGAGATATCGCGCTTTTTCTAAATTTTGATATTTTGGCACAGTGCGATTTATCTCGATAATATGATTCCCCTTAGAAATCCGTGAAAATTGCTTATTTTTGGCCTATCTCTCTCCGTTTACAAGATATCGCGATTTTTATATATTTTATTATGTTGGCGATTGATCTCGAAAATTGCTTATTTTTGGCCTATCTCTCTCCGTTTACGAGATATCGCGCTTTTTCTACATTTTGATATTTTGGCGATTGATCTCGAAAATTGCTTATTTTTGGCCTATCTCTCTCCGTTTACGAGATATCGCGCTTTTTCTAAATTTTGGTATTTTGGCGATTGATCTCGAAAATTGCTTATTTTTGGCCTATCTCTCTCCGTTTACGAGATATCGCGATTTTTATAAATTTTATTATGTTGGCGATTGATCTCGAAAATTGCTTATTTTTGGCCTATCTCTCTCCGTTTACGAGATATCGCGATTTTTATAATTTTGATATTTTGGCGATTGATCTCGAAACTTGCTTATTTTTGGCCTATCTCTCTCCGTTTACGAGATATCGCGCTTTTTCTAAATTTTGGTATTTTGGCGATTGATCTCGAAAATTGCTTATTTTTGGCCTATCTCTCTCCGTTTACGAGATATCGCGCTTTTTCTAAATTTTATTATGTTGGCGATTGATCTCGAAAATTGCTTATTTTTGGCCTATCTCTCTCCGTTTACGAGATATCGCGCTTTTTCTAAATTTTGATATTTTGGCGATTGATCTCGAAAATTGCTTATTTTTGGCCTATCTCTCTCCGTTTACGAGATATCGCGCTTTTTCTACATTTTGATATTTTGGCGATTGATCTCGAAAATTGCTTATTTTTGGCCTATCTCTCTCCGTTTACGAGATATCGCGCTTTTTCTAAATTTTGATATTTTGGCACAGTGCGATTTATCTCGATAATATGATTCCCCTTAGAAATCCGTGAAAATTGCTTATTTTTGGCCTATCTCTCTCCGTTTACAAGATATCGCGATTTTTATATATTTTATTATGTTGGCGATTGATCTCGAAAATTGCTTATTTTTGGCCTATCTCTCTCCGTTTACGAGATATCGCGCTTTTTCTACATTTTGATATTTTGGCGATTGATCTCGAAAATTGCTTATTTTTGGCCTATCTCTCTCCGTTTACGAGATATCGCGCTTTTTCTAAATTTTGATATTTTGGCGATTGATCTCGAAAATTGCTTATTTTTGGCCTATCTCTCTCCGTTTACGAGATATCGCGCTTTTTCTAAATTTTGATATTTTGGCACAGTGCGATTTATCTCGATAATATGATTCCCCTTAGAAATCCGTGAAAATTGCTTATTTTTGGCCTATCTCTCTCCGTTTACAAGATATCGCGATTTTTATATATTTTATTATGTTGGCGATTGATCTCGAAAATTGCTTATTTTTGGCCTATCTCTCTCCGTTTACGAGATATCGCGCTTTTTCTACATTTTGATATTTTGGCGATTGATCTCGAAAATTGCTTATTTTTGGCCTATCTCTCTCCGTTTACGAGATATCGCGCTTTTTCTAAATTTTGGTATTTTGGCGATTGATCTCGAAAATTGCTTATTTTTGGCCTATCTCTCTCCGTTTACGAGATATCGCGATTTTTATAAATTTTATTATGTTGGCGATTGATCTCGAAAATTGCTTATTTTTGGCCTATCTCTCTCCGTTTACGAGATATCGCGCTTTTTCTAAATTTTGATATTTTGGCGATTGATCTCGAAAATTGCTTATTTTTGGCCTATCTCTCTCCGTTTACGAGATATCGCGCTTTTTCTAAATTTTGATATTTTGGCACAGTGCGATTCATCTCGATAATATAATTCCCCTTAGAAACCCGTAAAAATTGCTTATTTTTGGCCTATCTCTCTCCGTTTACGAGATATCGCGCTTTTTCTAAATTTTGATATTTTGGCGATTGATCTCGAAAATTGCTTATTTTTGGCCTATCTCTCTCCGTTTACGAGATATCGCGCTTTTTCTAAATTTTGATATTTTGGCACAGTGCGATTCATCTCGATAATATAATTCCCCTTAGAAACCAGTGAAAATTGCTTATTTTTGGCGTATCTCTCTCCGTTTACGAGATATCGCGATTTTTATATATTTTCATAGTTTGGCGATTGATCTCGAAAATTGCTTATTTTTGGCCTATCTCTCTCCGTTTACGAGATATCGCGATTTTTATAAATTTTATTATGTTGGCGATTGATCTCGAAAATTGCTTATTTTTGGCCTATCTCTCTCCGTTTACAAGATATCGCGATTTTTATAAATTTTATTATGTTGGCGATTGATCTCGAAAATTGCTTATTTTTGGCCTATCTCTCTCCGTTTACGAGATATCGCGCTTTTTCTAAATTTTGGTATTTTGGCGATTGATCTCGAAAATTGCTTATTTTTGGCCTATCTCTCTCCGTTTACGAGATATCGCGCTTTTTCTAAATTTTGATATTTTGGCACAGTGCGATTTATCTCGATAATATGATTCCCCTTAGAAACCCGTGAAAATTGCTTATTTTTGGCCTATCTCTCTCCGTTTACAAGATATCGCGATTTTTATATATTTTATTATGTTGGCGATTGATCTCGAAAATTGCTTATTTTTGGCCTATCTCTCTCCGTTTACGAGATATCGCGCTTTTTCTACATTTTGATATTTTGGCGATTGATCTCGAAAATTGCTTATTTTTGGCCTATCTCTCTCCGTTTACGAGATATCGCGCTTTTTCTAAATTTTATTATGTTGGCGATTGATCTCGAAAATTGCTTATTTTTGGCCTATCTCTCTCCGTTTACGAGATATCGCGCTTTTTCTAAATTTTGATATTTTGGCGATTGATCTCGAAAATTGCTTATTTTTGGCCTATCTCTCTCCGTTTACGAGATATCGCGCTTTTTCTAAATTTTGATATTTTGGCACAGTGCGATTCATCTCGATAATATAATTCCCCTTAGAAACCAGTGAAAATTGCTTATTTTTGGCCTATCTCTCTCCGTTTACGAGATATCGCGATTTTTATATATTTTCATAGTTTGGCGATTGATCTCGAAAATTGCTTATTTTTGGCCTATCTCTCTCCGTTTACGAGATATCGCGCTTTTTCTAAATTTTGATATTTTGGCACAGTGCGATTCATCTCGATAATATAATTCCCCTTAGAAATCAGTGAAAATTGCATCTTTTTGGCCTATCTCTCTCCGTTTACGAGATATCGCGATTTTTATAAATTTTCATAGTTTGGCGATTGATCTCGAAAATTGCTTATTTTTGGCCTATCTCTCTCCGTTTACGAGATATCGCGCTTTTTCTAAATTTTGATATTTTGGCGATTGATCTCGAAAATTGCTTATTTTTGGCCTATCTCTCTCCGTTTACGAGATATCGCGATTTTTATAAATTTTATTATGTTGGCGATTGATCTCGAAAATTGCTTATTTTTGGCCTATCTCTCTCCGTTTACGAGATATCGCGCTTTTTCTAAATTTTGGTATTTTGGCGATTGATCTCGAAAATTGCTTATTTTTGGCCTATCTCTCTCCGTTTACGAGATATCGCGCTTTTTCTAAATTTTATTATGTTGGCGATTGATCTCGAAAATTGCTTATTTTTGGCCTATCTCTCTCCGTTTACGAGATATCGCGATTTTTATAAATTTTATTATGTTGGCGATTGATCTCGAAAATTGCTTATTTTTGGCCTATCTCTCTCCGTTTACGAGATATCGCGATTTTTATAAATTTTATTATGTTGGCGATTGATCTCGAAAATTGCTTATTTTTGGCCTATCTCTCTCCGTTTACGAGATATCGCGCTTTTTCTAAATTTTGATATTTTGGCGATTGATCTCGAAAATTGCTTATTTTTGGCCTATCTCTCTCCGTTTACGAGATATCGCGCTTTTTCTAAATTTTGATATTTTGGCACAGTGCGATTCATCTCGATAATATAATTCCCCTTAGAAACCAGTGAAAATTGCATCTTTTTGGCCTATCTCTCTCCGTTTACGAGATATCGCGCTTTTTATAAATTTTGATATTTTGGCGATTGATCTCGAAAATTGCTTATTTTTGGCCTATCTCTCTCCGTTTACGAGATATCGCGCTTTTTCTAAATTTTGATATTTTGGCACAGTGCGATTCATCTCGATAATATAATTCCCCTTAGAAACCAGTGAAAATTGCTTATTTTTGGCCTATCTCTCTCCGTTTACGAGATATCGCGATTTTTATATATTTTCATAGTTTGGCGATTGATCTCGAAAATTGCTTATTTTTGGCCTATCTCTCTCCGTTTACGAGATATCGCGCTTTTTCTAAATTTTGATATTTTGGCACAGTGCGATTCATCTCGATAATATAATTCCCCTTAGAAATCAGTGAAAATTGCATCTTTTTGGCCTATCTCTCTCCGTTTACGAGATATCGCGCTTTTTCTAAATTTTGGTATTTTGGCGATTGATCTCGAAAATTGCTTATTTTTGGCCTATCTCTCTCCGTTTACGAGATATCGCGCTTTTTCTAAATTTTATTATGTTGGCGATTGATCTCGAAAATTGCTTATTTTTGGCCTATCTCTCTCCGTTTACGAGATATCGCGATTTTTATAAATTTTATTATGTTGGCGATTGATCTCGAAAATTGCTTATTTTTGGCCTATCTCTCTCCGTTTACGAGATATCGCGATTTTTATAAATTTTATTATGTTGGCGATTGATCTCGAAAATTGCTTATTTTTGGCCTATCTCTCTCCGTTTACGAGATATCGCGCTTTTTCTAAATTTTGATATTTTGGCGATTGATCTCGAAAATTGCTTATTTTTGGCCTATCTCTCTCCGTTTACGAGATATCGCGCTTTTTCTAAATTTTGATATTTTGGCACAGTGCGATTCATCTCGATAATATAATTCCCCTTAGAAACCAGTGAAAATTGCATCTTTTTGGCCTATCTCTCTCCGTTTACGAGATATCGCGCTTTTTATAAATTTTGATATTTTGGCGATTGATCTCGAAAATTGCTTATTTTTGGCCTATCTCTCTCCGTTTACGAGATATCGCGCTTTTTCTAAATTTTGATATTTTGGCACAGTGCGATTCATCTCGATAATATAATTCCCCTTAGAAACCAGTGAAAATTGCTTATTTTTGGCCTATCTCTCTCCGTTTACGAGATATCGCGATTTTTATATATTTTCATAGTTTGGCGATTGATCTCGAAAATTGCTTATTTTTGGCCTATCTCTCTCCGTTTACGAGATATCGGGTTTTTCTAAGTTTTGATATTTGGGCGATTGATCTCGAAAATTGCTTATTTTTGGCCTATCTCTCTCCGTTTACGAGATATCGCGCTTTTTCTGAATTTTGATATTTTGGCGATTGATCTCGAAAATTGCTTATTTTTGGCCTATCTCTCTCCGTTTACGAGATATCGCGATTTTTATATATTTTATTATGTTGGCGATTGATCTCGAAAATTGCTTATTTTTGGCCTATCTCTCTCCGTTTACGAGATATCGCGCTTTTTCTAAATTTTGATATTTTGGCACAGTGCGATTCATCTCGATAATATAATTCCCCTTAGAAACCAGTGAAAATTGCTTATTTTTGGCCTATCTCTCTCCGTTTACGAGATATCGCGCTTTTTCTAAATTTTGATATTTTGGCACAGTGCGATTCATCTCGATAATATAATTCCCCTTAGAAACCAGTGAAAATTGCATCTTTTTGGCCTATCTCTCTCCGTTTACGAGATATCGCGCTTTTTATAAATTTTGATATTTTGGCGATTGATCTCGAAAATTGCTTATTTTTGGCCTATCTCTCTCCGTTTACAAGATATCGCGATTTTTATATATTTTATTATGTTGGCGATTGATCTCGAAAATTGCTTATTTTTGGCCTATCTCTCTCCGTTTACGAGATATCGCGCTTTTTCTAAATTTTATTATGTTGGCGATTGATCTCGAAAATTGCTTATTTTTGGCCTATCTCTCTCCGTTTACGAGATATCGCGATTTTTATAAATTTTATTATGTTGGCGATTGATCTCGAAAATTGCTTATTTTTGGCCTATCTCTCTCCGTTTACGAGATATCGCGCTTTTTCTAAATTTTGATATTTTGGCGATTGATCTCGAAAATTGCTTATTTTTGGCCTATCTCTCTCCGTTTACGAGATATCGCGATTTTTCTAAATTTTGATATTTTCTAAATTTTGTTTTTCTAAATTTTGATATTTTGGCGATTGATCTCGAAAATTGCTTATTTTTGGCCTATCTCTCTCCGTTTACGAGATATCGCGCTTTTTCTAAATTTTGATATTTTGGCACAGTGCGATTCATCTCGATAATATAATTCCCCTTAGAAACCAGTGAAAATTGCATCTTTTTGGCCTATCTCTCTCCGTTTACGAGATATCGCGATTTTTATAAATTTTCATAGTTTGGCGATTGATCTCGAAAATTGCTTATTTTTGGCCTATCTCTCTCCGTTTACGAGATATCGCGCTTTTTCTAAATTTTGATATTTTGGCGGTTGATCTCGAAAATTGCTTATTTTTGGCCTATCTCTCTCCGTTTACGAGATATCGCGATTTTTCTAAATTTTGATATTTTCTAAATTTTGTTTTTCTAAATTTTGATATTTTGGCGATTGATCTCGAAAATTGCTTATTTTTGGCCTATCTCTCTCCGTTTACGAGATATCGCGCTTTTTCTAAATTTTGATATTTTGGCACAGTGCGATTCATCTCGATAATATAATTCCCCTTAGAAACCAGTGAAAATTGCATCTTTTTGGCCTATCTCTCTCCGTTTACGAGATATCGCGATTTTTATAAATTTTCATAGTTTGGCGATTGATCTCGAAAATTGCTTATTTTTGGCCTATCTCTCTCCGTTTACGAGATATCGCGCTTTTTCTAAATTTTGATATTTTGGCGATTGATCTCGAAAATTGCTTATTTTTGGCCTATCTCTCTCCGTTTACGAGATATCGCGCTTTTTCTAAATTTTGATATTTTGGCGATTGATCTCGAAAATTGCTTATTTTTGGCCTATCTCTCTCCGTTTACGAGATATCGCGCTTTTTATAAATTTTGATATTTTGGCGATTGATCTCGAAAATTGCTTATTTTTGGCCTATCTCTCTCCGTTTACGAGATATCGCGCTTTTTATAAATTTTCATAGTTTGGCGATTGATCTCGAAAATTGCTTATTTTTGGCCTATCTCTCTCCGTTTACGAGATATCGCGATTTTTATAAATTTTATTATGTTGGCGATTGATCTCGAAAATTGCTTATTTTTGGCCTATCTCTCTCCGTTTACAAGATATCGCGCTTTTTCTAAATTTTGATATTTTGGCGATTGATCTCGAAAATTGCTTATTTTTGGCCTATCTCTCTCCGTTTACGAGATATCGCGTTTTTCTAAATTTTGATATTTTGGCGATTGATCTCGAAAATTGCTTATTTTTGGCCTATCTCTCTCCGTTTACGAGATATCGCGCTTTTTCTAAATTTTGATATTTTGGCGATTGATCTCGAAAATTGCTTATTTTTGGCCTATCTCTCTCCGTTTACGAGATATCGCGCTTTTTCTAAATTTTGATATTTTGGCGATTGATCTCGAAAATTGCTTATTTTTGGCCTATCTCTCTCCGTTTACGAGATATCGCGCTTTTTATAAATTTTGATATTTTGGCGATTGATCTCGAAAATTGCTTATTTTTGGCCTATCTCTCTCCGTTTACGAGATATCGCGATTTTTATAAATTTTATTATGTTGGCGATTGATCTCGAAAATTGCTTATTTTTGGCCTATCTCTCTCCGTTTACGAGATATCGCGATTTTTATAAATTTTATTATGTTGGCGATTGATCTCGAAAATTGCTTATTTTTGGCCTATCTCTCTCCGTTTACGAGATATCGCGATTTTTATAAATTTTGATATTTTGGCGATTGATCTCGAAACTTGCTTATTTTTGGCCTATCTCTCTCCGTTTACGAGATATCGCGCTTTTTCTAAATTTTGGTATTTTGGCGATTGATCTCGAAAATTGCTTATTTTTGGCCTATCTCTCTCCGTTTACGAGATATCGCGCTTTTTCTAAATTTTATTATGTTGGCGATTGATCTCGAAAATTGCTTATTTTTGGCCTATCTCTCTCCGTTTACGAGATATCGCGCTTTTTCTAAATTTTGATATTTTGGCGATTGATCTCGAAAATTGCTTATTTTTGGCCTATCTCTCTCCGTTTACGAGATATCGCTTATTTTTGGCCTATCTCTCTCCGTTTACGAGATATCGCGATTTTTCTAAATTTTATTATGTTGGCGATTGATCTCGAAAATTGCTTATTTTTGGCCTATCTCTCTCCGTTTACGAGATATCGCGCTTTTTCTAAATTTTATTATGTTGGCGATTGATCTCGAAAATTGCTTATTTTTGGCCTATCTCTCTCCGTTTACGAGATATCGCGCTTTTTCTAAATTTTGATATTTTGGCGATTGATCTCGAAAATTGCTTATTTTTGGCCTATCTCTCTCCGTTTACGAGATATCGCGCTTTTTCTAAATTGATATTTTGGCGATTGATCTCGAAAATTGCTTATTTTTGGCCTATCTCTCTCCGTTTACAAGATATCGCGATTTTTATATATTTTATTATGTTGGCGATTGATCTCGAAAATTGCTTATTTTTGGCCTATCTCTCTCCGTTTACGAGATATCGCGCTTTTTCTACATTTTGATATTTTGGCGATTGATCTCGATAATTGCTTATTTTTGGCCTATCTCTCTCCGTTTACGAGATATCGCGCTTTTTCTAAATTTTGATATTTTGGCGATTGATCTCGAAAATTGCTTATTTTTGGCCTATCTCTCTCCGTTTACGAGATATCGCGCTTTTTCTAAATTTTGATATTTTGGCACAGTGCGATTTATCTCGATAATATGATTCCCCTTAGAAATCCGTGAAAATTGCTTATTTTTGGCCTATCTCTCTCCGTTTACAAGATATCGCGATTTTTATATATTTTATTATGTTGGCGATTGATCTCGAAAATTGCTTATTTTTGGCCTATCTCTCTCCGTTTACGAGATATCGCGCTTTTTCTACATTTTGATATTTTGGCGATTGATCTCGAAAATTGCTTATTTTTGGCCTATCTCTCTCCGTTTACGAGATATCGCGCTTTTTCTAAATTTTGGTATTTTGGCGATTGATCTCGAAAATTGCTTATTTTTGGCCTATCTCTCTCCGTTTACGAGATATCGCGATTTTTATAAATTTTATTATGTTGGCGATTGATCTCGAAAATTGCTTATTTTTGGCCTATCTCTCTCCGTTTACGAGATATCGCGATTTTATAAATTTTATTATGTTGGCGATTGATCTCGAAAATTGCTTATTTTTGGCCTATCTCTCTCCGTTTACGAGATATCGCGATTTTTATAATTTTGATATTTTGGCGATTGATCTCGAAACTTGCTTATTTTTGGCCTATCTCTCTCCGTTTACGAGATATCGCGCTTTTTCTAAATTTTGGTATTTTGGCGATTGATCTCGAAAATTGCTTATTTTTGGCCTATCTCTCTCCGTTTACGAGATATCGCGCTTTTTCTAAATTTTATTATGTTGGCGATTGATCTCGAAAATTGCTTATTTTTGGCCTATCTCTCTCCGTTTACGAGATATCGCGCTTTTTCTAAATTTTGATATTTTGGCGATTGATCTCGAAAATTGCTTATTTTTGGCCTATCTCTCTCCGTTTACGAGATATCGCGCTTTTTCTAAATTGATATTTTGGCGATTGATCTCGAAAATTGCTTATTTTTGGCCTATCTCTCTCCGTTTACAAGATATCGCGATTTTTATATATTTTATTATGTTGGCGATTGATCTCGAAAATTGCTTATTTTTGGCCTATCTCTCTCCGTTTACGAGATATCGCGCTTTTTCTACATTTTGATATTTTGGCGATTGATCTCGAAAATTGCTTATTTTTGGCCTATCTCTCTCCGTTTACGAGATATCGCGCTTTTTCTAAATTTTGATATTTTGGCGATTGATCTCGAAAATTGCTTATTTTTGGCCTATCTCTCTCCGTTTACGAGATATCGCGCTTTTTCTAAATTTTGATATTTTGGCACAGTGCGATTTATCTCGATAATATGATTCCCCTTAGAAATCCGTGAAAATTGCTTATTTTTGGCCTATCTCTCTCCGTTTACAAGATATCGCGATTTTTATATATTTTATTATGTTGGCGATTGATCTCGAAAATTGCTTATTTTTGGCCTATCTCTCTCCGTTTACGAGATATCGCGCTTTTTCTACATTTTGATATTTTGGCGATTGATCTCGAAAATTGCTTATTTTTGGCCTATCTCTCTCCGTTTACGAGATATCGCGCTTTTTCTAAATTTTGGTATTTTGGCGATTGATCTCGAAAATTGCTTATTTTTGGCCTATCTCTCTCCGTTTACGAGATATCGCGATTTTTATAAATTTTATTATGTTGGCGATTGATCTCGAAAATTGCTTATTTTTGGCCTATCTCTCTCCGTTTACGAGATATCGCGCTTTTTCTAAATTTTGATATTTTGGCGATTGATCTCGAAAATTGCTTATTTTTGGCCTATCTCCCTCCGTTTACGAGATATCGCGCTTTTTCTAAATTTTGATATTTTGGCACAGTGCGATTCATCTCGATAATATAATTCCCCTTAGAAACCTGTAAAAATTGCTTATTTTTGGCCTATCTCTCTCCGTTTACGAGATATCGCGCTTTTTCTAAATTTTGATATTTTGGCGATTGATCTCGAAAATTGCTTATTTTTGGCCTATCTCTCTCCGTTTACGAGATATCGCGCTTTTTCTAAATTTTGATATTTTGGCACAGTGCGATTCATCTCGATAATATAATTCCCCTTAGAAACCAGTGAAAATTGCTTATTTTTGGCGTATCTCTCTCCGTTTACGAGATATCGCGATTTTTATATATTTTCATAGTTTGGCGATTGATCTCGAAAATTGCTTATTTTTGGCCTATCTCTCTCCGTTTACGAGATATCGCGATTTTTATAAATTTTATTATGTTGGCGATTGATCTCGAAAATTGCTTATTTTTGGCCTATCTCTCTCCGTTTACAAGATATCGCGATTTTTATAAATTTTATTATGTTGGCGATTGATCTCGAAAATTGCTTATTTTTGGCCTATCTCTCTCCGTTTACGAGATATCGCGCTTTTTCTAAATTTTGGTATTTTGGCGATTGATCTCGAAAATTGCTTATTTTTGGCCTATCTCTCTCCGTTTACGAGATATCGCGCTTTTTCTAAATTTTGATATTTTGGCACAGTGCGATTTATCTCGATAATATGATTCCCCTTAGAAACCCGTGAAAATTGCTTATTTTTGGCCTATCTCTCTCCGTTTACAAGATATCGCGATTTTTATATATTTTATTATGTTGGCGATTGATCTCGAAAATTGCTTATTTTTGGCCTATCTCTCTCCGTTTACGAGATATCGCGCTTTTTCTACATTTTGATATTTTGGCGATTGATCTCGAAAATTGCTTATTTTTGGCCTATCTCTCTCCGTTTACGAGATATCGCGATTTTTATAAATTTTATTATGTTGGCGATTGATCTCGAAAATTGCTTATTTTTGGCCTATCTCTCTCCGTTTACGAGATATCGCGCTTTTTCTAAATTTTGATATTTTGGCACAGTGCGATTCATCTCGATAATATAATTCCCCTTAGAAACCAGTGAAAATTGCTTATTTTTGGCCTATCTCTCTCCGTTTACGAGATATCGCGATTTTTATATATTTTCATAGTTTGGCGATTGATCTCGAAAATTGCTTATTTTTGGCCTATCTCTCTCCGTTTACGAGATATCGCGCTTTTTCTAAATTTTGATATTTTGGCGATTGATCTCGAAAATTGCTTATTTTTGGCCTATCTCTCTCCGTTTACTAGATATCGCGCTTTTTCTAAATTTTGATATTTTGGCGATTGATCTCGAAAATTGCTTATTTTTGGCCTATCTCTCTCCGTTTACGAGATATCGCGCTTTTTCTAAATTGATATTTTGGCGATTGATCTCGAAAATTGCTTATTTTTGGCCTATCTCTCTCCGTTTACGAGATATCGCGCTTTTTCTAAATTTTGATATTTTGGCACAGTGCGATTTATCTCGATAATATGATTCCCCTTAGAAACCCGTGAAAATTGCTTATTTTTGGCCTATCTCTCTCCGTTTACAAGATATCGCGATTTTTATATATTTTATTATGTTGGCGATTGATCTCGAAAATTGCTTATTTTTGGCCTATCTCTCTCCGTTTACGAGATATCGCGCTTTTTCTACATTTTGATATTTTGGCGATTGATCTCGAAAATTGCTTATTTTTGGCCTATCTCTCTCCGTTTACGAGATATCGCGATTTTTATAACTTTTATTATGTTGGCGATTGATCTCGAAAATTGCTTATTTTTGGCCTATCTCTCTCCGTTTACGAGATATCGCGATTTTTATAAATTTTATTATGTTGGCGATTGATCTCGAAAATTGCTTATTTTTGGCCTATCTCTCTCCGTTTACGAGATATCGCGCTTTTTCTAAATTTTGATATTTTGGCGATTGATCTCGAAAATTGCTTATTTTTGGCCTATCTCTCTCCGTTTACGAGATATCGCGCTTTTTCTAAATTTTGATATTTTGGCACAGTGCGATTCATCTCGATAATATAATTCCCCTTAGAAACCAGTGAAAATTGCTTATTTTTGGCCTATCTCTCTCCGTTTACGAGATATCGCGCTTTTTCTAAATTTTGATATTTTGGCGATTGATCTCGAAAATTGCTTATTTTTGGCCTATCTCTCTCCGTTTACGAGATATCGCGATTTTTATAAATTTTATTATGTTGGCGATTGATCTCGAAAATTGCTTATTTTTGGCCTATCTCTCTCCGTTTACGAGATATCGCGCTTTTTCTAAATTTTGATATTTTGGCGATTGATCTCGAAAATTGCTTATTTTTGGCCTATCTCTCTCCGTTTACGAGATATCGCGCTTTTTCTAAATTTTGATATTTTGGCACAGTGCGATTCATCTCGATAATATAATTCCCCTTAGAAACCAGTGAAAATTGCTTATTTTTGGCCTATCTCTCTCCGTTTACGAGATATCGCGATTTTTATATATTTTCATAGTTTGGCGATTGATCTCGAAAATTGCTTATTTTTGGCCTATCTCTCTCCGTTTACGAGATATCGCGCTTTTTCTAAATTTTGATATTTTGGCACAGTGCGATTCATCTCGATAATATAATTCCCCTTAGAAATCAGTGAAAATTGCATCTTTTTGGCCTATCTCTCTCCGTTTACGAGATATCGCGATTTTTATAAATTTTCATAGTTTGGCGATTGATCTCGAAAATTGCTTATTTTTGGCCTATCTCTCTCCGTTTACGAGATATCGCGCTTTTTCTAAATTTTGATATTTTGGCGATTGATCTCGAAAATTGCTTATTTTTGGCCTATCTCTCTCCGTTTACGAGATATCGCGATTTTTATAAATTTTATTATGTTGGCGATTGATCTCGAAAATTGCTTATTTTTGGCCTATCTCTCTCCGTTTACGAGATATCGCGCTTTTTCTAAATTTTGGTATTTTGGCGATTGATCTCGAAAATTGCTTATTTTTGGCCTATCTCTCTCCGTTTACGAGATATCGCGCTTTTTCTAAATTTTATTATGTTGGCGATTGATCTCGAAAATTGCTTATTTTTGGCCTATCTCTCTCCGTTTACGAGATATCGCGATTTTTATAAATTTTATTATGTTGGCGATTGATCTCGAAAATTGCTTATTTTTGGCCTATCTCTCTCCGTTTACGAGATATCGCGCTTTTTCTAAATTTTGATATTTTGGCACAGTGCGATTCATCTCGATAATATAATTCCCCTTAGAAACCAGTGAAAATTGCTTATTTTTGGCCTATCTCTCTCCGTTTACGAGATATCGCGATTTTTATATATTTTCATAGTTTGGCGATTGATCTCGAAAATTGCTTATTTTTGGCCTATCTCTCTCCGTTTACGAGATATCGCGCTTTTTCTAAATTTTGATATTTTGGCGATTGATCTCGAAAATTGCTTATTTTTGGCCTATCTCTCTCCGTTTACTAGATATCGCGCTTTTTCTAAATTTTGATATTTTGGCGATTGATCTCGAAAATTGCTTATTTTTGGCCTATCTCTCTCCGTTTACGAGATATCGCGCTTTTTCTAAATTGATATTTTGGCGATTGATCTCGAAAATTGCTTATTTTTGGCCTATCTCTCTCCGTTTACGAGATATCGCGCTTTTTCTAATTTTGATATTTTGGCACAGTGCGATTTATCTCGATAATATGATTCCCCTTAGAAACCCGTGAAAATTGCTTATTTTTGGCCTATCTCTCTCCGTTTACAAGATATCGCGATTTTTATATATTTTATTATGTTGGCGATTGATCTCGAAAATTGCTTATTTTTGGCCTATCTCTCTCCGTTTACGAGATATCGCGCTTTTTCTACATTTTGATATTTTGGCGATTGATCTCGAAAATTGCTTATTTTTGGCCTATCTCTCTCCGTTTACGAGATATCGCGATTTTTATAACTTTTATTATGTTGGCGATTGATCTCGAAAATTGCTTATTTTTGGCCTATCTCTCTCCGTTTACGAGATATCGCGATTTTTATAAATTTTATTATGTTGGCGATTGATCTCGAAAATTGCTTATTTTTGGCCTATCTCTCTCCGTTTACGAGATATCGCGCTTTTTCTAAATTTTGATATTTTGGCGATTGATCTCGAAAATTGCTTATTTTTGGCCTATCTCTCTCCGTTTACGAGATATCGCGCTTTTTCTAAATTTTGATATTTTGGCACAGTGCGATTCATCTCGATAATATAATTCCCCTTAGAAACCAGTGAAAATTGCTTATTTTTGGCCTATCTCTCTCCGTTTACGAGATATCGCGATTTATATATATTGTCATAGTTTGGCGATTGATCTCGAAAATTGCTTATTTTTGGCCTATCTCTCTCCGTTTACGAGATATCGCGCTTTTTCTAAATTTTGATATTTTCTAAATTTTGTTTTTCTAAATTTTGATATTTTGGCGATTGATCTCGAAAATTGCTTATTTTTGGCCTATCTCTCTCCGTTTACGAGATATCGCGCTTTTTCTAAATTGATATTTTGGCGATTGATCTCGAAAATTGCTTATTTTTGGCCTATCTCTCTCCGTTTACAAGATATCGCGATTTTTATATATTTTATTATGTTGGCGATTGATCTCGAAAATTGCTTATTTTTGGCCTATCTCTCTCCGTTTACGAGATATCGCGCTTTTTCTAAATTTTGATATTTTGGCGATTGATCTCGAAAATTGCTTATTTTTGGCCTATCTCTCTCCGTTTACGAGATATCGCGCTTTTTCTAAATTTTGATATTTTGGCGATTGATCTCGAAAATTGCTTATTTTTGGCCTATCTCTCTCCGTTTACGAGATATCGCGATTTTTATATATTTTCATAGTTTGGCGATTGATCTCGAAAATTGCTTATTTTTGGCCTATCTCTCTCCGTTTACGAGATATCGCGTTTTTCTAAGTTTTGATATTTTGGCGATTGATCTCGAAAATTGCTTATTTTTGGCCTATCTCTCTCCGTTTACGAGATATCGCGCTTTTTCTAAATTTTGATATTTTGGCACAGTGCGATTCATCTCGATAATATAATTCCCCTTAGAAACAGTGAAATTGCTTATTTTTGGCCTATCTCTCTCCGTTTACGAGATATCGCGATTTTTATATATTTTCATAGTTTGGCGATTGATCTCGAAAATTGCTTATTTTTGGCCTATCTCTCTCCGTTTACGAGATATCGCGCTTTTTCTATATTTTGATATTTTGGCGATTGATCTCGAAAATTGCTTATTTTTGGCCTATCTCTCTCCGTTTACGAGATATCGCGTTTTTCTAAATTTTGATATTTTGGCGATTGATCTCGAAAATTGCTTATTTTTGGCCTATCTCTCTCCGTTTATAAGATATCGCGATTTTCTAAATTTTGATATTTTCTAAATTTTGTTTTTCTAATTTTGATATTTTGGCGATTGATCTCGAAAATTGCTTATTTTTGGCCTATCTCTCTCCGTTTACGAGATATCGCGCTTTTTCTAAATTTTGATATTTTCTAAATTTTGTTTTTCTAAATTTTGATATTTTGGCGATTGATCTCGAAAATTGCTTATTTTTGGCCTATCTCTCTCCGTTTACGAGATATCGCGTTTTTCTAAATTTTGATATTTTGGCGATTGATCTCGAAAATTGCTTATTTTTGGCCTATCTCTCTCCGTTTACAAGATATCGCGATTTTTTATATATTGTATTATGTTGGCGATTGATCTCGAAAATTGCTTATTTTTGGCCTATCTCTCTCCGTTTACGAGATATCGCGCTTTTTCTAAATTTTGATATTTTCTAAATTTTGTTTTTCTAAATTTTGATATTTTGGCGATTGATCTCGAAAATTGCTTATTTTTGGCCTATCTCTCTCCGTTTACGAGATATCGCGCTTTTTCTAAATTTTGATATTTTGGCACAGTGCGATTCATCTCGGTTATGAAAGTCCCCTTAGAATCCCGTGAAAATTGCTTATTTTTGGCCTATCTCTCTCCGTTTACGAGATATCGCGATTTTTATATATTTTCATAGTTTGGCGATTGATCTCGAAAATTGCTTATTTTTGGCCTATCTCTCTCCGTTTACGAGATATCGCGCTTTTTCTATATTTTGATATTTTGGCGATTGATCTCGAAAATTGCTTATTTTTGGCCTATCTCTCTCCGTTTACGAGATATCGCGCTTTTTCTAAATTGATATTTTGGCGATTGATCTCGAAAATTGCTTAGTTTTGGCCTATCTCTCTCCGTTTACGAGATATCGCGCTTTTTCTAAATTTTGATATTTTGGCACAGTGCGATTCATCTCGATAATATAATTCCCCTTAGAAACCAGTGAATATTGCTTATTTTTGGCCTATCTCTCTCCGTTTATAAGATATCGCGATTTTTCTAAATTTTGATATTTTCTAAATTTTGTTTTTCTAAATTTTGATATTTTGGCGATTGATCTCGAAAATTGCTTATTTTTGGCCTATCTCTCTCCGTTTACGAGATATCGCGTTTTTCTAAATTTTGATATTTTGGCGATTGATCTCGAAAATTGCTTATTTTTGGCCTATCTCTCTCCGTTTACGAGATATCGCGCTTTTTCTAAATTTTGATATTTTGGCACAGTGCGATTCATCTCGATAATATAATTCCCCTTAGAAACCAGTGAATATTGCTTATTTTTGGCCTATCTCTCTCCGTTTACAAGATATCGCGATTTTTATATATTTTATTATGTTGGCGATTGATCTCGAAAATTGCTTATTTTTGGCCTATCTCTCTCCGTTTACGAGATATCGCGCTTTTTCTAAATTTTGATATTTTCTAAATTTTGTTTTTCTAAATTTTGATATTTTGGCGATTGATCTCGAAAATTGCTTATTTTTGGCCTATCTCTCTCCGTTTACGAGATATCGCGTTTTTCTAAATTTTGATATTTTGGCGATTGATCTCGAAAATTGCTTATTTTTGGCCTATCTCTCTCCGTTTACGAGATATCGCGCTTTTTCTAAATTTTGATATTTTGGCACAGTGCGATTCATCTCGATAATATAATTCCCCTTAGAAACCAGTGAATATTGCTTATTTTTGGCCTATCTCTCTCCGTTTATAAGATATCGCGATTTTTCTAAATTTTGATATTTTCGCACAGTGCGATTCATCTCGGTTATGACAGTCCCCTTAGAATCCCGTGAAAATTGCTTATTTTTGGCCTATCTCTCTCCGTTTACAAGATATCGCGATTTTTATATATTTTATTATTATGGCGATTGATCTCGAAAATTGCTTATTTTTGGCCTATCTCTCTCCGTTTACGAGATATCGCGCTTCTTCTAAATTTTGATATTTTGGCGATTGATCTCGAAAATTGCTTATTTTTGGCCTATCTCTCTCCGTTTACGAGATATCGCGATTTTTATATATTTTCATAGTTTGGCGATTGATCTCGAAAATTGCTTATTTTTGGCCTATCTCTCTCCGTTTACGAGATATCGCGCTTTTTCTAAATTTTGATATTTTGGCACAGTGCGATTCATCTCGATAATATAATTCCCCTTAGAAATCAGTGAAAATTGCTTATTTTTGGCCTATCTCTCTCCGTTTACGAGATATCGCGATTTTTATATATTTTCATAGTTTGGCGATTGATCTCGAAAATTGCTTATTTTTGGCCTATCTCTCTCCGTTTACGAGATATCGCGTTTTTCTAAGTTTTGATATTTTGGCGATTGATCTCGAAAATTGCTTATTTTTGGCCTATCTCACTCCGTTTACGAGATATCGCGCTTTTTCTAAATTTTGATATTTTGGCGATTGATCTCGAAAATTGCTTATTTTGGCCTATCTCTCTCCGTTTACGAGATATCGCGCTTTTTCTAAATTGATATTTTGGCGATTGATCTCGAAAATTGCTTATTTTTGGCCTATCTCTCTCCGTTTACAAGATATCGCGATTTTTATATATTTTATTATGTTGGCGATTGATCTCGAAAATTGCTTATTTTTGGCCTATCTCTCTCCGTTTACGAGATATCGCGCTTTTTCTAAATTTTGATATTTTGGCGATTGATCTCGAAAATTGCTTATTTTTGGCCTATCTCTCTCCGTTTACGAGATATCGCGCTTTTTCTAAATTTTGATATTTTGGCACAGTGCGATTCATCTCGATAATATAATTCCCCTTAGAAACCAGTGAAAATTGCTTATTTTTGGCCTATCTCTCTCCGTTTACGAGATATCGCGATTTTCATAGTTTGGCGATTGATCTCGAAAATTGCTTATTTTTGGCCTATCTCTCTCCGTTTACGAGATATCGCGCTTTTTCTAAATTTTGATATTTTGGCACAGTGCGATTCATCTCGATAATATAATTCCCCTTAGAAACCAGTGAAAATTGCTTATTTTTGGCCTATCTCTCTCCGTTTACGAGATATCGCGATTTTTATATATTTTCATAGTTTGGCGATTGATCTCGAAAATTGCTTATTTTTGGCCTATCTCTCTCCGTTTACGAGATATCGCGTTTTTCTAAATTTTGATATTTTGGCGATTGATCTCGAAAATTGCTTATTTTTGGCCTATCTCTCTCCGTTTACAAGATATCGCGATTTTTATATATTTTATTATGTTGGCGATTGATCTCGAAAATTGCTTATTTTTGGCCTATCTCTCTCCGTTTACGAGATATCGCGATTTTTCTAAATTTTGATATTTTCTAAATTTTGTTTTTCTAAATTTTGATATTTTGGCGATTAATCTCGAAAATTGCTTATTTTTGGCCTATCTCTCTCCGTTTACGAGATATCGCGCTTTTTCTAAATTTTGATATTTTCGCACAGTGCGATTCATCTCGGTTATGAAAGTCCCCTTAGAATCCCGTGAAAATTGCTTATTTTTGGCCTATCTCTCTCCGTTTACAAGATATCGCGATTTTTATATATTTTATTATGTTGGCGATTGATCTCGAAAATTGCTTATTTTTGGCCTATCTCTCTCCGTTTACGAGATATCGCGATTTTTCTAAATTTTGATATTTTGGCATAGTGCGATTTATCTCGATAATATAATTCCCCTTAGAAACCCGTGAAAATTGCTTATTTTTGGCCTATCTCTCTCCGTTTACAAGATATCGCGATTTTTATATATTTTCATATTTTGGCGATTGAGTTGAGTTGATAGTTGATAGTTGATAGTTGATAGTTGATAGTTGATAGTTGATAGTTGATAGTTGATAGTTGATAGTTGATAGTTGATAGTTGATAGTTGATAGTTGATAGTTGATAGTTGATAGTTGATAGTTGATAGTTGATAGTTGATAGTTGATAGTTGATAGTTGATAGTTGATAGTTGATAGTTGATAGTTGATAGTTGATAGTTGATAGTTGATAGTTGATAGTTGATAGTTGATAGTTGATAGTTGACAGTTGATAGTTGATAGTTGATAGTTGATAGTTGATAGTTGATAGTTAAAAGTTGATAGTTGATAGTTGATAGTTGATAGTTGATAGTTGATAGTTGATAGTTGATAGTTGATAGTTGATAGTTGATAGTTGATAGTTGATAGTTGATAGTTGATAGTTGATAGATGATAGTTGAAAGTTGATAGTTGATAGTTGATAGTTGATTGTTGATAGTTGATAGTTGATAGTTGATAGTTGATAGTTGATAGTTGATAGTTGATAGTTGATAGTTGATAGTTGATAGTTGATAATTGATAGCTTAGTCGCTCGGAATGAAATTGGTCGAATTGACAAAGTTGCTACATATCTACATAAAGGGTGATTTTTAAGAGCTTTTTAAGAGCTGATAACTTTTTTTTTAAAAAAAACGCATAAAATTTGCAAAATCTCATCGATTCTTTATTTGAAACGTTAGATTGGTCCATGACATTTACTTTTTGAAGATAATTTCATTTAAATGTTGACCGCGGCTGCGTCTTAGGTGGTCCATTCGGAAAGTCCAATTTTGGGCAACTTTTTCGAGCATTTCGGCCGGAATAGCCCGAATTTCTTCGGAAATGTTGTCTTCCAAAGCTGGAATAGTTGCTGGCTTATTTCTGTAGACTTTAGACTTGACGTAGCCCCACAAAAAATAGTCTAAAGGCGTCAAATCGCATGATCTTGCTGGCCAACTTACCGGTCCATTTCTTGAGATTAATTGTTCTCCGAAGTTTTCCCTCAAAATGGCCATAGAATCGCGAGCTGTGTAGCATGTAGCGCCATCTTGTTGAAACCACATGTCAACCAAGTTCAGTTCTTCCATTTTTGGCAACAAAAACTTTGTTAGCATCGAACGATAGCGATCGCCATTCACCGTAACGTTGCGTCCAACAGCATCTTTGAAAAAATACGGTCCAATGATTCCACCAGCGTACAAACCACACCAAACAGTGCATTTTTCGGGATGCATGGCCAGTTCTTGAACGGCTTCTGGTTGCTCTTCACTCCAAATGCGGCAATTTTGCTTATTTACGTAGCCATTCAACCAGAAATGAGCCTCATCGCTGAACAAAATTTGTCGATAAAAAAGCGGATTTTCTGCCAACTTTTCTAGGGCCCATTCACTGAAAATTCGACGTTGTGGCAGATCGTTCGGCTTCAGTTCTTGCACGAGCTGTATTTTATACGGTTTTACACCAAGATCTTTGCGTAAAACCTTCCATGTGGTCGAATAACACAAACCCAATTGGTGCGAACGGCGACGAATCGACATTTCACGGTCTTCAGCAACACTCTCAGAAACAGACGCAATATTCTCTTCTGTACGCACTGTACGCATTCGTGTGGTTGGTTTAATGTCCAATAAAGTAAACTGAGTGCGAAACTTGGTCACAATCGCATTAATTGTTTGCTCACTTGGTCGATTATGTAGACCATAAATCGGACGTAAAGCGCGAAACACATTTCGAACCGAACACTGATTTTGGTAATAAAATTCAATGATTTGCAAGCGTTGCTCGTTAGTAAGTCTATTCATGATGAAATGTCAAAGCATACTGAGCATCTTTCTCTTTGACACTATGTCTGAAATCCCACGTGATCTGTCAAATACTAATGCATGAAAATCATAACCTCAAAAAAATCACCCTTTATAATCGAATTCTCCTTTGAATGATATTAAAAATTTGTTTACTTGGACCTCTTTTCGGTATTATGTAACCAGGTTATCTGGTGAAACTTTTGTGGGTTTGACAACTTTGCTTCTGAGATCCTCAGTTGATAGATGAATGTTGGAAATTGAAAAATGAACGTTGTATGAAGAAGTTAATTTTGTGGGCTTGATCGGTTATTAGAAAAATTTTCTTGACATAATGTTATCAGAATTTTATGATAACATGAACCAAAATATTGAATTAACCTTTCCTCGTAATTCGTCTATTTTTATTACAAATTCTTTATATACGCAAAATAATGTATCAATCTGTAATTTTCTCGTTTAAATGTTCGTCGATGAAGTTCTCAACTTTATTCTTTCTTTCATTTTCGTTGACTTCTTCATAAAAGAATAAATTAATAGTTTTAAATTTAGAGTTTGATTAATTTTTTTCATTTTCGTCAAATTATTTTACAGAACTTGAAATTTATTATGCATACATTAACGCATACATAACGCTTTTTATGCGCTCTATCAATACTACAACACCTTGAACTCAATAAAACAGCCCCAAATTTTTAACATAAAATCTACAAAATAAGCGACCGCCTTCAATTTACAATTTATGACCAATAAAAAATAAAAACGAGGCTCTACAAGCAAGCTCCAGCCACATCTACAAGCAAAAATAATAACAACAAAAACATAACATAAATTTTAAAACACCCAACAGACAGTCAGGCAGGCAGGCTGACAGTCAGGACACCACCCCCCACATACTTTAGCCAACAAAGGTGAGTAACTAAAACTGGGTGTGCAGACAAGAAAACTTTGCATAACTTTATTTTATGCCAACGATCGACCCACCGAAATATGTCACCCATCTGTAAACCTTCAGCATAGTCAAGGTAGTCAAAAGGGGAGGAACGCCTGCGCCGAAGCAGTACAACCAAATCGCAAGCTAGCAAAGCAATAAGAAGGAAGCCAAGAGAGTGAGCATAAGTTTTGAATGGAAATTTTAAAATGAGAAAATTTTACAAGGACTAATGGCGACATTTTCAGTTTACAAAAAGGGTCCACAAACAAGCAGAGCGAGAGAGAAAGAAGAAAAGAGCGAACAATTTATATGTGCATGCTAATGTGCTAAAAAAGGAAGCGGCTTGAATAAAAAGCTACAAATTCAACATGGCTGTCATAAAAAGAAAATTCTTGCCTGTTCAAATAACAAAAACCTAAAAGCTACGGTGAAAATATATGGCAACGTTGCAAAAGATTTTCATTGACAAATATACGAAATTAAAGCAGCTGTATTTTAGTTTCTACCACTTTTTAATGCCATAAAAAGTGTTTATATTTCTTATTTCAGACAAGCTCTACAAAATGCTGCGTTGGCAACCCATCATCAGTCCTTTGCCGTCTGCCATATCATTCATTGTATTTCGTTTGTATGTATATCAAAAAAGTTGCATGTAAATCTTATGATATGAGGATACGTGCTCGTTAATTCAAATTCAAATTGCCAAAATAAGAATTTCCCTAATATATGCGCACGTTGTTGCTTTTGCTGTTGTTGTTGTTCCCACTTTCGTGCCAAGTTTTTTTTTATATATATATATATTCACTACATGCTGTGCCAACCAACAGCATCTGGGGAGACGCATAAGATTCATTGTTGGCATAAAGTTTTTCGCAAAAGTATTACAACAACGTTAGCGGAGTGTGAATAGGTACATCCCTGATTAACATAATTCATCCCTTATTTAATGCGTTGTGGAATTTTGGCGCTTATATAACAGATTTTGCATGTTCCCCAAAAAAAAAAAATAAGTTATGAGTTATATTTCGTATTTTTAAGCATATCAAAATTAATTTTTCTTCTCTTTTAATATAGTCCTTCTTATTATTGCTGACATTTTGAAGAACATTAAATTAAAAAAAAAAAAATTTAAAATTGTTGTCTATTCAGTATCAAAACTATTGGATGAATAAAAAATAGTTTGTGTGTAGCAGTATTTTTTTAAGGTTTTCTCACAAAAAATACTTTTTAAAATATTAAAAAATCTCTAGAATTCCTTTCTAACACAATTTTAAGAGGGATAAAGTTTGTCTGGTCAAAAATTTTGAAGAATATTTTATAACATATTGTTATTAAAGACTTATTTTGAAAATAAGTATACTATAAAACAACATTTGAAGAATGTTTACAATAAAATTTGGTACAAAAATATAAAGAAATAACGGATTTATTGCAGATCTCCGGTAGCGCAATTTTTTTTTTTTTTGCGGTGACCGCGATTGCTCAGCACTGGATTATATAAAATCAAAATTACAAATTTTTTTTATTAGCTTGTTAGTTTTTTAATTGACGAAGAGTTTTGTTTTGTTTTAAAATTTTTTTAATTTAAAATAAATTAAAATTATATTCATTGAAAAATTTTAAAAACTCGACGCCACTTGAGAGTTATTTGTATGCTGAATATGTGTACAATTTTTAAAACGATCGGTTCAGTAGTTTTTCGGAATGCTGGTCACCGACATGAAAAATTACATGTTTTGGAAAATCAATTTAAAATTTTTTTCACTGGCATAACTGTCATGGAGGAGCGGTCATTCAAACTTTCATAAATACGTCAGTTTCTCTCCAATTGGCCTCAAAATTTAAAAAAAATTTTTTGAGATGTTGTTCATTCAAAATATCGAATACAAAAAATTCAAACTGGAATCTCCCCCCCCCCCTTCTTAATATGACATAAGAACATAAGTTATGGAACAAGTGGAAAGTTATGAAATAGTGTTTCCACATGGCTTGCGAAAAGCTTAAATCAATTCTTGAAATCTTCCTCCTCCAGCTATATTGATTATAATTGCTTCTTTTCAAGTACACACCTGTCAGTTTCACAGTTTTCTACCGTTTTACTTGAAAGTTTTCTTTTTTTGATTGATTAATTTTTTTCACATTTCCTTTTTTGCGTGTTATTCTTTCAAAATGATAGAAATGATAGAAAATGATGGGAGATAAGGGGGCGATCTTCACATGGCAACGTGTCTGACTGCCTCAACTTGGCGAGGCCAGCATTATCCATGTCGAAATCGTCTCAAGTCGACTCAAACCTCCGCGTGGTGTCTCCTGGTAACGTCAAAGTACTATCGCCCGATAAACTTTGGCGGCGAATCTGAGCGGCGGGCTTCCTTTGGCCATCAAGCAAAGGTTGTGCGTTGGGTTTGAAGCCCACCATGTAATAAAACCATTTCAATGAAAAGTTTAAGAATAAATAAAAGAATGATCCCCAAATCTGATGACGACTACCGCAAACGAAAAACTGATAATGATTTACGGATATGCACCTGGAATGTCCGAACCCTAAATTGGGATGGTGCCTCTATCCAACTGATTGATATCTTGGAAAGATATAATTCTGATATCACTGCAATCCAAGAAATGCGATGGAAGGGACAGGGTTGCTTACGGCAAGCATCCTGTGATATCTACTACAGCGGCCATGCGGAGAAGCACGAGTTTGGATGCGGATTTGTAGTTGGCAAGAGAATACGGCATCATGTCCTGCGATTCACTCCTGTGAACGAACGACTTGCCATAATCCGCTTCAAGGCAAAATTTTTTAACATAAGCCTAATATGTGCGCACGCTCCGACAGAAGAAAAAGATGATGAGACCAAAGAAAGTTTTTACGAGCGCCTTGAAGACGCATACGAGCGCTGCCCCCGTCATGACATAAAAATCGTGCTTGGTGACTTCAACGCCAAGGTGGGTAAGGAAAACATATTTGGTCCAACAGTCGGAAAGTTCAGCCTCCACGACAACACATCCGATAACGGAATGAGGTTGATTGACTTCGCCGCAGCACGAAACATGGTCGTTAGTAGCACTAGATTCAAGCATCTCAATATTCATAAGGCCACTTGGCTGTCCCCTGATCAAAAAACATGCAACCAAATTGATCACGTTTTGATTGACGGAAGGCACTCTTCCAGTGTACTAGACGTACGCACGATCCGTGGTGCTAACATAGACTCGGATCATTATCTTGTCGCAGCCAAGATCCGCACACGTCTGTGCGCAGCTAAGAATGCTCGCAATCCTACACAAAGAAAGCTAGACGTCGATAAGCTGCAGTCAAAACGGACGGCCGAAGCCTTCGCTAATCGACTCTCACTCCTGCTTCAAGAAAGCACTCCTCCGATCGACGATATATGCGGACAGTGGACGCACATATCCCACTCTATGCGTACGGCTGCCGAAGAGGTGATAGGCTACCACCGCCCTCGCCGAAACCAGTGGCACGACCAGGAGTGTCGCGACGCCACTGCAGAGAAGGACATCGCCTACAAAGCCACCCTGCAGTCGGTTGTAACGCGTGCTGTTATGGAGCGATACCGAGAGAAGAGGAGGGAAGAGAGACGCATTTTCAGGCGAAAAAAACGAGAGGCGGAAATGCGTGAGTGCGAGAAAATTGAGATGCATGGCGACAGGAATAAGACTCGAAAATTGTTCGAAAAAATAAGACGCCTGGCCGATGGTTTTAAGACCGGAACCTCTTCCTGCAAGGATGAGAATGGGAATCTAGTGACAGATATCCAGAGTACACTGATGCTATGGAGGGAACACTTCTCTAGTCTTTTAAATGGCGACGCTGACAACAATCCTGCCAGTGGAGATGATATCCCGGAAACCCCAATCATGGATGACAGCGTTGAAGTTCCGCTGCCCGACTATAACGAGGTCTTAACAGCTATAGCTCGGCTTAAAAACAACAAAGCCGCAGGAGCCGATGGTCTACCGGCTGAGCTGTTTAAGACCGGTGGCGAAGCTCTGTTTAAATGCATTCACAGACTTCTATGCAGAATATGGTCGGAAGAATGCATTCCAGATGATTGGAACCTCAGTGTGCTCTGCCCAATCCACAAGAAAGGCGATCCCACCATTTGCGCCAACTACCGTGGGATTAGCCTTCTAAATATCGCATATAAGGTCCTGTCGAGCGTATTGTGTAAAAGACTGAAGCCCATCGTCAACCAACTGATTGGACCTTATCAGTGTGGCTTCAGACCTGGAAAGTCCACCATTGACCAGATCTTCACGCTCCGACAAATCTTGGAAAAGACCCTCGAAAAACAAATCGACACGCACCATCTCTTTGTCGATTTCAAAGCCGCCTTCGACAGTCCAATAAGGAGTCACCTATACTCCATCATGTCTGAATTTGGTATTCCTGCCAAGCTAATACGTCTTTGCAGGATGACACTGTACAACACCAGCAGCGCAGTGAAAATCGGGAAGGACCTCTCCCTTCCGTTCGATACCAAGCGAGGTTTCAGACAAGGTGATTCCTTATCGTGCGACTTCTTTAATATAGTAATGGAGAAGATCATCCGAGCTGCTGACCTGAGACGCAGCGGCACAATTTTCTATAAGAGCGTTATGCTGCTGGCGTATGCTGATGATATTGACATCATTGGCCAAAATAAGCGCGAAGTCAGTGCAGCATTCTTCAGGCTAGAAAAAGTGTCGAGTCGAATGGGTCTTGCAGTGAACGCTGATAAAACAAAGTATCTTGTGTCAACAAACAAACAGTCCCAGCGTCTTGGAAACCACGTCACTGTTGACAACACCTCCTTTGAGGTAGTGAAGGACTTTGTTTACCTGGGATCCAGTATTAACTCCTCCAACGATATCAGTATTGAGATTAAACGAAGGATAACTCTTGCCAACAGGTGTTACTTTGGGCTCAGTAGGCAATTGAGAAGCAGAGCTCTCTCTCGACGAACAAAACTGACGCTCTATAAGTCAATAATCATGCCCGTCCTACTATACGCATCACAAACCTGGACGATGAGCAGCTCTGATGAAAGGACTTTGGGAGCGTTCGAGAGAAAAATCCTTCTCAAGATCTATGGTCCAATCTGCGTCAATGGCGAGTACCGAATACGATGGAACCATGAGCTGTATGAGCTATATGCCGACATCGATATAGTCAAGCGTATTAAAATAGAGCGGCTTCGCTGGCTAGGTCATGTCGAGAGAATGAACGACGAAGCTCCAGCGAAAAAAATATTGGATTCGGTACCCAGCGGTGGCCAACGCAGACGAGGAAGACCGCATCTCCGTTGGAAAGACCAGGCATTGGATAACCTGACGACGCTTGGAATTTCCAACTGGCGCCAGCAAGCGCACGACAAAAGAGGCTGGCGCAAATTCTTAGACAAGGCCAAAACCGACCAACGGTTGTAAGCGCCATCTAAGTAAGTAAGTAAGTAAGTATTCTTTCAAAATTTAAGAATTAAAAATTCCGTTTTTTTTGTTCTGCGTAGCAAAATGTTTCCCTTTTTTTTTCTTTAAGCTCAACATGCAATAGAAAAATCTCTCAAAAAAGGAAATTTCCCTTAAACTGGCAACAATGGCAAGTAGAATCCTTACATTCCGAATGATTAGATCATCTTATAGTATTTATAGTTTGTATCACTATAACAAATATTATCTTCAAAAAATGTCCTATTCGAAAAATATTTACAAGAAAATTGTCAAAAACGCATTGAAAACAAGTAAAGAAAGTCTAAAGTCGGTCTAGGCCGACTATGTACCCTAAACCCTAAATACCCTAAACCCACTTTTCAAAAAAAAAAAAAACAATTAATTGTAAATGGGCGTGTCCGTGGGCGGATGAAGTCCATTTTTCCAAACCATCTTTGTCTTGTCATAAAAAATTTTAGCTCTGTAGGTTAAACACATGCTTATTTATTGTGTTTTCAATTTTTGGGTTGTATGGGAGGTAGGCGTGTCCGTGATCGGATGACGTCCATTTTCTGATGAAGCTTAACATGACATTATTTACTCTCTGAGGTTTGACATTGTCTGCAGAGAGGTGGTGACCGATCAGAAAAAATTGTTTTATTGGAAAACTTTTCGCCGCGCCTGAGGATTTAACTAGGACTCCGAGCATGCTAAGCCACACACTTAACCTGCATGCCACGGTCACCACAAGCAGGATTCCTATTTCGCCGAGGATTTGGGCAGTTTTTTTTTTAACCCACAAATTAAGGCCTTCAAATTCATATATTGAATTATGAAATAAGGTGATTGAAAACTACACACAAAAAATCGACACATAAAAACCTATTAAACTATAAAAAGGTCAAGAAGATTTCTCTATGGTTTTTACCCAAGAAAAAGTGCTTCTGATTTTAAGAGGGAATCCCGACTTTATAAAATCAATAAGAAATCTTAGAATATTAAGAAGATTTCCTATTTAATAAAATCAATAAGAAGCCTTCGAAAAATAAGAAGATTTCCTATTTAATAAAATCAATAAGAAATCAATAAAATAATAAGAAAAAAAGAAACCAAAAACAAATTTAGAATTCCCCCACTTTGTGTGAGATTCTTCGTACAAATGAATTTTTAAGAAAAAATTATAAGAATTGTACAAATCATGATAGAATAATTTTACCAGGTAGTGTTGACAAATGTTGATTCTCTCAGCTACAAGTAAACGAACTCTTGTCAAAAACAGCTGTTCGTTGTAATATTCGTTGGCCACATTCAGCTGTGTCAACTGTTGTGACAGCAACACATCGGGAAGCGCTAATATCGGTATTGAAGGTTCAGAAAAATTGTGAAGTTTATGAAATATCAAGCTTTGTATCAAATACGAATGGAAATTTTACCGACAAATTAAAAATTTGCTATTTTAAAATGCATTTTAATGCGCAACTTCATATTTATGTGCATCAAGTTTTGACTTAGTAGTTGGCAACTGTTGGGTACGCTGAATGTGACCAGTGAAAATTAATTGTATGCTATGACGGATTGTGAGCGCTCTTTTTCTTGTTTTATTTTTTGACAAAAGTCCGTTTCCAACAGAAACTTCAATACTACCTTGGAGTAATTATATCATGGTACAAATTTCGAAACGTCAACAGAAATGATGAAGAAGTTTGGCAAAATTGCTTGTGAAAAATAAAAAATTATATAATTATTTAATTATATTAATTATTCAGTAATATAATTTTGCTAATTTCAAAAATTTAAACTAATTGCTTTAAATATAATTTATTTAATTTATCTTTGTTAATTTTAAAATATTCTTAGTATGTGATTCTGTGAACAGAAATTTTGAAGTTTGGAAAAATTACTTATGAAAATAAAATTTAATGATCTCAATATTGCGAATGACTTGCTTTAAAAACACATTATTTAATTTATTTTTTTTTAATTTTAACACATAACAAATTGAATGTGATATGTTTTGTAAAATTATAATTTACTTTCAAAAAAATTTTAAAAATGTTATAATGCAAACATTTTTAAAATACATGTTTTAAGTGCTATCATAAGAGCAGTATTTTCTCAAAAAAATACAGGATTTGTTTTTTAAATCACAGGATTTTCAAAAAACATATGGCAACACTCGCCACAGATTTTTATAGCTAGTAAAAGAGATGAAGCTTTGAGATCACATTGAGAATTTTTCACATCTGTTTTTTTTTTTTTTGTTGTTTTTCGTTATTAAGTTCAAAGAAGTTTCGAATAAATAATTTTAAATTATAAATAAAAATTATTTTCCTTAAAACCTTGAAGTCACTGCTTTTGTTTTACGTAGATACCTGCCGTGTAGGCTTAAGTCTACGTTGCTCCATAGCAAGAGACCGAAACATAGCAACAATGCCCCTTTGAGTGTTCAAAGGTACCAAATTAGCTAAATGTTGTGATGACATGTCTCAACCCTTGGTTTGGGTGGAGACCTATCTAACACCTCTTTCGTATTGCAGAGTACGGCGCCCGAGTTGAGATTGCAACTCACACACCGAGCTAGGTAGCTCTACCCGAAGAGCCAGCCTGGCGGAAGACAGGGGCCCGCTGACTACCCGTGGGCCCACTTTTAAAGTCCTTCGTCAGACCTCTTTGCACAGCTAATACCAGTTTTAGCCCATCACAACTCTGGATTGGTGACCAAAAGTATATATCTAGTGGTCAGTGAAAAAAAGGTTGGAAACCATTGATTAATTTTTTTTCATAACGTTTTTTTAAAAACTTTGTCTCATTTTATTGGGAATATCCTACGCTGTGAGGGAAACCAAAGAAGGTTCTTTGATGGTATTTTAAATGAACGAGAAGATACACATTTTTCCAACTCATGCGCCAACTCCTGCATCAACTCTAACGCCATCTTTTCGCCAACTCTTACAATTTTTAAAACAAATTAATTTTTCTAGACTTGCACTTTCTAATTTACTTCAAACCCTGCATAACATCATATGTTCTTAACTACAAAAATTTTTTTCAACGGGTGTGAATTAAGCTTGAAACCACTTTTATTTGCATACAAAGAAGATAAATAGAAAAAGAAATAATTTATTGCTTACCAAATAATATTTGATGCAGACAGAAAAAAAAAACATTTAACCTTAAATTCTTATCAGAGATGAAACTTCACCAACATTAGTTGAAATTCAACTCTTATAAAGTTGTTTGGTTTTGAAGTGTAAGAAAGAGCTCAACCATTATAGTTAAAAGATATTCTAAGAAAAGTGTGAAATATTGAAGAATATTTGACCACTATTTTTATATAAAAAATTAAAAATTCAAAAAAAAGCCCTAAATAGTTAATTATATGCCTTATAAAAATATATTTTGATTAAAATAAATACAATTATTAACTTCAGAAATCGAATCTTCTTCCATCAACAGTCTCAGAATAATAACAATAATAATTATAATAATAAGCTATGATATCGTGACAAATACATGTTAAGTGTTGGCAGCACGTGCTTAAATCAACACTTAGTGGCAATCAAAATCTGTCCCCTGTTGCGCAGTACTTCTAGGCAAGAAACCACAAAGCGGTGCTGAATTATATAAGATGCTGTTAATATTTCAAATTAATAGATCTGTTGTATAAGAATTTTTATAATATTAACAATATTTTTAATTATATTTCAGAAAAAAAGAAAAGGCCTATTGAAAATCGGGTTTTCTAATTGAAATTCAGAAAAAAGTCATTTGAAATTAATTAAAAGTCAATTACAATTTAGAAAAAATCAGTTGAAATTCAAAATTTCCAAAGGAATTAAGTAAGCTGTGAGAACTAACATAAAAGTTAAGATGAACTTGTAGTTGGTAATCATTTTAAAATTATATTCTCTAATTTTATCCTCTTTAAGAGTCAAACAGAACAAGACTGCTACTTTTTTGGTCTCATGTACAAATCTTTATATTAAGTTTAGAATTTTTTTAATTTGAAATCATGGCGGCATTTTTTTAAATCACAAATTTGAACAGTGCAAAATATATATTATTAAATTTTTTTTATTATAATTCTGAAAAAAAATGTTTTTGAACACTGTTTGAATTATGGAGCAGCAAAAAATTTTATGTTGGTGTCAAATTTTGTTTTGCAATTCCAGCAAATTTGCTTCTTTCTCTCTACTTTTCTCTCTTTCTTCTACTGTCTCGCTCTATTTTAATCTGCTACTTTGAATGTGTTTGTGACAAGTATTCAACTTAAAACATACACATATACACTAACATAGCTGCACACACATTCATACAATATAACAAAAGCGACATTCAAATAGACACAAAAGAGCTTTCAGAAATAGTTCTTGCAAGCTACACATGGGTAAGCCTGAATACCTCCCCACCTGCCCCCACTCACTGCAATCACACAACAACAGCAACAATATAAGAATTGAACCGCAGACAGAAAAATAGTAGTAAAGAACAAATAAGAGTAGAACAACAAAAAAAAAAAAAAAAAAAAAGTAAATCATCCAGGAAGGCGAACGCAGCAGCAGCCACGTAGTAGTAAAATCGATTTTTGTGTCATAGACATAGCCACAGAAAAACACAACCAAACACACATGGCAGCATATATAAAAACATGCATAACAACGACGAAATACACAGAAGAAAATCGAACAAAAACTTTGCATGCTTAACCCAAACTTAGCGAACGGCCATAGCCTCCATGGCCTCCACCCTACACTCTTACACACACACTCACTCTGACGGTCTGACATACATACCAGTGCAGCGCTAAGAGTCGTTCAGCATATTCGCTTGAGCGGAAACTGAGCTCATACACACACACACACACATCCAATTACAACGAGACAAACACCCACATCCTTGCCATCGTAGCAATGTCTCGAGCAATGCAGCAACAGCAACACTGCGTGTCTCTGACGCTATAGTTCGCATTGAAATTTTTTTATTCCCCATTGCCAGCGGGTTAAATGGAAAAATCAAAGCAGGAAAATGCTACAACAACAACAACAACCAATATAATGGCGCAAAATAATGGAAACTGTTGTATTTGTGAATCGCTGCGATAACGACACAAACGAATGGTTTGCATGAGGTGCAGATGGTAATTGTAGATGAAGGAACGCGGCCATGCCAACAACTCCAGCCCACCAAACAAACAGTCACACGAACTTGCCCAGGATGCACATGAAGTTCAGCTAGAATTTTAGATGAGTTGGAGAAAAGCTAAGATGAACTAGTAAGTATGTGGAAAATCAATATAGTTGAGCCAACTTCGAATTTAAATTTTGAAAACAATTGATTATAATAGTTTGAACAGAAATAATAGCCATGAAAAAAGAATAATCGTTTAGACGTTGGTAAGATAATGTGGATTTCAATATAACCAAAACCGAACTTTGAAATACTTTTTGGCGACATAAATATATGAATACATTTGGCATACGAGTGAAGTTCACTCAGTGAAATTTTGGCTGTTTTGAATAAAGGTCATTCAGCTTTTGTACTCATTGTCTTCTACGGGATGGCGCACACCACAAGCCCTAAGTTAGATTGTTTCTTATAAATAGTATAAAACAGAATGACTGAATAGGTTAAAGGTTGCATTTTATAGTTTTTGACTTCTGAATATCATATTGTTTTGCAAAACAAAAAACAAATTCATTGCACAGACCCCATCATTACTCTAAAAGAGCCCGATTGGTAAAATAAAGCCATTTTCCAGGCAGTCAATGGGTCACAGCACTTAAGGTAAAAAGCAAATGCATAAACTTCGCAAACATAAATTTGCATATATTGTACCCAAAAAGGAAAATAGAGTTGTCAAACTCGGTTTCGGTTTATTCCAGAAACGATTTTTTTATAGTTTTTTTAACTTTTTAAATCAAGAAGCTTAAGCCTTCAAATACTGTTTTTAAAAAACAACCAAATTTTTTCTCAACAATTTTCTCAACAAAACATCAATTTGTATTTTTTGTATTTATTTATTTGACTTGAAAATTAGTACAGAAAGATCAATAAAGGTCTTTGATTTTTACTTTGTCAGTTGTGTTAAGGATTGCATTAGAAAATTAAGTCGCTATGCTTTTATTTTTAAGCCAATTTAAAATTCAGAAAAGAATTTTTCCCTGACCAATTTTTCCCATGAAGCTATACAGCATTATAAGCATAAAAAGCTATGTGTCGAAGAATATTTGGTTCGGCAGATTTTTAACACCTTAAATAAGGCGTGAAAGATATAACCATGTAAGTATATATATATCTGATTAGGAACAATTACTAATGCAATTTAGCCATATCTGTATGTCCGTCCACCTGTTGCAATTCCTACTTTACAGGATATCTCAGGAACAATAAGAGTTATGTTATCTCATGAATAGTTTTTATAAAAAAAGTGTAAATTTTTGCAAAAAAGAAAAAGTTTTCACACAACCACATTACATAGCATTATTATGTTATGCTATGTATTTTGGCACATAAAATACTTATGTCAGTTTTTAAATTATTATGGAAAAATTGTGTGTCGCTGGTTAGCAGAGTCTTTTTAGTAACGACTACTTTAATATCTTTATGAGTAAAATCCTTGTTTTTCGTTTAACCTGTTACAAAGCAAGAAAGCTTTCATGCATTGACAATAGAAAACTGCAATCCTGAAAGCCACAGGGGCAGCACTATTTTTTTTAAAGTGAATATTTACTCCATAAACACGAATGCAAATTAACACCACCCATTTCTTGGCTGGTTTTCTGCTCCTAAGACCAAACGAAGATTGTACTTGTCACTTGATCCTGAATATGGGATGCATTAATTTAGTTGAGCTGGAGCAACACAACTTAACCCAAAATCAATTGCTTTTCCTCTGTATATAAGAAAACAATATTGTAAAGCTTCATACTCTAAGCAGCATCAACTTGACATTCATCATTTAAAAAAATGGGCGTAAGAGTGGGATTTGGTAATACTTTGAAATCAAAGATTTGAAATACCTAGTGAAAGAAAAAAATAATTGAAATATGTTTATCAACCTGAAGATGAAATCTACAACAGAATACAATGTAGTATTCTTGAAGTTCTATCAAACGGTATTATACACTTCATGGTCGGACCAAAAATACTAATTTTATGACTAAAAGAGAATTTTGGCAGTTTTTTTGAGGCACCCCAAAAAAATTTAATGTTGAAAAACTTTCGCGTTAAACTATGGTCCGTTTACATTAGTCAAGAATTTAACGAATTTTTCTCTTTTATTATTGAGCAAAGTTTTTACATTGGTCAAGAATTGATCCGTCAACTTTTTCTCCTTTCGATTCTACCGATTTTCTTCGAAATACCTACAAATTCAGAAAATTATTTATCAATTCTTGACTAATGTTAAAAGGAGCATTTAAGGCGGTTTATTTTTATTTATATTTTTGTTAAGCCACCCTATTGGGCGTTTCTAAAATTAGTGTATTAGTAACATGTTAAGCTCTCTTTACGGAGTACATTTTATTATTTTTGTTCAGTTGCAAGAAAGAGACAAAACATCATTTTCTTGTCCGCACAATTCTCAGTGGTGATCTATTGTCTGGAAACAGTGTTACCTCCCTCATACTAAAAAACATAAAGGCTACATACCAGTACTCGAAAAATCGAACATTCCAAATTTATAGAATTCTTCTGCTTGAAGCCATACGTCTCCTAAAAATTGTAATGGAGTACAACGATTTGTAACGTTGGCTGATTGGACCTGTCTGACACGTGACAGTATATAGCCTATTTTTATACCCCCACGCGTACTGCGTAAGGGTATATTAATTTTGTCACGACGTGTGTAACGCCCATAAGGAGGCGTGGTAGGTGCAGAAAAGTATATATATTCTTGCTCAGCATCACCACCTGAGTTGATTTAGCCATGTCCGTCTGTCCGTCTGTCTGTCCGTCTGTCTGTCCGTCTGTCTGTCCGTCTGTCTGTCCGTCTATCTGTTCGTCTGTCTGTCCGTCTGTCTGTCTGTCTATCAGTGGACACGATTACAGCCGTAATTTTGAAGCTATCGTGCTGAAATTTGATAATAAAGCTTTTTTTTTAAAAAATCTAAGATCAATTTCGAGAATGGGCTAAATCGGATGAAAACCACGCCTACCTCCCATACAACCCAAAAATTGAAAACTCTATACAGAGACTAATATTAAAGTTATAAAACTGAAACTCAGTACTTGTGTTTTTTATATTAAAACTGAGGTGTGTTTGAAAAATGGGCGTCATTCACCTACTTACACGCCCACCTCCCATACAACCCAAAAATTGAAAACTCCATAAAGAGGTTAATATTAAAGTTACAAAACTGAAACTCGAAATTTGTGTACTCTATGATAAAACTATGGTGTGTAAGAAAAATGGGCGTCATCCACTCACTAACACGCCCACCTCCCATACAACCCCAAAATTTAAAACTCTATAAAGAGACTAATATTAAAGTTACAAAACTGAAACTCGGTATTTGTGTATTCTATGTCAAAACTGAGGTGTATTGGGAAAATGGTCGTCATACACATACTAACACGTCCACCTCCCATACAACCCCAAAATTTAAAACTTTATAAAA
The DNA here is from genome assembly GCA_958299015.1 of Tetanocera ferruginea. Taxonomy (NCBI): domain Eukaryota; kingdom Metazoa; phylum Arthropoda; class Insecta; order Diptera; family Sciomyzidae; genus Tetanocera; species Tetanocera ferruginea. Next base: position 149,360,139 of record OY282641.1, read on the forward strand.
AGGCTTATATTTAAGCTGCAGGAAAACAATTTGTTGTGTATGTATTTTAGACACATTAAAATAAAATCTTTTCAAATCTCATACAAAAAGCTCTCCAATTTAAGATTCTTTTAGCCTTAAGAATCGGCCGTGGGGGTATTTTAACTTCGTCCAAGTCGAAGATATACCTTACTAGTTTTCTCTTACATTTTAAAAAATGTATAGAAAGTTTGAACGTACTTTAAAGAAACAGAATGTTATCTATTTAATTAGACAAAAAAGTTCACTTCCAATGAGTACTTTAGGAATTAGCAGTAAAATAACTTCAAAAAAATAGTTAAATTTGTTTGTACGCGACCGTGGGATGCTCCTTTGTCGTTTGAACTTACAAATATATGGAAATATGGTATATTTGAGTGTTCGAAAAATAGAACAGTGCTAGAAAATAGGTTAAAATAAAAATAGGTCTGATGAAAGAAGAATGTATGACAGCTTTATAGGGAATCGATTAAGGAAAAGATGATGTCATAAAAATTATTATAAGTTATAAAATTCTTAGCTAATTTTTGGAATGTTATACAGTAAAACTTCCCTAACTCGAAATTCTACATAACTCGAAGTAGTTTTCGTGCGCATTTTGATTTTTCAAGGCTTTTGAAGTGAAACTTCTTTGGCGGCGAGTGAAATTTTATTATTACGCATCTCATAAGAGTCAATAGCTCTATCACTACGCCACAAAGGCATATGACCACTGAGCAAACAAAATGCAATTAATATTCAAAGAGTTTTAGTCCGTGTATTACATTCCACAGACACACACCATGTCTGAAGAACGTACTGTACATTTGATCCGTACTGTACCATTTGATTTTCATCCTATAAGTATGCATGGAAATTTTATTTCTTTATGCTTGGAATGCTGTACATTACGTAACAAAATATAACAATTGTGCGTTTTTTTTTTTTGTTAAATATCGAATCCTAGCTTAAAGCTTAATTTGAAAGAGCATATCATAACGTTAATTGTTATCGAAAACTTGAAAGGTGATTGACAACATGCAAAACAGTTAATACGATATAAAATTAAAAGCAAGAAGTGTAGAAAGTGAAATAATTAAGACTGCAGAATCGTATTTGTCATGCCAAAAAATGTCCCGAAGCTAAGAAAAGTACCTTAAGAATGCAACTGCATCTAGTCCACAACTCAGCTCACGAAAGTGCTTTTACATTTTCTACTGATTCTTTAGAAATTAAAAGCTAACTGTTATTTTTTGCCTTGTATTTTTTTCCGGGAAAAATAAAGGTTACTTTCTACTTTTATTTTATCGGTCAAAAGTAACAATTATTTTGTGACTTTTAGTTTTTTGGTCAAACAAATTATGCAATTTGTGTTTTTTAAAAAATAATTGTGTTTATTATTCCATTTTGTGTTGATTGATTTCCTTTTTAGATACTTTCTTTCAATTTCACACTAAAATCTCTCATATATTTTACTGTTTAAGAAGTTTCACTTCTGCCACATGAACGTTGCTACACGCGAGTTTTTTTTTTCTAATGTTTTGAACTTTTTAAGTCGAATTTCCTAAACTCGAATTTTTCCTCAACTCGAACTGAAATCTCAGTCGTAGTAGGGAAACACATTTATCTCCATAACTCGAATTTCTTTGGAACTCGTGTTTTGTTTCTATTATTTACTGGCGGTTGTTTTTTGGGGATTTTAAGTAATATCCGAATTTGCTAAAAAACTGCCTTTAAGTGTTTTAAAGAAAGTTAAAAAGCTTAACTATTAATCGAAAAATGCAGATGATTCAGAAAATGGCAAAAAATTGTAAAAGAAAGAACAATACTGCCGAACAATGATGAATTAGATGACTGATTAGATGAAAATTATGAGTCTGATGATAATTATGAACTTAAAACCCGCCAACAATTTCCGAAAGAATTCACTCCGTAGAACGTGTCCGGACATTTATTGAATCCAGAAGCGATGTGCCAGACAATGTTCAAAAATCAATAAACATAATCGAAAATTGTATGCTTAAAGCGAAATATGTGTGTAAAATACAGAAAAAAAATTAATGAATACTTACTTTAACAAACAATTAAATTGAATTTTATACAAAAAGGCAATATGTATGTATATTAGACCGGATCGAAACTTAGATTCCGCCGGTCGGGGTCTCAGAAGTTGAAGAGCTCATTAAAATGAGAAAAATGAAAATTCTGCAAATTTTTTTTTCAAATCAGAGAGAAACCACCGAATCAATTTTTATTCTACTCAAGGTCCTTTTTGGTAAAAAAACCATGTTTTTTGCTTGTAACATTTTATTTTTCACAGAACGCATACCCACATCTGCTAAAATATAAAATTTCTTACTTATACCATTATTTTGACATAATAACCGATTTGAATAAAAAGTCTGCAGAAATCATTTTATGAGTCTCTCTAACTTCTGAGGCCCCAACCGGCTGACATTTTTTTAATCCACACAAGATTGATCCGGCCTAAATGAAATTTAAATTAATTTAAATAACTTGAATTTTCCATAACTCGAAACTAAATTTTGGCCCCTTGACACTTCAAAGGAAAATAAAATTTACAATTTTCTAAAAAATTTAAAAATTGTTCACTGAATGTCTACCCATCATGCATGATTAAATTGAAATCCAGTCAACTGTTTGTTTTTAAGCTTAAAATTTTGAAAATTCTGATATTGAAAAATTGTCATTTTCGGTTTATAGAGACGTCAAAAATTTCACTTTGATGGTATTATATCCTTTATAATATGTCATTATATTAATAAGGGACCATTATAATAATTTTTTTGTAATTTTATGCCTTATTTTTCGTTATAAATTTGTTTTCAAAGCATTTAATTTTTATTAAGATTTATATAAGAATATCACAAATAACAATAAATTGTTGGTAAAGCCTTTTAAGTGATGGTGAACCTATATTTCAAAATGCTTATATGCCATCATTTAATTTCAAAAGTTTATTTTCTTCAGCTCAAATCTGCATAGCTCATAATAAAAATACAATGTAATAGTAAAAGACAAAAGTTTCCATTCTTCAACCATCATTTGAATATTTATTTGATATCTATTCACTCAGTGTTATTATTATTATAACAGCTATTCTAGCCAGAGGATGGTCATAAATTATTCAAAGTTTATCGTATTGATATCTATGATGACCATAAAATTTCACAACAGAAAAAATCAACTGAAATCATTTTAGTTTTTTTGTCAATTTCAACCCTCCTCCTCCTACCCCCCCCCCCCCCTCCTTCATCACCACCCACTCTGCATAAAACACAAATCTTCATATCCTTGCAATGAATTTTCCACAGCATCCATTTACATTTTACTGCAAATGCGTTCTGCCATTTTCAGACCCTCGAGCACGCAAGCAAATCGAAGTTTTTGCCTTGTTTGTTTTTTTATATCATTTCATTCATTCATTCATACGTTCTTTCATTCATTTTATTGATGCCAGCATATATTTTAGTATCGTATTGAATGGAATTTCGTTCTTCGTACATCGTTTTTTACATATGAAAATGTTATAAAGGATACTGAATACGATTTTCCATACTAAAGAATGTGGCTATAAATAAGGATCCGTGCTCACACACACACATGCCGTTATACAAAATATAAAGCAGAGAAAAAATAAAAAAAAAAATCGAAAAACAAAACCATAAACTACGCACGCACACACTTGCACATGTTTCGGCAGGGAAATGATTGGTACGTTGATGCGCTTGCAAAAGAAACATTTCGAAGAAAATTGCTAGCAGCACCAGCAATCGTCAGTAGTCGATGATGTCCTTGTCCAGGGGTCAATTTTTATGTTTTTTTATTTTTTATGCATAAAAAATGTACGCTTAGCATAAAGTCGTAAAAAACGAATTTGACTGTTTTATGTTTCACTGGTATGTGTCTGAGTACAAGTGTGTGTGTGTGTGAGTATTTGATGTTGAGTGTGTTGGTGTTGCTGGCACTCAGGCTGCTAAAAATGCTGAAAGATTGAGATGCTTGATAGAGCTACGCTTATGTGCGTTATTATGAATTTATGACACTTTCATTTGAGAGCATTAAATTCCAAAAAGCTGCAATACACTTAAAAAAAACAACTGACAAGTCATGCAAAGATTTAAGAAGAAAAGTAAAAAAAAAGTAAAAAGGATGAATTTGCGACATCCAAGAGCGTCTGTTTAAAAAAAAAAAACTCGCGTGTAGCAACGTACACGTGACAGAAGTGAAACTTCTTTAACAGTAAGAAATAAGAGAGATTTTAGTGTGAAATAGAGAGAGAAAGTATCTGAAGAGAAATTCAATCAATACGAAATGGAATAATAATTTGTTGATTCAATATTTGCATCCAGGGACCGTACCGAATATGGTTTTTGTCGAAAGTGTCACATATTAACTTTTATCTCTTAATTTTTACTTTTTCCGACAAAAATAACAGTTTTTTGTGCCTTATAGTTTTTTTGGGCAAAAATAACAGTTATTTTCTGCCGTTTATTTTTCGGTCAAAAATATCAGGTAATTTATATTTGTTCATTTTACCGATAAAAAAATTTTGATATTATTATTTTCATCTCATCGGTGAGACATTTTACACATGGTGTCAACAGTTCAATCTGTCAAGCGGCCTTTAAGAAAACACAAATTGCTTGATATTTTTGACCGAAAAAATTAAAGTCACAAAATAACTGCTATTTTTGACCGATAAAATAAAAGTCAAAAGTAACCTTTATTTTTCCTCGAAATATACTAGGTAAGAAATTAACTTTTAAAGAATCAGTTTCAAATTTAAAAGCGACTTAATATTCGTGAGGCTGAGAACATTTGTAACATAATGGTTTATTTGAAAAAGTCTTTCGACAATTTTTTTCATTTGAAAATTGTAAAATAACAGTTATTTTCGGTACTTGTTTTAGTTCAGTTGGTGTTTTAGTTGCTTTCGAATGTCTTCTCAACATTGTTACTTTTTGAATGCTGGATTGCATTTACAGAATACTCTTTGAAGGAGCCTCCGAAAGCAGAGGCAAATCTTGTTCATTATTACCTCCTGCTTCCTGATCATAATAATTGCTATGTTGATAGAGGGCCTCATAAAGCAGCGAACGTTGATTGTTGAGTGCATCAATTTGGTTGTCTTTAAATTTTTGTTGAGATGCATCAGTGTGTTTTTTGGGGATTGGTTCTTTGTAGATTCACCAAAATACACTGATGTTTCGTAAAAATGCATTTTGAAACTCAGCCGTTGTTGCAATCACCTTACCTTCATCATTAGTTGCAGACCCAGCTGCGGCTGTATTCTTAAGAGCTCTAATTCGCTCTCTATATTCACGAACGCGTTCTGCTCCTGTTTTAGCAATTTTTCTATTATTTTTTTCCGTGCATACTTGTAGGATGAAAATTAATGTTACGGTTATGTTAATAATGTAATGTTAATGTTAATGTTAATGTAATATTAATGTTAATTATGTTATTTTCAGTATGTTACGCGTTCAGTTTTATTTACATTTTGTTTAGTTATTTATCATGTGCCTACGTGGCGTAAACGTATAGATTCCGGCTCATAAGCAACGATGTTCGGGGTTCAATTCTCGGCAGCGGCAATAATTTTGTTTTAATTTTCATATGAATTGAAATTTGAATATCTTGAAATTTCACTCGCCGCCAAAGAAGTTTCATTTAAAAAAAAAAACAAAAGCTGACATTTTGTGCCTTTTGGGTAAAATATTCACAAATTTCAATATTTAAAAATTATCAACATATCCCAAATTTAAATTAATATTTTTTTAATTCAAAATTCAGGAGTGTCTGAGGGTCAAAAAAAAAATATTTGTCAGTTAAAAAAAAAGTTAAGCATTATCTTCTAATACATAAAATCAAATGTTTGCCTCTCTGCCTGTTTGTCTGTCTGTCTGTTCCGAATAGGCTCCCGCACCGTTTATCCGATTAAGCTGAAATTTGGACACCAAGTACGTTTGATAGAGAGAAATAACATAGGGGGTGTAACAAAGTGGGCGGAAATATGTGGGCATGGCAGTCTACAATAACTCCTAAACACCTGTACCGATTTTAATGAAATTTGGTATGAACGTTCAACTCCATCCAAGATAAAACATAAAATATAAAAAATTCCAAAGACTTCCGCAAGAGTGCGCTTTAAGTAGTGCATTTTTAAGACTCAATAACTCCTAAACGCCTGGACCGATATCAATGAAATTTGGTATGAAGGTTCAACTGCATCCCATATAAAGTATAGGTTACCAAGTGGGCGGAAGTATGTGGGCGTGGCACTCTATAACAACTCCTGAATACCTGGACCAATTTCAATGAAATTAAAGGGCGCTTTAAGTAGTGCATTGTTAAGACTCAGTAACTCTTAAATGACTTGACCGGTTTTTACTAAAATTTGGTACGTGAAATAATCTGATTCTGCAACAGAATTGTGGCTGTTTAAATTTCAGAAAACTTCCGTGAGAGAGCGCTTTATTCAATCAACTATGTTTGGCTCATTCACGTCAAAACGGATGAACCGATTTTGATGAAACTCGGTAAGTATTTGTATCTGTTAATGAAATACATCCCATGCTTTTAAAAGTTCTTTCGACAAAAATCAAGGAATAAGCCGAAGACAAACGAAGTCAAGAACCAAAGAATAACTATTAAAAAGAAGTCAAACGAATACGAGCAGAAGCTATATAAAGATGAAAAAAAATTAACCGAACGGTATCGACCAAAACCGAAGTTGAACAAATCAAATCCACAAATCGAATCGATGATTATAGGATTTTTTAAAATTTGAATTTTTTTGAGAATAAATTGCATATTATATACATGCTAAGAAAAACTTTAAGCGCATTTTTCTCGAAATGATTTTTTTCAAACAGGGTGACCATTTTCCTAAAAAACCAGACGTCAGATCGAGATGTTGAAGATGTCATTTTTTTTTAATCATCTCTGGCAGGTACAGTTTTACGAAAATTTGACCAAACAATTTCGACGGAAGGAGGGGGGAAAACCCCAAAAAACTATAATATAAAAAATTTTAAAATTTTAATTAATTAATTAATAGCTCCAAAATAATGGTGGCCGCTGATGACTTATCCTCGTACTTAATTCCAGAGAGTCCAGAGGGTTCAAATCCCGGCAATGTCATAGTTTAGCACTTATATCTTTCCTTATATTTTTCCCATTTATAATCAATTGCAATTAAATTAAAATCAACTGCCTTGTTTGGCAAATAATCATAAAAACAAATGTATACGTAGTATTTTAAAAAACAAACCGCTCGTCTTATCAGTGTCCTAAGCCCAAAAATAGCAGTCCAGCAGCATTAAACTACATTTAAACAAGCGCATTATTTTTTATCAGTAGCGTAATATTCGGAATATTTGGCAGGTTTTAGGCAAATTGTATAAAAAAGCACGACCCCATCAGACGGAGCACTTCAACAGCCTGGTGATGATATCGCCTCCAACTCGACAGCGACTCAAATCAAGTTTATTGCGCCGATCATTATTTTTATTATTATTGCCGCTCACTACAGCCGATGCTACAGCCAGCATCACAGTCACACACACACAGACGACCGCACTTGTGTTGCTTGCGCTAATGGCATTTGCTATGGTTACTACATATATCCTGTTTCGATATTTTTTCGTTATTTTTACTATACTTTGTTGTTGTTGTTGTTGTTGTTATTACTTTTGGTTTTTCTATATCTGCAAGTACGCGTTTCTCAATGCATTTGATTGAACACACAGTCACAAGCACAGACACCCACCCACACACACACATACATGCGCAGCAGCACACACGCAAATTGAATTGAAATGCTAATGTTATGGAAATTGAAAGAGGTTTTTTCGCTTTTATATCCTGTTTTTTGTGTTTATTTTATTTATATTGCTTATATTTTTTTTTTTATTTTGTATGTGTTATTTTGTTTTTATTTTGACGATTTATTCGCTGTTCTCGTGTGGTCAGCAGAAAATTCGAAATGTGCAAAATAAACAAACAAACCAACCAACAAACGAAGGCAAAAACATTCTTTCATTAAATCTAAAAGGATAACAAAGTAATTTTTGTAATGTTTCGTTTTTTAGGATGCGAATGAGTTCAGTGCGTGCTGCAAACAGACACACATACACTCACAACTACTCATAGACACCAACACAATCATAATAAAAATGAGTGTCTACTAAATTTAAGTGTGCGCAGCATTTTTACGCCCTTGTCGCAGGAGCTAGGATTTGAACAATAAATTGTTTTTATTGCCGTTTTTACTTTGTTGTCGATGCGATGTTGTTGTTGTTGTTGTTGTTGTTGGCGGCAATGTCGTTGTCATTGATGTTACTTGGCTTGTTTTTGTAAAATTACATTTACATAAAAATATTCAATGTTTTATATTAAGTATTATAATTTCAAAACATTTCATTAACTGTAAAAGTTATGGTTTCCTCTATGCGGTATAATTTCCATATTAATTTTATTGTTGCTGTTGCTGTAAAATTTATACATATTTCAATTTCTAAGAGTATGTCGAATGATTAAATGCATAGATTAGTCGACCTATTCTGAGAGACAGTGTCCTCAGCACATTAAAAATAGTAAAGTTATTTACAATTGTAAATATTTCTCATTCTCTAATGAATTTGTCAGCTTTAAACGCATCAAGCCTATCCAAAATGCAAAAGCTCTTGACAACACAACTACCAATTGAACTTTCAATAAGCTATTGCTAGAAACATTTCCTCTCAGTCTTAATCAATTCTTGCTAAACTTCATCGAAGCTCATTTGGATCACTGAAGAGATTCGCTCACCGATATTGCTTCTCTCACAAGCATAATAGAAGCTATTTTGGGCTGATTGAGCTTCCACAAAGTATTTCACTGTTGCTTTTAAGAAACATCATAACAAGAACCAGTGATGATATTTGTAGTGGATATCAACTTTATTACCTCCTTTCGATTTTTCAAAGTCCCCAACTCCTATTAGCCCAAAAAAAGTACTTTCGAATACACTTACCATCAAAAAAAGTAAACGTCACACATGATTAAGATTTTGTTCTCAATACTGAAACCGAAAAAATTGTTCTCTTAAAATACATTCACAAAGAGAAATTTAACAGTATTTATTTGGGTTATCCGATCAACAAATTTTCAGATAGATTTTCAGATGGACGAATCGTGTGATGATGAACAGAACGAGATGATAGAATTTATAGATGCATGAAGAAGACGAGGAAGATGATAGCTAGGATATCGGCAGCAACGGAAATGAAGTACGTGCTTGTCCAGTAAGCAATGTAGGCTTAAAAGAGGTGTAAAAAAGATTCAATTGGCATCGGAGAAAGTGAATTATGAATTACGCACTCTTCGTATTTACAACTGATTTGATTGCTACCGATCCAGAAAACTGGAATGAGCGCAAAGATTACCAACAAGCGCAATAAATATTGCGTTTTCTATACGTTGTCAACGACGCCACCAAAAGAGGCGTTATATTTATAAGGAATGAATATTTTTGCTTCAAAAGAAATACATATCCATTCAATGACAAAAAGAAATTAATTTGATTAAAATTGTTTTGCAATTATAATTACAAAATATCCTATATCTTATTTTCGACAGGTGTGATGTATGCTCGAAACAAATTTGGAGAAGAAAAGTAAATGTGGGTCGGTCTCTCATGTCACCCTTTTGGAAGGCACTCTGGGAGCGATGGAAACCGATTTTAGAAAAAAAGTTTTTAAAAAAAAATATCTATAGGTGCCCCTTAAAAGGTTGGAAATATAGAGTAGATATGTTGCGATAAAATGTTGGAAAGAAAAAGCCAATGGTTGTCAGGCACACATTTTGCCCTACTTGGCGCACCCTGGAAGCGGTGGGGTCAAATTTCCTAAAAATATCAATTTTGTTTGGGAACCCCCTCAGGGGGTGGAGATTGGGGTAAGTATGTTCCAGAAAAATTTCGGGGGAAACAATTTATTGGGGTCGGTCGAACATTTCACCCCTCTAGGGGCAACAATTGGGTAGTTATGGAGGTTTTCGTCTAATTTTTTCACTTCAAACTAACCTTTAACACCGATGCGGCACAACTAAGCCCCACGCCACCCCGAATTTGTTTTTTTCAAAAGTAATTTTTTGTCGAACCTCACAAAATTTAAGGTTTCTGGGTATCAATATCCCGTTTCTAAAGATCTCCATGTATTACTGTCCCACCCCTAGTGCCTCAGCAAGAAAACAAAAGCTCATTTAATAATATTAGTATCGTCTGGGATTGAAATTCGATCAATTTTTTGTTTGGCTTTTTATAATTTTAGATACAAAATATTTGGTGCACTTCTTCTCCGCACTCTGATTCATTTAAAAAAAAAATTATCAATATGGGTTCAGAAACACGAGAGAAAATTGTTCTTAACGTCTATTATTTAAAGATTAACAAAAGGTACTCTCGCGTCCGAAAAAGTACTTTCAGATGAGTAAAAATACTCCCCTCCAAAATTATCAAATATCATCACTGACGAGAACTTACTCTCAAATGTATTTCCTTGCTCTCATATGTAATACAGAAGCTGCTTGGAAACTGACTCATACTTCTCTTATGCCTCTCTGAAGCGCATAATCGAGTACCCGCTCCCACATAAACAGCCTCGCTCTCACAACAGAAATTAGAAATGTTTTATTGGTGCTTCATTTACACATTTAAAAAGCACGGAAACGTGTTAAAAAAGACAAACAAAATTTAATTTGTTGTAAATTTTAACCCTGTAAAAATTCTCAACCAGAATTCTTACAGAATCGCTTTGAAGATGGGACAATCGCCTACGAGCTTTTTTGGAGAGTCAACCGAATATTGCCGAATGCAAGCAGCTAAGGCCATAAAAGTGATTCACCGAGTAAGATTTTAAGCGATTCGCCGAGAAGAGTAGAAACAAATCCACGATACGAGTCTTAAACGATTCGCCAGGTATGTAAACGATTAACCGAGAGGAGTCTTAAACGAGTAGCTGAGAAGAATCACAAACGAATCACCTAGAGGGGTGTTGTCTTAAGTGATTTGCCGGAAAGAATCGCATAAGAGTGGCAAACGAATCTTTTTTAGGAGTTCTCAGCTCGGCAGATGTTATCTTGTCCCAATTCAATAAATTTTTTGTGCATTTTATTTCACTTCGGTTCAAAGCGCCGTTCCTTCTAAGCTTAAAAAAAAACATTTGACATATTCTTATAATAGTTCCACTTTTTTATTAATTTTAACGGTTCTTCAGAGCATATTTCATGTTCTTATCATAGGTTTTTGAAAATTTTCAAATAGTCATCTTTCAACGATCGCCGGAATCAGCAAAGAGAGATTTTGAAATGTTTTCACGAATTATACATTTATCGCTTGGGCAATCGAAAAAAGATTCATCTTCCAACGTTTACCGGATTCAAGAAGGAAGATTTGAAAATGTTTCAAGACTTATGCTTTTATCGCTTGGATGATCGAAGAACGATCCATCTTTCAACGACCGCCGGAATTAGCGGAAGAAAATTTTGAAAATGCTTCCTTTGAAATGTGAACCGCGCACTCATCGCTTGGGCAATCGAGAAACTCTTGATCAAATCACAAGTGCATCGGAAATTAAAATTCTCTTCCAATCGTTTTCCAAATGTTTACAGAAAAGTTTCTCCCTGGGATTCGAACTTCGGCCTCGTTGCACTTTAGTCTTATATAAGACGCGCAAGGCCAATCATATACAGTGAATCAAAAAAGTTTAGGCACAAAGCAGTTATGAGTTTAAATTTGTAAGTACAACTTCTTCCAGTACACTTGCAGAAAAGAAAAGTATAAGCATTTAAAAAATAAACATTTCATTTTGTATTTACACCAAAATAAAAATTTAATTTCAATTTTAATTCATATTAAATGTTACAATACTAAAAAAAACATGATTTTGACATCAAAAACAGTTTAGGCACAAGTGATTATGTTTTTATTAAAGTGAGTAAATTTCAAGTCCTTGAATATTTGGCTAGACCTCCTTTGGCCTAAATTATCGCCTCTTAACGTCTTCGCATTCTTACAGATTTTGATGTCTTCTCTGGTGATATTATTGACCATTCGGTGCGTATGGCTTCCTTGAGCGCATTTTAGAAGTATTTTATTTGAGATTTCGTATTTTTTTCTAGTAAGTACCAAATATGCTGAATGGGGTTCATATCGGGTGCTTGCAAAGGTGTTTTTAGCTGATTTCAGAGTTAGATAAGCCATTCCAGCAAAAGATAAGACCAATTTTTTGGGTCGTTATCTTGTTGAAATTTATATTGTATCCCAGTTAGCCCCAATTTTTCAACACTGGGTGTCAAATGCTCATTTAAAATATTCAAGCAAAGGTGTTTATCCATTTTATCATCAATAAAAATGAAATTCCTAACTCTAGACACCGCCAAATACCCCTTAATCATTCGATTTCCGCCACTGTATTTCACTGTTTTTTTATGCTATTTTCCTACAGCTCTTTTTTCAGTTTTCTTAAACGGTTTTGAGCGCCATATGATGCAAACAAATTGTATTAAGATCCATCACTAAAAATGATACAATCCCAAAATGAATCCGGCTCATTTACGTAGGGTTTTGGGAACTCCAAACTCTTTTTTGTATTTGAAGCTTAAATTTGTAGCTTGCGCCGATAAACTCGAACCTGATATCCAGCTTCATTAAGTGTATCACGAAGTGGTCGAGCATCAAAGTTTTTTCAAATCGTTGCTGTATTTCGTGGCACAATTTAACAGCTAAATTTTAGGGTTTTGAGTAACTGCAGGCACTACAATCTAATCCTGGTGCAGCGTTAAAATTCTGGCACGACCAGATCGGCTCTTACGCTTTACTTTACCGGTATTTTATAATGATTTATGATGTTACTGACACTTGAATATGATCTCTTTACTAATTTACCGGTTTCGCGATACGGTTTTTTCTATACATAAACATTTATTATTATTTTACGAACGTCAACCGAAATTTCTGTTCCATTGCTTATTTCTTCGCTCAATCTTTACCGAAACCGCTCAATCTTTACCGAAACCAACATCAACACTCAGTAAAAACTTTTAACAAATAACTTAAGCGCAAAAGTAAAGACAAAAAACCAAGAGATTTGCTAAATAAGAAACAACATGAGACACATACAAAGTGTGCCTAAACTTTTTTGATAAGGATTTTTCCTTCATCCGCTTAAATTTTGATTGGTAGTTTGAAGTAACGGGACATTTTTTGGATATTAAGAAAGAACTATTTCTAATGGTACTTACTTCATTAAAACTTTGGTCAAATTCGTTATTATTAGATACTTAAGCAACACTTTTTTTCAGAAACATTGCTTGTGCCTAAACTTTTTTGATTCACTGTATATTCTCATTGAAGTATTGAATGCATATCAAATCATTCTGGAGATATCCATATTAAGGTGCCTCGAAAGCTCTTCTCACAAAGCAAGCACTACAAGCTCGCTCACAAACCATTCAAACTTGCTTTCCCAAGTATTTGAAGAATTGATATATTGAAGTGTCAATAGCTGCGTTCCATTCGTTAGCGCTCAACTCGCTTGTGAAAAAATCTACTCATTTTGCTTTTATTTGCTCAATAGCTTAGCTGCCAATAAATCGGCATTTTGACATTTTGAAATATTCTGAAAATAAAACAGTTGACTGCTTGAAGGAATTAAATTTTATTTTTTTTTCTCACGTCACATTTTGACAGAATCTATTACATTTTAACCTATCCCGTACACAAACCAATTAAAAAATAAGAACTTGGCAACGAAACTTTACTCAACTCAATTAATAGTTGACTTTCTCTATCCTCAACTAAGGTAAATGTACGGAATTCCGTAAGTGAATCTTATCCCGTAAATTTTTTTATTTATTTTTTAATGCCGGAAAATAAGATGCCATGGTAAAAATCAAACAATTTTTTTAAGTCACTGTCTTGAGAAAGGTGTCCTTCTCACACTTGCATCACACTCGTTTTCGAGATATCATTAGATCATTCATAGTTTCCGGGTTAGTCGACACACTTAGCCGCATGCGCACTTTGTTCTGTTTCTCTTATCAAAATGGTTAAGCCTTAGAGTATGTTTTCTTAAGCTTATAATTTGAAAATTTACAGAAGTTTTATAAAATTTATTTTGAACGAAAAGTAAGCAGTGTTTTTCAAGTGTTTTAATAGTATTTGTTGTTTTAATAGAGTAGGTATTAAAAAATAGCAGTTATTTTAGTGATTTACGTAATTGAGGACAAACAACTTTTTGAATGAACCTAATGACGTGATAGTAACGGATTTAAGGAAAGTTAATGCTTTTAAAATTTATTAAATTACTTATTAATAATTAATACTGGTTATTGATATTTAGTTTTGTTAACTTCAAATATCCTTCAAGAACATTTTGAGCCAATTACGTGATATACAATTACCTTCCAAATCCTTAATAGGAACGTTTGTTAATCATTGATTTCCTTTCAATTGATTAAAAAGAAAGTTTTTGAAGCATACTTATTTGTTGTCTTTTTGAAAACGTGGTAACAAAATCAAGTCAGTTCGCTAGTTTGTAATGTACAAAATATTTTATTTCTTATATTAAAATTTTAATTTTTGTTTTTGAACAATAGTGAATTCCGAAAAATCGTTTACGGAATAAAGTAAAAAATTTCTTCAACGTTACCTAATTCCGTTGTATATCACGGCACTAGGAGCTTAAGGTATCTTATTACGTTGCATTTATTAACTAAAAAGACTTTTTTGAAAAAGAATTAACCAGGAGAAAAACAATGATAATTCAGAAGAAATTAAAATTTATTTCAGACAAATATTGAGTGCTGTTTTCGAAAATCATGTCAGTTTTTTAATATAGCTTGAGTTAAGGCGTCATTGTCAACAATGTTAACATCTTTTGCTGTCTGAATATTTAACTAAATCTTTTTATGTCATTGACCATAAGTGATTTTTTTTATCACTAAATTAAGTAAATAACTAGATTTGCCACTTAATTCTGTAAGAATGGTTACGAGGCATCAAAAATATGTCGACAAATTGAGAAATAAATATACCAAACAAATTAATGTTGATGCACTACCGTGCTTTTATAAACCGAGGAAGCATTTATTGTTGGATGGATCTTAGTATAACTTGACAAGAATAGGATTTCCTGTCACCAAAAATCAGTACCTTTTTAATGTATTCTCACAACTGCGCATTTTATTCAACCAATAACTATTGCCGTCGTCTACACCATTAAAGTTTCTTAGAAAATGTCTCTGCAAGATCTGCGTATCAATAATATTGCAGAGCGTTTAAAACGAGAAGAAGTTGTGTCCTTGCTTGAGCAACGCATTCAGTCTAGTCTTAATCCTGATATTATCAAAAACCGATAAAAAAACTACACATACCAAAAAAGTAATTTTTAATGGTTTCATCAATGAATTATCTGTTTTGAAAGGAGATCATGTTTTAGTAAATATGAAGAAGAGAAGTTTCTAAGACAAGTCGCTAATATTTTGGTTACTCCTCGGCACTATGAGGTCAAAACCATGGCACTGACACCAAAATAGATCTGCTTTAAAAAGCCCACCAGAACAAATCAACAAGCGTGGTGTGTTCTCCATAAATTACCTTCAATAAAAGGTTTTATTTTTATTCTTTAAAATTTTTTTTTTTCAATCCCATGTAATTCATTTAATTATTTACCTCTTATTTTTGATTTTAGACATTACCATTCATACCTTATTTTTGTTTCGTTACTAAAATGAATTTTGAAAAAATAAAAATGCATCAAATGTCATCAGATTGCTTTAAAAATAAAAATAGAAACGCTTAAACTTATGGTTTAGATTTTTTACGGAATTAGAGACTTAAATTTACGGAATTAAGTTCAATCAACAAATTTTATCACGGAATTAGAGACATTTGGGTAAATTTGAAAATGTGCCAATTTTTCTCTTAAAAAACAACTTTTATCCCTATTTAGTATTTCGATATTAAAAAAAACACAAGTCCGAATGTTCCAAAAAAGGTCTTATGTCAATATTTCTTTTAATCTCTTTAAAATAATTCATTAAGCAAAAAGTTTCCTTAACCTTACGGAATTCCGTACATTTACCTTAGCTGGAGACTTTGTTGTTGTTTTCTCATACGCTACGAAATAAGCTACATTAATTGAGTAAAAGCTGGAGAATCTAACGCAGCTATCGAGAGAGAATAATTGTTTTGCTCACAAGTTCAGTGAAGCTCCTTATCATAGCTTAGCCTCAGAAGTATTAACAGCTTGATGCGAAGCACGCCAAACATGTTCGCTCAAAAAAATGTCAAACTTGCCTTTGCAGATATCTTCGAAGTAAAATCGAGGTAGGATATATTGCACCTGTATACATAAGTTTCTTAGAAGTTATACCGAAGTGGAACCTCTAATAATCTCGAAAATGGAGCTTGTTGAAAATTAATTCGTAGACGTCTTCCTGGGATTCAACATAAGCATGTATAAGAGCATGAATATTTCATAAGCCTAGTGTTTAAAGTTCATGAATAGTGTTTACAAGATACAGGAACCATTAAAAAATTTCATAAATGTCATGAAAAATTACAAAGGGAACATGAATCATTCATTTTTTGGTAATAAAAATCTTCAAACAACAACATTTCATGAGTTAGGCGAAAAAATGCATGAATCTCACGTATGTACATTAGAGTGGGTCGAAAAAAAAGTTTGAAAAAACCACCCCCTATTTTAAAGTTGACCTCGAGAGGATTCCAAAAACAAAAAAAATTTTTTTTTGGACCACCGGAAAAACAGCCAAAATGGTCTTTTTTGCATAACGTAAGCATTACATGTCAGATCTTAAAAAATTATATGTCAAGAAAAGGGCTTTACGAGCACTACAATGTCTTCTTAGAACATTTTTACTTCTGAGGTCATATTTAACTAGTAAGCCCCATTAGCCTGATTAGTACCCCTTATTTTTTTTTTTTTCTCATAAGATTAAATTCCTTCAAATTTGTTTAAATTGTGTTCAAAAAATTAATTAATTAAGAATCTTTTACAATTTTGTTTATGTTATGTAATTGTTCGTTGACTAAACTTAAAGTACATTTTTTATAAAAAAAAGGATTATATCAAATATTTGAACTATTATAACTTCTTTGTTTTTAAACTGAATAAATAATTTTTTGAACACAAATTAAACAAATTTGACGGAATTTAATTATATGGTAAAAAAAAGAAATTTAAGGGGGATAAATCGGGCTAATGGGGCTTACTAATTGAATATGACCTCAAAAGTAAAAATGTTCTAAGAAGACATTGTAGTGCTCGTAAAGCCCTTTTCAACGACATATAATTTTTTAAGATCTGACATGTAATGCTTAAGTTATGCAAAAAAGACCATTTTGGCTGTTTTTCCGGTGGTCCAAAAAAAAAATTTTTTTGTTTTCGGAATCCTCTCGAGGTCAACTTTAAAATAGGGGGTGGTTTTTTCAAACTTTTTTTTTTTGTATGGAGGCCGACCCACTCTAATGTACATCTACAAGGGAGGCGAGAACTTTTTATCCAAATAGGATAAATGAATTTTGGTCACTTAATGTATTAATTAGTCCACGCTTCCATGAGTTTCATGCAACTAAAACTCTTATATTATGAATTATTCTTGCTGCCCATGTATTTGTAAATGGCTTATATGAATTTTGGTCACTACACTCATAAAGTAGTTCCTTTCCTTTGTGTATGTACATGAAAGTCAATTATTTTTGTCAGTTATTTCATAGACTTTCCTTGTTCACCTCGTATAACATAGATTTTATGAATTTTATTCTCGAAAATAATGAATTACTAGCTGGTACCCGGCGCCAATCCAATCTCTGTTCCAGTTTGCCAACAGAAGGCCATCACCAAAGAGTAACTCCACTCTGAGTGTCAATATTCTGTGGGCATTATTTCCAAAACTATTACATATAAGCAATTGTGTTTTAGGGCGGAACCAAACCCCTTGTCCCTTACCCGCTTTTGTTTGCGAGTATTTCGGAGTAGTAGAATATCACCAAATAGTAACTCCAAACCGAGTTTCTTTAATATGTGACTATTATTTCCAAAGTGATTTAATTTTAAAAAAATGTGTCTTATATGGGCGGGGTCATACCCATTGCAAAATTCCCATTCTAGCATTCCATTAGCAGGGCACCACCAAATAGTTACTCCATTCTAAGTTTAAATGTTCTGCAACTTTTACTTCTATAGCTATTCTGTATGTTTTATAATTGAAAGACCTGGCCAATCAGTAACTTCATACTGAGTTTCATTGTTATACGACATTTAGTTCTAAATCTATGCGATATCAAAAAATGTAATTGTATGGGCGGTGCCGTGCCGTATGGGCGGTGCCGTGCCCCCCTTTCCAAAGATTGCTCAAATTTGACAGTCTAAGTGGACGACTCAATAGTAAGTTCGTACCGAGTTTCGTACCGAGTGACTTATAGACGAAAGTAGAAACGATAAATTTGTATTCTTGAAAAGTGCCACGCCCCTTGCGGGGAAGAGGGTGAAAAATACTTTACGACCTATTCTCATACTTACTTAATGTAAAAACAAAATTTCATTAAAATCGGTCCAGCCGTTTCGGAAAAGTTCAAACACTAACACCGTGACACGAGATTTTTATATATTAGCTTCATTAACCCTTCGTCACTCGCGCGGGACGTACCAGACACCCCACGACTTTTTTGGATTATCTTTTATATGCATTTTTTGTACAGAATATTAATTATTTTTTAGGAGAAATTGTTTTGTTTTGCCATAAAAAACGTATGATAATTTTTTAAAAATATTTATTTTTGTAAAATTACTTAAGGTTAGTCTTTTGCATGAAACACCCCGCGAGTGACGGCGTCCAATAATAGGTGCGCGAGTAACGGAGGGTTAAACAAAAAAAAACAAACAAATTGGCCATTTCAGCCCTTGAAAGGACTTTGACCGCACTTCTTATGATCAATTGTGTTGTGTGTGTTATTTAATGTTTGCACTCAATTGACCGATAAATGGACCTACAAGTTTTATTCCGACTCCGAACTGCTAAAGTTCATGTTCTCAAGAAGCTTTACATGGCATTATTTACTCTCTGAGGTTTTTCATTGTTTGCAGAGAGGTGGTGTCCGATCAGAAAAAATTTTTTTATTGAAAAAACTTTTCGCCGCGTCTGGGGATCGAACTCGGGCTCCGAGCATGCTAAGCCACACACTTAACTTGCATGCCATGGTCATCACTTATTCATTATTATTATTTTTTAGAATTATTCATTAGACCGAATCAAAATTTAGATTCCGCCCGTCGGGGTATCAAAAGTTATAAGAAGTTCTTATTAAGAACTCATTACACTCAGAAAAAAGTTTCTCGGAATATAATAAAGAAGGCATCATGTTTAGATAAAAATTGTATATACTTTGCTCCAGAGAATGCTTTTCCCTAAATTTGATCTTAAATTCTCTAAAAATGATAAAAAAGAGAAAATGATAAAAATGGAAAAGAGAAATTTATGAAAATATATCGTTTTCAAAACAAATTCTTTTTACTTTTGCGAAAAAATTTGTTTCTATTGAAGAAAATGCTTCTCATAGTGAATTTTTTATCAAAATATAAGAAACATTTTTCATTTTCAATCAATTTTTCTCTATGAATGAGAATTTTTTTGTGCGAGAAAAATACTTATCATTATTAGAGACATTGAAATATTTCCACTTCCCAGAAGTGAAGAAATATTTCTTCGAAAATGTAAAAATTTATTCTACTTGAAGAAAATTTTATTTGAAATAGAGAAAATTGCTATTATCGAAAATAGAGAAACTTTTTATTGGAGAAAGAAAGATAAGTGTATCTTTTTCTGAGTGTACAATGATTTCTGAATTTTTGTTTTTTCTCCTGAAGGTTCTTTTTGATAAAAAAAAACGCTTTTTTTGCTGTAACTTTTAATTTTTCATAGAACGCATACCCACATCTGCTAAAATATTAAATTTCTTATCCATACCAATATTTTGACATAAAATATCAGTGAAGCTTCTTGGGGAGAATTTTTTTCCCACCAAGAGACTTCCCAGCCAAAGTGTATTACTTTTTGCCGGATCCAAGACTTTTTCTATGGATAAATGTCGGCCTTTATCTCATTAAGCCTGGCAAAAGAGAATTGAAGTAAACATGTGGCAAGACGGTAGTATCTCATATTGGATGATGAGGCCTTGTAGTCCTACCAAACACACAGTATTAGCCTGCTTAACTTGAAACCTGGCTGTATTAACGTTCTTGGAGCTTCACTTTTTTCGACTAAGACCGTTTTCGAACAAGATTATCGTAAGTTTTCCAATTTTCACCATATTTTTCGAAAAATGCTCGATTTGTTTTGTTTCAATAGCGAGTTGTAGCTAAAACTGTGGTTCACAAGCAAGTCTCCCTTAACAACGACCTTCTTTTTGGAACCAACTTTTTGCAAATAGTTTTAAACTGTTTTGTTCTTCAGTTACCTAACGATGTCGTTTGTCTAGCAACCCAATAATTCCCTGAACAACGCTTCTGCCTACTGTGACCTATAATTCGAAATTACATAATTATTTCCACAACAAAATCTTGATCTAAACATATCGTCCCCAAATATTCTTCTATACATGTTAAACATTTTTGAAAGGTCAAAGTTTTGTATTTGATAAAACCTTGCATAATCCACAAAATAAATGCTATTCCCAACACATGCTTTAAATTTTTTCAAAACACTTATCGTAAGCTTGAAATAACGGTGAAAAATTCACAAATTCTCCAAGGAACAAGAAAGACATCAAGAAAAATTTCAACTTCCCCAAATATGCAGGGTGTTTAAGTGCAAATCCTTCATGCAGGATTACGACAAGCAAGCGAGAAAAAAAAAGATGCTAAGATAGGGTGTTGTCTGTGCATAGCACAAGGAATCATTCGCCCTTTCTTGTAGAGCCACAAAATACAAAAACGAGAAAAAAAAACATGAAAAAAATATAAAAAATAACCTCAACATAAAACTTGACATATACTCTGGTCTGGTGAAATAATTTTATAATTTATTTATTTTTTCCTGCAATTTCCTTATGTAAGCCGGACAAGCAGGCAGGCAGTCAAGCCTCCTGCTGTAATACTTTCTTTGCTTATTTTTTTGCTCCTTCTAAGCTGCCTTTGAAATTTATACTCGGCACGTAAATAAATTCATATTTATAGTTCTAAAATTATTATAACGTTATTTTTCATGTTGCCGCCGCCAACACCACCACCACCAATTCAGCAACACAGTCATCACTACCAACAGCTAAGCGCCAGCGTTATATGCATTAGTTCCCAGCAGTTGTGCGGTTAACGCCCAGCCACCCACTCAATGGCGCTATACAGTTGTTTTTGTTGGCAGCGCATGATGACCACAAATGTTACCTAAATGTGTTGTTGTTGTTGTGTATATTTTTTACATTATATTTCTGCTCATAAGTTGCATTTATGTGGCAGTTATTCTAATCCTTGACAACTTCTTTTGAGTTTTTTTTTTTTTTTTTTGTTGTGGCATTCTTGAGGCTGCTGGCCATCTTGTTTGTTTATGTTGCTACAACATTTTGTGCTCTTATATTTAAAATAGATTTCAGCAGAGAAGTGTATAGTTTGCTCAGTTTTTATGCCAAAGACATACAGCAAATTTTTAAAACAAAATCCGCAGCTGTGAATTTTATTACCCGAAACATAAGCCATAAATTTGTTTTAAAATATATGCTTGCCAAATGCTTCAGAGATGGTTAAGAAGCAATACTGATTTATTGTTTTTGTAGCCAAAAAGTTTATGATGATGTAATAAAAAAATTTGGACTTTCGGCGAACATTATGTATATATTTAAAAAAAAAATGGTACTTAAAATTTGTTACACTCCTGTTATATTGTAATATATAAAAATAATGAAATTTTTTATTTTGTCAATTTTGTATAATTGTAAATTCATAAATTAAAAATAAATTCATAAATATAATAATGCGCCTGACGAAAAAAATTGTTCGTCAGAGTTGTCGACTCAAGCGATAGCCATCCGTGTCCATCATTCGCCCTTTCTTGTAGAGCCACAAAATACAAAAACGAAAAAAAAAATATGAAATAAATATAATAAATATAATGAAAGAAAGCTGGAATGGTTTGAAATAACCTCTAAAAGTCGAGTTTTTTTTTGAAAATGTTGGCTGGTGTGGTAGTTTATAATAAATAACGTCAGAAATAATAGATATAAAAAAGTTCTTCCAATCTGCATCAAAAAATATAAAATTTTTTCAGTAGCACCAAAAATAATGAGGTTTAATTTTGCTATATTTGAAATTTAGAAAATAATGTAAAAATAGTCACAAAAGTACACAATTATTATGAATTTTAACATTATCTCCATGAATCGCATACATGAATGTTGCTCAAGAAACCAATTACATGAGTCATATGAACTATTCAGGACATAAATCTACAATACAAAATTTCAACTCCTTCCTTTTTTTATGTCTTTGAAATAACAAAAAAAAAAATAACTATCTAAAAAAGTTGACAGTTTTTGAATTTTTGTAATTTTTTTTACAAATGTCGAACAGTCGAACATACGATAAAATAATCACTTATGAGTTATTTCAATATTTAAAATTTAAACTTCATCGATTGGTGGTAAAATTTGGTATTTGGAGGGTATTCGTTATGGGTCGCTTATAACGAAAATGTTGTCGAAAACTCAGAAGAACTGAAAACTCAGAAAAAAATGGCATCGAAAAATGCATGCCTTGAAACAATTGTTTTAAATATTAAAATTTTTGTTTTAAATTCGTTTTATATGTAATAACATTGCTTCAACAACAAAAACTTTTCTTTTAAATTTAAACTTTAAAAACATTTGTGTTTAACTTAAATGAAATTGTTTGAAGCTCTATTTCAAGAACAAGAACTGTTTCGTTTGATATAAACACTATTTCATTTAATTTTAAAACGTATTTCCCTCAGTGTATGTGAACAAGATACATGAACCAAAAAAAACTTAATAAATGCCATCAAATAATAAAAGGGGAACAAGAATCATTCATATTATTTGTGAATAAATTCATAAAATGCATGTGCTGTTCATAAGATAAGTGACAAAAATGCATGAATCTCTTGAACATATACATACAAGGGAAAGTGAGGTACTTTATGAGTTAAGTGACCGGAATTCATATTATTCATGCACAAATTTTACAAATGAAGAGCAAAAATAGTTCATTAAATAAGAGTCCAAAAAGCTTCAAACTCTAAATTAACAATTCAATACATCATACGTACAATAGGACGGGTATGTCTTCACACACAAAAAAAAACTGACAAACTGGGTTAAAATATTCCTTGGCTAATTTTACTTAAATTATGAATTTTTGCATGATCTCCATGGACTGCATTCATCAAATTTTGTTCAGTAAACAAATTCATGAGTCTTATGAGCTATTCATGAAATCTATGTACAAAATACACAAAATAAAATAACACGAGAAATGAACATTCCATAAACCTAGTGTTCAAAATTCATAAAGATACATGAACATAAAAAGACATTCGTAAATGCCATAAAAAAAATACAAGTGGAACATGAATCATGCATAAGTTTGTGAATAAAATTCATAAAATTCATTTAAAAATTTGAAGATAATAAGAACAGTACATGAGTCAAGGGAAAATGAGCTACTTTAATGAGTTAATTGACAAAAAGTCATTTAATTCATGAACAAATACATGACCAGCAAGATTGTTGTTGAGAAAAGAGTAAAAACTTCATGAAATTCAACTACTTCATGCATTTAGAGACTAAAATTCATACACTCAGCTCATAACCAGAAACATAAAACCAGTTTAAGACACTCTTTACAATATCTTCGAATCTTAATGATTTTTGTAATTCGCCGAATTTTGTTTCTTACACTCTTTATACACATACAATACACTAAACCCATAAGTAAATTCTCGACGACAGCGTTTGCGTTCAGAAATTTTGTGTGCAACAGGTATACACAGGTATACGTTTTTATTCCCAGTGGCAAAAAATGTCTTCGAAGATGTCTTTATGGCTAAATCGCATTACTACGTTAGGTCGGTCGTGCGTTGACAGCTCGAGTAGAGATCAACGTGTTCTTATGGTGCAAATCTAAATTCGACCTCAAGCGTTGGTCGTACTTTATATCGTAAAACAAGAAGAAGAGATAAAATACGACCAAAGTACGATCTAACGAGATAAGCAGAAAAATATTCTACTCGGTCGTGCGTTTGACATTTCTTCATATAGCAGAGTTGAATTTTCGTTGAAAGCGCTAAAAATGTGGGTGTTTCACTATCAAAGATAGATTTTCGTGGGATTTATTTTATTATAGCTGGAATTTATGTTCAATATAATGTTTTTTAATAACTCATGCAATTAAAGTAATCAAATGAAAATTTTGATAAAGTTAATCTATTTGTATTATTTTTCTTCAAATTATCTTTGTATAAATATGCGTTGGCGAAACAGGTAAGAACAGCTTTTGTGGGCATTTTTGTAAAGCTGCTTTTATTGACAACGCCAAAATTACAGACGCACGATTTGTCAGCGCAACATTGAGTTTTGTTAATTTATAGGTCGTGCGTTCTGACAGCTCATCTCGTAAAGTTTATGCAACGTCGATATAAAGTACGATCGGCGCACGACCGACCTAACGCAATATTGCGATTTCAGCATTAAAGACATCGTTGAAGACAATGAAGTAATGTTTATATTTTGCTGAATCTGTATTCATAAATTCAGAGAAATGTTTGTCATATAAAACAGCTTCAAAATATATTTTTGTTGAAAACCTCAAAATCTATATTAATTTTTTATGTAATTTTTCATGTCAATCAAGAAAAAGTTAATGGAGGAAGAGGCATATTAAAAGGAGTAGAGAACGGAATGAGCAGGAAGAGCTTGAAACTAAGTAGTAAAAGTTAGAGCAGAGAGAAAAGATTCTGAACAAACGCGAACATTTAACAAGACATGGATCCCATCCGTCGTCGAAGACGAGGCGAAGTCAAGTCTTACAAGACGTTTTGCTAATTTGTTTGAAAATATCTTCGCGAACAGCTATGGAAGTGGATCGCTCCGTCGTCTATGACAGAGTTAGTGTCTTGAAGATGGCTTTAAAGATGGATCGATCCGTTTGCCACTGGGTACTTATTCATGTTCTATACATAGGCTTGTGTATTAATACATTCAAGTCATGTATAATATCTGGATGCAAAATCCATGATGGTTTTACATCAACGTATACATAATTTATACTTTCAGTCAGTGGCGTAGGTATGGGGTGGTCCACGGGTCCGGACCCCTCCCCCCAGAGCCATGAGCCAAATATAAAAGTTGTTGTCAATTGATTCTATTTATTAAGTTAAAAGTTGTTTTGCTATTATCGAAATAATTTTATGATTAGAAAATATTTAAGATATGTTTTATGATAACTTTGTCATAAAAAAAATTACCTATTTTTTTCAGGCATGCACGTCAACGTTACTTTTAACGATAACCGAAATATTTTTTGTTTCGTTGAAACAAAATCAAAAAATAAAGTTTATTCAAAAAACGAAAAATATTATTTTCTTTTCGAAGAAAACGGTATAAAATTTGTTTCGTTTTTGTTCCCAATCAACCGTTGAAAATAACGTTAATTTCAACAAAAAACTTTCGTTTTTTTGTATCAGAAGACATTTTTATTAGCATAGAAGAAAATAATAGAACATTTTTCGTTTTTTAACGAAACGAAATTTGATTTGATAAAATTTTAACGCTTTTAAAAAACGAAATAATTTTGATAAATTATTTTTCTGCCTGAAATGAAATTTAAAATATACTGCCAAGAGAAGAAAAAAATACTTTAAAATTAAAACAAAAAAAATTATAAAATAGAAATTTAATGCAAGTACAACTGTTTTTGAAGTTAAAATTAAAACAAAATTTTTTGTTTTTAAAACAATTTTTAAAATTATTTTTTTTTTTTTAAATTTTAGTTTGACCTTTAAACAAACCATATCCGAAATGATAAAGAGGAAAAGTGAGAACCAAAAAATCTTTACCGATAAATTGTACATGAAAACTTGTGTAGTTGTCTCATGCGTTTCATGGGGGCGTTGAGTAGTTTTAAGGGTAAAACTCAAAAGCGATCAGATCAAGTTTATTTTTGCTGATCTTATTTTAAACACCAATTCTGTAGGAAAGTTCGCTGGGAGCGAAAACAATTGTCACTTTTGAAAATTTCATACACTTCATGGGTACTCTTACAAGCATGTCTGTACTTAACTTAATTTTTTTTGGACCCCTCCCGGAACCAAAAGCTATCTACGCCACTGCTTTCAGTGCATCTTCTTCAGTTTTTCATCAATAAAAAAGGGTTTTCTTCGAAAGGAAATTTATGGTAAACATGCCAAAATTGGAGTTGTTTTTAAACTTTTTCAAGATTTTCATATTTTTACAAATATTGAATATATAAAACTCGTCACATCTCCATTCAATTGTTCTTGTTTTTAATCCTTTGAAAACACTAGAAACTGAAAGAGGTTTTTCTGACTTTAGTTTCTGACTTTTCTTCATTTATATAAAAACTTTTTAAAAAACGCGATATAATTTTTCCTCTGCCCTCTCCTAAGATTTTTAAAATAATCTTATAAATTGCTTAGAACTGCCTTTGCCTTGTCTTCATGACTTAAATTCAGCTTTATTCTCATTTAAAATAAAAGAAATTCAAACAACTTAATCCTAAACTTTATTTTTAATCTTTCTGCCATACAAACACCACCCCCTCCTCACCACCTGCTTGACAACCTTTCAATAGCATTTAAGAACTGATCATCAATCAAAATCAAATCAAATTCAACAACTGCTGTCCGAATTTTGACGCATAACGTTGCTACGTAAATTGTTGGCCACTCAATAGTAACGCTCGGTACCGTAACGTTGTGTTCCGCAACTAAAGCCCGAAGTCACTCCGACCAACCGCTCATACTCTAGCTGGCCAATTCAAAATGTAATCAAGTGAGTAAATCAAATTTTGTCAGTTTTCATCCATAATGAAGCATGAAGGACGTACGCCTGGCCGACCGTTCGACCCCCTGCTTACTAGCCAGCCAGCCAGCCAGCCATTGCAACAAAGCCCCTGAGCGTCATCATATTTTGAGTAAACGTGTTTTTGTGCTTGTTTGCTGCCATTTTAAATGAATGAAAAATGATGCTCACTTCAGCGACAGCCGCATTGTAGAGCCACCCGGTAGGTGGTTGGGTTACCAGCGCCAACACGCCCCCTCCACGCATTAGTCCAGCATAAGGCAAAAGCACAACTAACTATTCGGTAAGCAAAGGCCGAATGCCGCGTCGCATCATCCATCATGACACCCTCACTTGAATTTATTATGCAAGCTCATGGCTGTTGAGGACATATGTGGAGCTTTGTACACAGTAGAGCTTGAATCAGGCCAAGAGTGGCAACAACAACAACAACGCAGTTCGTTCGGCTCAAATTTAGTTTTCTAAGAAATGCTAATCTCAGCGTTGAAGTGAGGCCAAACATGAAGTTGGACACACATTCCAAAGCATGTCCAAAGTGAGTGTCTCAAAGTGAAGTGAAGTGATGGCAAATATTAATGAAATTTGGGTATCTCATAGTTTCGAGCTGGAGCCACTTTTGTATGCAAGAAAAATATTCATCAAGTGGGCTTTAGATAGAGGTGGAGGCAAAAGTTGGGCGGCTGTTGATGCCTGGGAATTGTTACAATTCATAGTCAAGTGTTGTGTGTATGTGTGTGTGTGTATGTAAGCGTGCATGTGGGAGTTGTCTTTTGGTACAAGCATGACGCTGCGAAAATCTTTTGTTAACTTAAGCAGCAGGAGCAGCAAAATGATTGATTAACTTTATGCAAATTTCTGTCAGCATAAATTTATTTCTTCTTTAGTCTGACTGTTAGTTTTGCTTACTTTTGCGAGAGAGTGAGTGAGAGAGAGAGATGTGACAAAATGAGTGTCAAATTGGCAAGGTTAAATTGTAGAATAGTTCCAACAATATATTTATTTCGAAATTTATTCTTGATTGCATTTTTAGTGCTCAAAGTAGTTGATGAAATGTTTTTAAATGTATTACATTTTTGTTTTATGGTGAAATTTATTAGAAAGTTGTTATATGAAAAAAAAATCCATTAAAATTAACAAACTATACTATTTCTTTAACACTTAATAGAATTAGTAACCGAATCGTTTTAAGTTTTTAATATTCAATTCAGGCAAAAGTTTACCTAAGTTAACCTAAAACCTTGCATGAATTTTATTTTCACTGATTATGAGTACTTGTGCATAAACTCCAAGTAATTATACATGGCTTGTGTTCATAAACAAGGCCATGTAAAATACCAGAATAAATTATGTAAACGTATAAAAACGTTCATAAATCCGTTGTACACAAAATAATAGAACGCGTACACTGTCTTCGAGAATTAATTTACGGGTTAAGTTCATTTCGTGTGTACACTCAGAAAATTTTCCGATAAAAAATTTCCATATTTTCGATTATAGCAATATTCTCTTTTTCAAATAAAATTATCTTCAATTAAATAAATTTTCACATTTTCGAAGAAATATTTTTTTCACTTGTGGAAAATGGAAATATGTTATGTCTCTAATAATAGTTGCGTTCGATTCGCCAGTGCTTAACTCACTTGTGAAAAAAACGTATTCTCATTTTGCTTTTATTTGCTTAATAGTTGGCAATACTTTTGCTATGACAAATCACATCAACAAATAAATTAAATTTTACCTGCCAATAAATCAATCGACATAAGACATTTTGAAAATAAAATAGTTGACTGCTTGAAGGACTTTCATTTTGTTTTGTACTAACATCACATTTTGGCAGAATCTATGGTATTTTGCCCTATCCCGTACACAAACCAACTAAAAAACAAGAACTTGGCAATTCAAATTTACTCAACTCAATCGGTAGTTGACTTTCTCTATCCTCAACTGGCTAGAGACTTTGTTGTTGTTTTCTCATACAAATTTTGAAATAAGCCACATTAATTGAGTACTGGCTAGCAAATCGAACGCAGCTATTGATAAGTATTTTTCTCGCACAAAAAAATTCTCATTTATAGAAAAAAATTTATTGAAAATTAAAATTTCCTATATTTTGATAAAAAATTTACTATGCGAAGTATTTTCTTCAATAAAAACAAATCTTTTCTCAAAAATCAAAAACTCTTCTTCTCTAAAATCGATATATTTTGATAAATTTCTATCTTTCATAGAAGTTTTAATCATTTTAAGACAATTTTAAGAGTCACATTTAGAGTAAAGCATTCTCTGTAGCAAAGTCCTTACCATTTTCCTCTAAATTTATTTATTTATTTTATCATATTACGAGAAACTTTTTTCTGAGTGTAAAATCACAAAAAATTGTTGGATAGCAACAGCGAATCTAAGGAATTTTTTAAACTAGTATGTCAATTTTTTTTTATTATTGATGACCGAACCATTCTTAAGGAGGGACATAACATTCGCGGCAGAGAAACCAGACCTTTTTTTAAAAATTCATAACTCAGTCAAAAACAAACATTTTTCCATAAATTTTATTTTATTATTATTGGAGAGAATTGAACAGATTATAAGAAAAAAATTTTTACAAAATATATTTTTCACTCTACAAAAAAAAACGGGGCCTAGTGGTTGCAGCGCTGGGACTCGCAAAAATTGTCCGATCTGGAAAAAAAAATTACTTTTTTAAATCTTAATAAAATTAGTTATCGTATGACAGTAGTTTTTTTCAAAATTTTTTTCAATTTTTGTTGATGTTCCAAATTTGAAAGTGTGTTTTTGCGACAAAAATATTAACTTAAAAATTCATAAAAAAACCAAAGAAAAAATTTCAAAAAAAAAAGCTCGTCTCATACGATAGCGAATCAATTTAAAAAAAAAAAATTATAAAAAAAACAAGTAAAGAAAGTCTAAAGTCGGTCTAGGCCGACTATGAAATACCCTAAACCCACTTTTCAAAAAAAAAAAAAAATTAATTGTAAATGGGCGTGTCCGTGGGCGGATGAAGTCCATTTTTCCAAACCATCTTTGTCTTGTCATAAAAAAGATACGTGCCAAGTTTTAGCTCTGTAGGTTAAACACATGCTTATTTATTGCGTTTTCAATTTTTGGGTTGTATGGGAGGTAGGCGTGTCCGTGATCGGATGACGTCCATTTTCCGAAGACATATTTGTGTTGGTATGAAACACATACATATCTAATTTTATTGTTGTAGGCTAATTATGAGCTGAGCTATGCAGTTTTCAATTTTCGCGTTGTAAGGGAAGTAGGCGTGTCCGTGGGCGGACGATGTCCATTTTTCTAAATCATCTTTTTTTTGTTATGAAAAACATACGTGCCAAATTTTAGCTCTGTAGGTTAAACACATGCTTATTTATTGCGTTTTCAATTTTTGGGTTGTATGGGAGGTAGGCGTGTCCGAAATCGGATGACGTCCATTTTCCGAAGACATATTTGTGTTGGTATAAAACACACACATACCAAATTTTGTTGTTGTTGTTATTATGAGCTGAGTTATGTAGTTTTAAATTTTTGCGTTGTATGGGAGGTAGGCGTGTCCGTGGGCGGATTCCAAAAATATTCAATAGTGCAGATCCTTGGGTACATGTGACCATGTGTACCAAGTTTCATCCAATTATCTCAACTCCTTCTTCTTATCCTGTGTATACGGACAACACACAGACGGACGGACGGACGGACGGACGGACGGACGGACGGACATAGATAGCTCGACTCACGTGGTGACGCTGATCAAGAATATATATACTTTTCTATACAGGACTCGCTTCGTTCTATGCGTTACAAACGTTTGCACAAAGTTAATATACCCTGACCTTTCAGGTTTAGGGTATAAAAAAAACGTCAAGTGAACCCTAGTGCCGCTACCAGTACGAAAAACATGGTTTCGAGATAAGCGCGTTCAAAGTTTGTGAAAAAAGAAAAAAAAGCCGAAAATTAAAAATGCGCTCTCACTCATCCGGCTGTAACTTTTGAACCCGTAGGAATTTTTTCATAAAATTTGAGAATCTTAGAATTCTAAGAATATTTACTAAAATACAAAATTATAATTATTTAATAATTTAAATTCTCATTCTAATGCAACAGCATTAACTTATTGATCAGAAAAACCCTCGAAATGAGTTCGCGCTTACAATCCTACAATCCATCAAAATATATCAAAAATTAATGTGGTTTAAATAAAAACAAATTCTTGCAGATTTCGTCAAATATTGAACCCTGGACGGTTGAGTATTAAACTCGACCGCTAGCAAGCTTTGCTAATCTTGATCTTCGTAAATTCTAATCAAATTTCATTAACTACGTGTCCGAGGCAATTAAAATCTATCTTTAAAAAAAAAACAAAAACAAATTGGCCATTTCAGCCCTTGAAAGGACTTTGACCGAGCTTTTTATGATCAATTGTGTTGTGTGTGTTATTAAATGTTTGTACACAATTGACCGAGAACTGGACCTACTCTTTGATCGCTGATCGTGAAAGGTAAGACATCCCTTCCTATCACTTTATTCCGGGTTTCGAGCTTTTCTAAGTCGTTACCCAAGTAGAACTAGAGAAAACTGTATGTTTCCGGTTTCGAGCTTCTCTAAGCGGTTACTCTAGTAGAACTAGAGAGAATTGTGTGTTTCGGGTTTCGAGCTTCTCTAAGCGGTTACCCTAGTAGAATTAGAGAACACTGTATGTTTCGGGTTTCGAGCTTTTCTAAGCGGTTACCCTAATAGAACTAGAGAAAACTGTATGTTTCGGGTTTCGAGCTTTTCTAAGCGGTTACCCTAGTAGAACTAGAGAACACTGTATGTTTCGGGTTTCGAGCTTCTCTAAGCGGTTACCCTAGTAGAACTAGAGAACACTGTATGTTTCGGGTTTCGAGCTTTTCTAAGCGGTTACACTAGTAGCACTAGATACATCCTGGAACCTCAAAATCCCACATAAACTCCTAAAACCCCACTTTCACGAGTCAGCAAACGGAGCGGAAAACACCGGAGGACCGAGAAAACGCCGGACATCGCTGGACATCGCAGGACAACAGGAAGAGTAGTAACTATAGTCGAATAATAAAAGTTAATTAGCTAAATAATATAAATAAAAAATTAATCAAATTTGTAATTATAACATTAATCATAGTGAATTTAATTAATAAACAAGATATGTATTAGTTTTAAAAAAGTGCTTTTGGTCTTATATATAGAAATATTTTTGTACAGAACCCTGGGTATCCGGCGAGATATACCCCGGCTTAAAAAACTTCGTTACAAAAGTGCTTTTGGTCTTAAATATAGAAATATTTTTATATAGAACCCTGGGTATTCGGCGAGATATACCCCGGCTAAAAAAACTTCGTTAAAAACTAGGGTCAAATTAAAGATAAGGTTCACGCTAATGCTTCAACAACGATTTAAGTGCTCAAAGATGACATCAGCTGTTATTCGTGAAATTGATTCTTAATTATGCGAGACTTTGATTAAAAATTTCCTCAAACAGATGATCGTTTGTAAGAAAAACCAAGGCGGACATTTGGTTGATATAGTATTCAAGTACTAACCTGAAAAATACTTTGACAAAAATACTGGGTTTTTCCTCGAATATATATATCGCACACTAAATACAAAATAGTCACAACTCAAAATATTTTTATATCGCCTTTTTGTTAAAAATCAATTCACAAAACATATATCTCACTATCTTTTTCATTATTTTCTTCATTAACTGGAAGAATGATGTTTGTGTGTTGTAATGAAAATTGTTTTTTTTTCTGCAGTTTCAACCAAAGGGTTTTATTTGTCGCTTCTCCTGAAAAGTCATGTTTTTTGAGTTGTGACTTTTTTTGTATTTAGTGTGCGATATATTATGTATGAAATATTTTTCTCAAGTCTTGTTTTCCAAAAATTTTTAAATAGAAAATTCAAGATTTGCATGCGTTTTTTTATAGTGATGGAGTTTTGATGATAACCATCTCTGTAATCTTATATTTAAAGTACGATACAAATCAAATTCACAATTCTTCAACCATTTTAACTTCAGTCAATTCACGCTGGCCACCCACTCTTCGTGCTATATTTACAACACCATCTTTCGCCCACCATAAAATGCCATCATACCAAAATCCCCGAACGGCAATTTTTGCAAATTCATTTTTTACCGGTACCGTAGCGAAAATCATAGCAAAACAATATGTAAAAAAAAAAACCAAACATTAGAATGAGCAGAAAAAATGCGTTAAAAAGCACCCCCCAAAAAAGCAAGAAAGAAAAAAAATGCCCAATTGGAAACCATAATTCGAATTGTATATGCGAAATGGGACTTTTATGCGTTTTCAATACGAAACCAATTTCCATTTGTAACGAAAGTTGTAACTCACGCTGTCACAGAGTCGCAAGGCAGACACACAACGGGATGAAACACGGAGGCAAGAAAAAAAGCACAACGTATACGAGTACCTCTACTCCTGCTGCCATACCTCATGCCACAAGGAATGACCATTAAAATTATCCCCAACGGACATTACACGGGAATCAATGCGAAAATGCCAACAACAACAACAACAACAACAACAACAACAACGTGTGCCCCTATAAATTTCGCATAAAAAACGTAGAAATACGTAAAAAAGAAAGTGGATGTTGGTTGTATAAAAAAAAAAAACAAAACCAAATAAGAAATGCTCTTAGCATATGTAGAAAACCAAACGCACAATGTACCAGCTCTGGAAAACTCTTGAATATGAAATGGCTCGGAAAAGCGCCCAGCGAGCATTCATCTCTCATGCCATACGAATTAACGTGGCTGGCGAAAGGACATGCCGTGTTGCTTTTGCTGTTGCACGTTAAAAATAGAGGGTAAACGTAAAAGAGATGTGACTGTTTAATGTGTAGTTTTGGTACGACTCCAGAGTTCATGTTCAAATACCACAGCCGGTTTTTTTGTTTTTTTTTTTTGGTAATATTTTACAAACTAATGCGACATTTTGATTATTCGATTGGATTTAATGTGTTTTATGAGTTGCTCTTTATTTTTGGAATGTTTTTTTTTTTTTTGTTCTTGGGTATGTTTTGACAGTTATGTACCTGGCAAAGCCTAGATATTGAAATTTCGTTTTAATCCAAACAAACGCAGAGAACAAAAGTAGAGAAAATGGAGGAAGGTTTATGATTTTATAATATTTGAAAACTGATTGTATTGAAATTCGTATAAAGAAATTATGAGTCTTAGCAGAAGAAGCGTTGAAAAATATTAAAAAATTTTTGCTCAAAACTGATGAAGAAGTTCGCTAAGCAACAAAAGATTTTAATGGATTGGGATTCATGGGTCAATATTTCGGCATTTGTTTTAAGTGTTCGGAGTCCGAATATGTTTTATTCTCAAGACCAGTCAGGACATTAGAGGATTGCTTGAATTTTTTAAAGTTTTAAGTATTGAAAACTAAATTTAAAAATTGCTTGCATAGAAAGCAAAATGGCTGCTATTTACTTCAAACAATTCAACAAATCACTCACATACACAGTTGGCAGCAGAAAAGCACACGCATGAACTCACTAACACAATGCAAGCAAATAAAAAAAACTCAATTTAAAAGTTTTCAATTTCAGTCGCCTGAATATGCCTTTATTTTCGAATTTGTGTGCTTTTCTGTGTTGCTTGTTGTTGGTTTTTTTTTATTTTATTTTGTCGACGCGGCCATTTGTTAAAATAACAAGCAGTGACGAGCGCCTCTTTGCAATTTGCGACTAATTTTCAATTCCTTTCGTATTTGAACAACAAAACACGTAAAGCAATAGTAAAAAAAAAGCAAAAAAAAAAAAAAAAAATCAACGTAAAATATATAAAAAAGTAAAATAAAATAAATTGTAAAAGAAATGAAAATAAAAGTTGTGAAAATTTCTTACACATCATTCGAAAGAGCCATAAGAAAGGACAACAAAAAGACCTTCCAAAGGCCTCCTCCGACCAATACAAAGACTCACATACACACACTCATAGAGATACGCACGCATACACACAGCAGTAGCAATTTTAAATTAAGAAATGGAAACTGAAATAAGAATTGAAAATTTTGGCTCTACAAATGAAGGCAGGCAGGATGAATGAATGAATTTGCGACGACGGACACACGCTTCAATAAATAGCTGTATGCGAGCTGAATAGATTTGGACATTCATATCACTTTGTGTAGTAGGGCGAACTGCACTTGTATGAGTGAGTGATGAAAAGTTTTTTTGGTAGGTGAAAGCAGTATGAGGGCAGTGTTAAGAGTGAGGCACTTGGACGTTATCGCTGTCCAAACAGACACACCTCATTTTAGCTCAACTTCGGAGAATTTTGACATTGACCACATATTTTGCTGGTAGTAGTTAGAGGCTGCAGATGGCGAAAATTAATTAAAACTTTCAAAGCTTCGAAATTGTCGAAGCTTTTAAAATTAACAATATATTTTGGGAATAGATAAAACGCAGATTTATGAAAAAGATTTAAATTTTGCAAATTCCAATGTGCTTTCTATAAACAAATAAATACTTTAAAAAGTTTTGTAAGAGAGCCGAAATATTTTAGAGAAATACTAAATTTTAGCATCTTGCTCTGCTAAATGCAGCTTCTTCGAAAGATGTTATACTTCTTATAAGCTTAAGATTTGAAAAATCAAACAATATTACAAACATAAACATAAGCGCAACCAAAGGGGGGTTTCAGGGTTTTAAACCCCCCCCCCCCCCCCATAAATTATTGTAGTACCTACCAAAATAGGATTAAATCAAACTGATTCATATGAAAAGCAATCACACATCTTATCAAATGAGTGAAAACTCCAAATGTATATTTCAAATCGATGCTGTTTGATGTATAATCTACTAAATTTTATATATTTTTTATACCCTAAACCTGAAAGGTCAGGGTATATTAACTTTGTGCAAACGTTTGTAACGCATAGAACGAAGCGAGTCCGGTATAGAAAAGTATATATATTCTTGATCAGCGTCACCACGTGAGTCGAGCTATCCATGTCCGTCCGTCCGTCCGTCCGTCTGTCCGTCTGTGTGTTGTCCGTATACACAGGATAACAAGAAGAAGTTGAGATAATTGGATGAAACTTGGTACACATGGTTATATGGACCCAAGGATTTGCACTATTGAATATTTTTGGAATCCGCCTACGGACACGCCTACCTCCCATACTACGCAAAAATGTAAAACTGCATAACTCAGCTCATAATAAGCCTACAACAACAAAATTTGGTACGTATGTGTTTAATATCAACACAAAGATGTCTTTGAAAAATGGACGTCATCCGCTTAGGGACACGCCCACCTCCCATACAACCCAAAAATTGAAAACGCTATAAATAAGCCTCTGTTTAACCTACAGAGCTAAAATTTAGCACATGTGTTTGTTATGACAAAACAAAGACGATTTTGAAAAATGGACATCATCCGCCCACGGACACGCCTACCTCCCATACAACGCGAAAATTGAAAACTGCATAACTCAGCTCATAATAAGCCTACAACAACAAAATTTGATATGTATGTGTTTTATATCAACACAAAGATGTCTTTGAAAAATGGACGTCATCCGCTTACGGACACGCCCACCTCCCATACAACCCAAAAATTGAAAACGCAATAAATAAGCCTCTGTTTAACCTACAGAGCTAAAATTTGGCACGCATGTTTCTTATGACAAGACAGAGATGGTTTGGAAAAATGAACTTCATCCGCCCACGGACACGCCCATTTACAATAAATTTTTTTTTTTTTTTAAAAAGTGGGTTTAGGGTATTTCATAGTCGGCCTAGACCGACTTTAGACTTTCTTTACTTGTTTTTCCTTAAGACTGATACTGATCACTTGAAGGGTTCGATTTGAGTTGTCTTTTCAACTTTTAGCTTGGAACCCACTAAAACGATTTGAAATGTTTGGATGAAAATTAATTAAAAAAAAAATATAAAATAATAAATCCTGAATTTGAGGAAGAGCGGTCGAATTTCTCACCAGCGAAATGATCAAAGGAATTTCCTCAAAAAGTGTTATGTTTCGTTCTTTTTTTTATAATTATTTTTTTAAACACAAATTTACCCAGCTCTGCAGGAATTAAGTTTATAGTGAAGTCATGTGATTCAGTAAAAAACTAATTCCGATCGACTTCCGAAACTAAAGCAAAAAAATTTACAATAAAAATTACTTGACGATATAAAAGTCAATTTTAGAGGAAATTTCATCGGTTATTTTGGTGGCGAAAGACTCAAACAATTTTTTCATAATTAGGCTCTTAGTTTTTCATCCCAAGGTGACCGAAATTGTGTGTTTTATACTTTCGGAAATGAGGTCCATTAGTGCTAACCAAAGGACAAATTTTTAGGCTTGCCCCAAATGGTTATTTTTACAACGATAGTTTATTGTAAAAACATAGTGTGGGAAATTTTAACATAATTAAACGAGGTTATTTAAGTCACGCTTTTCGAGGAAGTAATTCGTTAAATACAAGAAGAAAGGATTTCTTGGTGTCAGAAGTATTTTGTAAGCAAATAACGATTTGGTAAGTAAAATCGGAGTTTTAAAAAATATTCAACTTTATTCAAATATATTTCTTTATTTCAGTTATAATTCTATACAAAAATGGGGAAAAAGTAGGAATTAAGCGTTGAAATGAGATGTGAAATCGTGGAGAAGCATAATTGTGGCATTTCAGTCAAAGAAATATGCATCGAGTTACAGGTATCAAGGCAAACCGTTCACTATCAAATAACTAAGGACAAAAAACAAATTCAGTAAAAAATTTGCCACGTTCGGGCAGAAAAAAACACGTAAAGAAGACCAGCTAATTATACGAGAGTTCTCAAAGAATCCTGGTTTAACACCGAAAAGCTAGAATTACAAATGAAAAATGTTTCTTAGAATCCAGTAAGCAAACGCACAATTCGCAGACGTTTAAAAGAATTCCAATTCGGTACATATTCCGTAAGAAAAATACCGTAAGTAACCCCGGCAAATAAAATCAAACGACTCCAATTTGCCAAATGTTTTTTTTTGTAAGACTATGAGATTTTGAACGGTGTGGTGACCGTGGCATGCAGGTTAAGTGTGTGGCTTAGCATGCTCGGAGCCCGGGTTCGATCCCCAGCCGCGGCGAAAAGTTTTTTCAATAAAAAATTTTTCTGATCGGTCACCACCTCTCTGCAGACAATGGCAAACCTCAGAGAGTAAAGAATGCCATGTAAAGCTTCTTGAAAACATGAACTTTAGCCGTTCGGAGTCGGCATAAAACATGTAGGTCCAGTTCTCGGTCAATTGTGTGCAAACATTTAATAACACACACAACACAATTGATCATAAGAAGCTCGGTCAAAGTCCTTTCAAGGGCTGAAATGGCCAATTTGTTTTTTTTTGTTTTATGAGATTTTGAAACCGAGTTTTGTGGAGTGATGTAAGTACGTTTGAGTATCATGGATCACCTTAAACAAGAATTGTTCGAATTTCAAAGAATTCACGCAAAGAAATTGCTCCAGTCTTACAAGCAATTGACATGGCGGCGGATCGATTATGTTCTGGGGCTGCATTTCCTCTTGTGGTCATAGGTAGGATATGATTTCAATAGTTGGAAAGATGAACCAATACAAATATTTGGATGTCTTAAATGATCACGCATTTCCATCTGGTGACAAACTTATTGGTGAGTCATTTATTTTACAACAAGATAATGCAGCATGTCAAAAGAGTAAGCTTGTAATGAACTTTTTGAATCGAACTGCCGCGCCAGTGCCATAGTGTAGAAGTTTTAAGCTGGCCGACCCAAAGTCCTGATTTAAACGATTTTGAGCATTTGTTGGCCCATATTAAAGGAAAACGAAGCGTTTGCTTGACTCAGACCAGGGAAGAGACAATATCTGAAATAAAAAGTCTATGAGAGCAAATTCCGGTAGATATTTTGAAAAATCTTGTGGAATCAGTCCCAAAACGTCTTCAAAAAGTAATACAAGCTAATGGTGGATATAGTTTCTATTAAGTTGTTAAGTTTTTGTCATAAATTTTCTTATCTTTAAGTTGATTTTTGTATAAAACAGAACTTTCAAAATAGTTATGCCCTCTTTGAAATTAAGTTTTTTCTAATATATTTTCTTTATAAGTTATTTTTAAGAAAAATCACACATTTCTGGTAAAATTTTGACCAAATACAAAAATTTTGATTCTCGTTTTCTCAAACTATTTTAAAAACTGAAAATATTTGCCTTTTCTTTGCGTCAAAATAATAATGCCGACTACTGTACAACTGAAAACAATTTTTGAAGTATTTTGTAATACTTATTAAATACTATTTATAAAAACTTTACTTAAATTTTAAATATGAATGTTTTTTAATGGGTTGGGTCGGTTTGATAACCAATCTGGGATATATTTGGAAACCTTCTTCAAGATACATTATCTAGTGTTTGAAATATTTAGATCGTATATTAACAAAAAATAGTTATTATATGCTTTGTTTGAGCCTTCGAAACCCACCTAGCCCATTAACTTAACTAAACTTCTATTTCAAAATATTACTCACAAGAGTTGAAACTTTTTGCTGTGAGTAAAGCCTGTGTAAAATTGATTTTATATATAAGTCCGAAATTTGATAAAACCCCCCCCAAAAATAAATCCTGGTTGCGCCCCTGAACATAAAGTTACGGGAAGAAAGTATGAAACAAAATTCTATCACATCTATTTTTTTTTTTAAATAAAACACAACTTGAAAACGCTTGAATACTTAGAAATGATTTTCCATTAAAATGTATTCCAGTGTTTTGGTTTGTTCAACGACATTACTAACAAGTAAAGTATTATTGAAAATAGGCGTGTCCGTGGTCGTATGAAGCCTATATTTTATATGCATTTAAATGTTGAAGAAAAATTTATACATACCAAGTTTTATTCCTGTAGCTCATAGTTAATGTCTTTATTATGCTTTCGCTATGGGAGTTGGGAGTGTTCATGGATTCCCAATCCAAATCCGTAGGATTACTCCCAATTTTTGAACACACCTTTGTTTTGGTATCAAATACATACATACCAAATTTGATCTCTCTATGAGGAACAGAATCTTATTTATTCAGTTTTAAACTTTTTGGGCTGTATGGGAGGTAGTCGTGTCCGTGAGCGGATGACGTCCATACTGCAAAACCATCTTTATTTTGTCATATAAAACATATGTGCAAAATTTTATCTCTGTTGGTTAGACATAGGCTTATATATTATGTTTTCAATTTTTGGGTTGCATGGCAGGTGGGCGTGTCCGTGAGCGAATGACATCCATTTTTCGAAGATATTTTTGTGTTAATACAAAACACATACACACTAAATTTTATTGTTATAGGTTAATTATGGGTTTATTTATGCAATTTTCAATTTTTGCGTTGTATGGGAGGTAGGCGTGTCCGTAGGCGGATGATGTCAATTTTTCAAAATCATCTTTGTTTTGTCATAAAAAATACACTTGCCAAATTTTATCTCTGTAGATTAAACAGAAGCTTATTTATTGCTTTTTCAATTTTTGGGTTGTATGGGAGATAGGCGTGTCCGTGGACGGATGATGTCTATTTTTTAAAAATTCTTTGTTTTGTCATAAAAAATACACTTGCCAAATTTTATCTCTGTAGATTAAACAGAAGCTTATTTATTGCTTTTTCAATTTTTGGGTTGTATGGGAGATAGGCGTGTCCGTGGACGGATGATGTCTATTTTTTTAAAAATTCTTTGTTTTGTCATAAAAAACATACTTCCCAAGTTTATATATATACTTTTCTATACCGTACTCGCTTCGTTCTATGCGTTACAAACGTTTGCACAAAGTTAATATACCCTGACCTTTCAGGTTTAGGGTATAAAAATAGTTTAAGTCCAATATGCGTCTAAACTTTAATGATTTACGCAATATGTATAGGTCAAATTTTTTTTGGGTCTTTTCTTGGGTTTTCATTGACGTTTAAACTTTTAGAAAATGAACGCGCATTGAAGAATTTCGGCATTTTTTAATTGTGAACCGGTACATGGAAATTTACGATAAAATCTGGTTTAATTTAACCACTACAAGAAGTCATTGAAAAAACCTCAGTTAATGGGATTTATCTTAATTTCGCACCAAAATCGAAATTTTTGGTATCAATAATACCGTTCTTAACAGAGTCAATCTTATAGTTGATCTCGGAGTTGTGTTGGATAAAAATCAGTACTTTAAGCTTCGATATGATAAATTTTTATCTAGAGTCAGCAAACTATATCTAGATATAGTATAGTTTTATCTTAGTTTTACGAAAATGCAAGCAAATTAATTAAAAAAAATGTCAGTCTTTATATTTGAATTGGTGCACCCAATACTTGAATATGCCAGGATTATTTAAAATATAAGTTTTGAATTCCATTAAAAAGGAATTTTATCTATTCAAAAGCAATCTTACTATTTGCGCTGAGAGATACTTAATATCTCCCTTATTTAATATAAAAGTCTTCTACCAAATGGACATAGAATTAACCTTTTTAAGTTGATATCGTTATTATCCAGAATACTGTTAACTGAACTGTTGCTGATACAACATACTACATACTCAAGTAATGAACCTATAAGTCATTGCTGCAGAGAGAGCTAGATTTGTCTATATTACTAGGCTTCTTCCTATTTCTGTTTTTAAACGTTTATAGATTTGTCTTTTCGAGTTTAGAGAGGCTACTTTTCGTTGCTTTCAAAGTTTTGCCATTTTTTACAATACTAGTAAAACGGAAAAAACAGACGAAAACTACGATACGATCTACGTTGGGAGATGTCACACTGTATAAAATATTTATCGAAGCAATTCTGGGCCCGATTTTAAAAAATTATTGAACTCAGTGCACGTGTGATACAAATTATATTAATCTGTTAGAATCACAAGATTTTTTCATTCCAAAAAAGTCGCATAACCTATGGTGTAATGTTGACAAGCATGAAATATAATAAAATCCGCATCCAAATTCCGCATCCATAAAGTAGATTTCGCACTCTACTCTCTTAGAACAGATTTGGCTTTTTCAACGCATCTTCAGGATGGTGGTGAAATCAGCCTTTATTTTTACGAGGGCTTCCGCTTATTAAATAGAGGCACCACAAAATGTCCAGATATTACAGGTGTATACGTAGGGGAGAACATATTCGAGGCTGGTTTGGTTTTCATTGGGCTTTTATAATGTGGTGGAACCCAAACCCTACGCAATTTCCAATTGCGCACGTCCAATGATACACCCATCTACACCCTAGCTGGTTATCCACTATTTATCCGGGGCCGCTTATACGGGGCTAACCTCTATATCAAGAGACGGTTCACTATCTGCAACCTGGGACTCGTCCGATGGCTTGTATTTCAGATCCCTCAGGTTTCCCATAGAATCTATGGAACCGGAAGAATATTACGTTATATTCACAGTTTTTGCCACTTTTCGATTTTATTATCGGTACAGTAAATAGTGTTTGACATTTTCGAGCTATTCAAGGTAAAAAAGTGAGTTTTAATGGATAAAACAAAATTTAAAACTATTCACGGGACAGCTTTTTCGACAATAAAAAAATTGAAAATTATCTTAAAAAAAGGAATTAAGACGTTTATTACCCTTAACTGATAATACATCCTTAGATTTCTGATATCAAAATCGGTAGATATTTTCGTAATTTGTTTTAAATAAACTAACTACCAACTAAAATAATAGGCTATGGAGCTATTTACAGCTTATTAAGCTTAGTGGTCTGTAGATCCAAGATTTTGAGAAACCCTCTAGGTCTCAAAATTTCGATCAAATTTTGTTAGTACCGTTTCGAGCGAATTCATCTTATTTGTTTTTTTTCTAGAAAGTCTCTATGACCGTCTCTATGAGCTGCTATGCCATCTCATTTAGAGATCTGTGGCAATTTTAGACTGTTTTGAATATTATTTTAACAGATTCCAGCTCTTTCAGAGCTACTTGGCTAACAGAAAGAATGCAAATATTCCTTTTGTAACTTCCACTTGGAATCAGTGGCACAACTAAGGCCGCGTTTATAGTGAGCGCGATTCAGAGAGGCAGGCAGACAGGCAGGCTGAAATCTGTGTGAAAAAACGAGATGCAGATAGTTATCTATCTCGCTTGTTCACATTGCCTGCCTGCCTGCCTGTCTGAATCGACGTTCACTATAACCGCAACCTAAGACAAAGTTTATGTTTATTGATTCAGAGTAGACTCCTCCTCCACTTTGCTTCCTAATTTTGATCCGTCAGTGTAAAATTCAATGGCATTATCAGGTGGAAGGCTTCCAAGCTCCCATTCTACCGTCTTGGAGACAAATTTTGCTCAAGTTAGAGTCTCCTAAAGTGCCTTTTCTCCATTAAGAGGTTGCTTACAGACGTATCGCTGACTATAGCATCATCAACAATGTCGGCCTTATAAAACCTGTATAGTCAGTAATACTTCGTTGCAATCCCCACTTGTTAAATGAATAAAGGTTATATTGACTTTCTCGCGCAGGTTAGGCTTCTA
This sequence comes from Tetanocera ferruginea, assembly GCA_958299015.1. Taxonomy (NCBI): domain Eukaryota; kingdom Metazoa; phylum Arthropoda; class Insecta; order Diptera; family Sciomyzidae; genus Tetanocera; species Tetanocera ferruginea. The sequence continues at coordinate 149,403,812 of OY282641.1, forward strand.
ATTAAGTTTTATATCTAAAATGAGACTCAGGTATTTTTCCTGATCCGAGAAATTAATTCTTGTATTTTCTGATTTTCGAGCACTGATTGTAGGATTATCTTGAAGAGTAAAAATATATTTTCCTGAGGTGATACTACACGCAGAGAAAAAAAACGTTTATCGCCAGTTTGCTGCGAACGAACTTCGTTTGCCATCCTCCAAATCATTGTTTGTAAACGTTTGAACAGTTGGCATAATAATGGTTAGTTGCGGGAAACACGTTATTTAGTTGCAAGACGTTAATTTTGTTTTGTCATAAACGGCAGTGATTTTTAAATTGCAGCAACCGAAAAATTTATGTTTTCCAACTGAAAACTTCGTTTGCAGGAAAAGAAATTAGTTTGTTATAAGCGAGTAGTTCCCAACTGACAAAAAAAGTTGCTTGATTTCGGTGATGAAAAGCGTTTAATATTTGCCATCAACGAAAAGGAAGTATTTTAAGAGTGTGAACAAACAGACACACAACTGTGAATCACAAGCGCAGTCACACAACTGCTCGCTTTCGTTGATGACAAATGTTAAATATTTGCCATAAACGAAAAAACAAGAATGTGTTACAGCTTAAGTAAATAAAAAATTCATTCTAGACAATATCTCACAATAGCTCAATGGAAACATGCTAGACTGGCACGCGGGAGACGTGGGTTCGATTCTTGGCTGTGTAAGTATCAAAAATTTTAATTTAATTATTGAAATTCTAATTCTGTTTAATTAACTGCTTGGTCAAAAGGAACCGTCAAAATAAGTTTTACTTAAAAAAACATTGATAAAAAAAAAAAAAAAAATATTTGGTGTTCCTGTTGGGGATTGAACCCAGGTCCATCGAGTTCCTAGACTCGACCGCCAGCACACTCGTCTAAACTTGAGGTTCTAAAACAATGATAAAATTTCATTAAGTTCGATGTTTTTTCGTTGCAAGCAAGAATATTTTTAAGTTGATGACAACTGAATATTCGTTTGCGGCAAATAAAGTTAGCAAACGAAGTATAGTTGGTGAATTTTTCAGTTGCGGTAAACGAAAAATTTCTTTGCGTGTAGCAACGTCATCAGCCATCACCCTGCATCACTCCTCTCATTCTAGTTTAACTAATAGTTCATTCATTTTTAAGTTCAGTAGAGGCAAGAAAACTCTCACTTGGGCTTCTCTTGGTCCACCCAAGCCCTGTCAATGCATCAGTGATAGCTTCTGCCTTGAAGGCACCTTCTATATCAATGATTTTTCAATGGTTTCAATGGTTTTTCAATGGTAAAGACTAAGGAGTAGAGAGCTTTATACGGATTTTCCTTTTGCATGTTGTGCTGTTGAAAATAGTTTTACTTGAATTTTAAGTATCCAGTGGATATCTATTAACCTCTAGAGAGTTTAAAAAAGAAAAGATTAGAGGCCGATTGGTGGAAAGTCTTTACGATTTCATGTAAGTTTTTTCCTAACTAAAATACATGATTTTTCCGTTTCCGAAAAAAAATAAAAATTATTCCTGAGATCACTGAATATTTCTTGAGAATTCCAAATATTAAGAAAATTTACTGATCGCACCAGTGTACACTAGTGTGTGACAAAATAAAATTATTTTTTTATGAATGGAATATTTAAGCTGTGAATCGTTATTGAAAAAAAAATTAAAAATATGCTGCCCAAATGACCAACAAAATTGCCAAAAGTTCTGACTTATGTACATTGAAGTAAAGTTTGGATACTTGATTTTCAAAAAAATTACTCAAAGACTAAGGAAATGTCTGTCATTAAGCAACTTATGTTTTTGATATTTGAAAATTCTTCGAAAAAACTGATTTTAAGTAAAAATTTGATTTGACTTTCTTCAAAAAATTTGCAAAAATTTGCAAAAAAACTTTAATCCATAAGCTTTTAAACAAAAGTTGAGCAACTATGAAATTCGAAAAAAAAAAGAATTTATTTGGTACACCCTAGTGTACACTGCCTGATGTTAAGTAGCTAATAATGAAAATTATTCTAAAATCGTAGAGTAGCAAGTAAAGTTTCTTCGGATTTGCACCACACTATAGGTGTGAGTTATATTTCCGTTTTTTTAGTAAAAAAACACAACTTTTTATGGCTTTCAGCAATTTAAGAACTTCTGCCATTAGCAACTATTTCAGCAGCAGTATTTCAATAGCAGGCAGCAGGAGCAAAGGAGCAGTTGATGTTGACACACGCTGAATTACAATTGTTTAAGCCATTTATTTCACTATAAAATCCCATGCAGCGCTGCTGCTACCAAAAAGTGGGCCAACCGAGAGCCATTCCAATGCAACAACACTCATACGCCGAACAGAACATTCGCGCGCATTAAATTTATTGGCATAAATTTCATTTTAATGGTCATTTCAAACAGCCGAGGATAACATGAATGTCCTATTTAAAGGATTATCGCGTTGAGTTATGTGCTCGGACGTCATACTAATGCCGACGCACCAGGGTATTCCATAAATTTGGAGTATTTGCTTTTTTAAGTTAATTTTGTTTTATTGGCTTTATTTGTGGAAAGGGGCAGCGGGGGCAGAGGGAGGCCTACTATGGAATATGCGTTTTTAATGGTGATTTATAAATGCTGAATGAAGGCTTAACGCCATATCAACGAGCGCATGAACCGATTTTTTATTTTTATATTTTTTGTTTTTGTTGTTTTTTCTTTGAATGACAAAAAGTGGATTTTAGGTTTTTTATGCGTTTCAGTGTTAGAAAATGGCGTTTAAATGGCTTCCGCTTTGATAAATGTGCGAATGCCAGCTAAGCCGTTATGTTGGAAAGCCTATGCAAGTGTGAGTGTATGTGTGCCGTTCAATGGGTGCGTACTAAAATATTAATTGGCTATTATAGACAAACTGCTCCTTGCTAAGGATAATTGAGTTGAACAGCACGAATTATTGGCAAAATTTGAAATTTATTTTTGCGCCACATACAAGTCAATTATTCTTCTTTTTTTTTATAGCAAATTATAAAGCATAAACGTAAGACACATACACACACACACAAACATTGACACAGCTATAACAGTGTTAAAATCAATTTCAACGTTCATTTAATTTTGTTAGTTGTTGTTTTTATTATAGCCACTCGAAATGAATGTTTAGTATGTTTGGTAAGAGAAAAGGACATAAACTGAAAGTCCTTGCATGCTTATCGCCAAGACGCAGACGACTCTGAAGTTGACGATGATGAGCAAGATGATGAGCAAGACCATGATGATGAGGTTGGCTTTGAAAAGAGAAGAAGATCTTTGCAAGTTAAGACACACACACACATGTAGCCACCCCAACACTTAAAATGGTATTAATTTCAGCACATGCATGTGTGTGTGTTTGTGTGTGCATATATGCGTTGCTGCTGACATCCTGCAAGTGCAACGCAACAGATTAAAATCACTACAGCTCAAAAAAAAACCAACGAAAAAACTATATTTCTATGGCAACCCTGCCATGCAATTAGAAAGCACACAAGTACGCATACACTCAAACATACACACGCCAAAATCACCCACTAGCAGTTCACCAAAGCCCCATCCAATGCAAAAAGTGAAAGAAATCTAACTTGCTGTCTGTCTGTCTGTCTCGTAAAGTTTCACCACTCTAAGGGTTAAGGTCGCCCGAACAATAATAACAAATAATTTTTCCTTCTCAACCTTTAGATAGAAAGTGAAAATGAAATCCTTGCCACTTGCCACTAGCTACTTCTTAACACTGCCTTCCTGTATGTTTTTATATGTATTTTGTTGTTTTTTTTTTTTTGTCTTACCGCTCCCTGTGTTGCACCACTGTGGCAACATATTGCAGGCAGCAGCTCTTTTGCACTGCTTTCCTTTTGTGCGCAGATTGATTATACTGTCTGCATAGTTTCGTCCTTACGCTTAATATTAACAATTAATATTCAAGCCTGAGATGTATAGCATTTTACGTTATACTGTCGAGTGTCCTTTTTTTCATTTAGAACAGCTTTTCTCTGCTTTTTTTCTTCTTTCTTCTTATAACTTGAGCCGACTTTAACGCCCTTGTTATGGAGTGTGAAATGCTTCTATACGAGATTATTTTTTCTTGTTCCATTTCTTCACTGTCGTTCTCCCCCTTGATCCTTTGTTTTTTTGGCGTTTTTTTTTTTGCTTTCGTTTCTTGTTATGTCTTTATATATCCTGGCGTATGTGTTGCACACTAAGTGAAGACATTATTCATATTTGATGATGAATTTCCATGTTAGTACGTGTGTATTTGATGCCCATGTATGCATGTATGTGTGTTTGGATAAGTGTAAGTATGTGTGTTCATACACATGTCCTACGTATTTTTAATAAGCGTAACGCAGATATCAAAAGGGAATAAAATAAGAAAACTTTTCAACTCATGATCGGAATAATAATTAGCTTGAACTTAGGAATGGATCACTTAAGAACCAGCTTACAACGAATTTCGAACTATTTAGAATTTTTCACTTTCTACAATGATTAAATCAAACTAAGCAGTCTTAACAAAAATATTTTAAGATGGATCACTTAAATAGAATTGTGCCGTTATATTATTATATTATAAGAACACGATAATAATATCCAAGTTCTAAACTGCTTCTGTAAAACTATCCATTCATCATAATTCAGGCAACTGAAGAATGTTATCTTAAACAGAGCATCCTTTTCTTCTCGGCTTTTAATAAAAAAAAATCATCATCCATTTAAATCATTTATTGAAAATTCAAATTTCCAAAACATACAAAAATTCAAGTTTTAGAGGTGTTGTTACTCCTTAATAGCGTACGGTATAACCGACGAGTTTAATTACTCGAAAGTTGTGTAGCAAAAACTACTAGTTCAGCACAAGTCTTTTTTAAAATGCCTAAAGAAGTAATAATACCGTGTTCCAATTGTCCTGCTATTGACGAGAATCAATCTTTATTTTTTACACTGAACCAAAAAAGTACACAATTATTATGTATTTTTACCTGATCTCCATGAATCGCATTCATGAATTTTGATCCAGTTAACAACTGCATGAGTCACAAGAACTATTCATGATATAAATGCATAAAAAGTATAAATATACCCATCAAACATTATGACTCTTAAAAGACTCTTTCAAGAATCATATAAATGAGGATTTATCATCAAAAAATACACTTCTATGAGTATATTTTCGTATGTTGTGTGCCCCAAAATATGATTCATAAAAATGATTTATTTATGAGTCTTTTTGGATTCATAGTAATAGACTTATATTTGATACTCTTTTAAGACTCATACTACGTACTCTTTTAAGACTCATATAAGAAGTCTTCTTGCAACCAACATTTGTTTAATTTAATGCATGTTTATCGCCATTAACAAACAATTCTCCGAAAAGCGGACGCTAACGGACAGTTAAGAAGTTTTATAAAATTAAGAAAAGAATATACTCGATGAAGTTCTTATTTATTTATTAGATATAGTTCTTTTACAATAATCCGATTCTATTAACTCATGAAACACTCGTATATAAGACTCTTTAATGAGTCTTCTTTATGATAACGCATATATAAATCAATATATGATCCTGTTATGAGTCTTTTTTTATGAACAATATAGGATTTGAGCAATCATTTAACAATCATATTGAAAACTATTTCATGAATCAATTTAATGAGTCATCATAAAACACGCATAAAAGACGCTCTATTAAGAGTAATTTTTTGGAGAGCCTCATAAAATGTTTGTAGGGTATAGTAAAGTGTAAAAATATTAATGTATATAATACACAAAAGCAAAAACAAGAGAACATGCATGTTTCATAAGCCTTGAGTTTAAAGTTCATAAAGTGTGTGTATAAGATACATGAAACAATTTCGTAAATAACATGAAATATAAAAGAGAAATATTAATCATTCATAATTTTTATGAATAACCAATAAACAAAATGATTCAGCTATGATATCGTTTATGAATTGCTTTCTCGTTCATTTCATTCAATAGCAATTGTCATAGACAATTCACTTATAATATCGTGAACGGGAGAAATTCCTCCTTCGTTAACGAATCGTTCAAACCGGCAAAAGCAATTCGTGAACGAGTCGCCAAAACTTAGAAAATTTATGCGTTAACGATTCTTCATGCTTAAAAGAAGCAATTCGTTAACATATCGTCAAATTTAAGAGAAGCAATTCTTTAACGACCGGTGACCGTGGCATGCAGGTTAAGTGTGTGGCTTAGCATGCTCGGAGCCCGGGTTCGATCCCCAGCCGTGGCGAAAAGTTTTTTCAATAAAAAATTTTTCTGATCGGTCACCACCTCTCTGCAGACAATGGCAAACTTCAGAGAGTAAATAATGCCATGTAAAGCTTCTTGAGAACATGAGCCGTTCGGAGTCGGCATAAAACATGTAGGTCCAGTTCTCGGTCAATTGTGTGCAAAAATTGAATAACACACACAACACAATCGATCCTAAGAAGCTCGGTCAAAGTCCTTTCAAGGGCTGAAATGGCCAATTTGTTTTTTTTTTTTTTAATTCTTTAACGACCGTGGTGGTGACCGTGGCATGCAGGTTAAGTGCGTGGCTTAGGATGCTCGGAGCCCGGGTTCGATCCCCAGCCGCGGCGAAAAAATTTTTCAATAAAAAATTTTTCTGATCGGTCACCACCTCTCTGCAGACAATGGCAAACCTCAGGGAGTAAATAATGCCATGAAAAGCTTCTTGAGAACATGAACTTTAGCCGTTCGGAGTCGGCATAAAACATGTAGGTCCAGTTCTCGGTCAATTGTGTGTAAGCATTTAATAACACACACAACACAATTGATCATAAGAAGCTCGGTCAAAGTCCTTTCAAGGGCTGAAATGGCCAATTTGTTTTTTTGTTTTTTTTTTTAATTCTTTAACGAATCACTTTTCGTTGAAGAACTGAACATTCTGTTGAACGAAGGATATGAATATTCCACCAAATTATTCACCATCACCATAGGAGCATTTGTCTGTGATGCTCCGGCAAGAATATATTGTACTTTCTTTTAGCATCAAACCAACCTCTGATTCAGACAAAACCAAACTATTCGAAAATAATACGAAAAAACTGTTTACAAGCGATTCGGTAACGAATCACCCCTCGCCACAATGTTTATTGGGAAAATCAGAGCATTTGTCAACAGAGATAAAAATTTGCAGTTCTGTGTTTTTATATGAAAGGAATTGATTGATCAGCTTGATTTTCTTTTTAAATCACCCATTAATGGGTCTCTAGTACAAAAGTTGATAAAAAATGCACAAAAATGCTTTTCGGGGGACACCAAAATTGGTTCCTATAAAAAAAAGTACACCAATCAAAAGGATTTTTCATGTACTATTTAATTTTGGTACCGGAATTGGGTGTCAGATTTTCGATACAATCTAATGTACATTCGGGTATCCCAAATGCAAGTTTTTTTTTTTAGAATTTCATTGTTGCTCAATCTTTGTTTGAAAGCTAAAGGATTAAGATATTTTCGAGATTGTTGTAAATTTTTTTGAAAATATTTAGAGTTGCGCTAGTCGCATTTTTACAAAAAAATCAGGTTTTTCAGATAATTTTCAAATTCCAAGCAAAAGTTGGTCAAAAAGACCACCATTTTTAGTTTTTGAGTAATTTTTTCGAAAAACATATGTTCAAATGTTACTTACATGTACAAAAGTCAGAAATTCTGGCAATTTTTTTAGTAATTTGAGTACCATATTTTTATTTTTTTCGTTAAATTTTCACAAAATTTAAAAACACGCTTCATAAATTTAAATAATTTTCGATTTTTGATCCGCCAACGGACACGCACACCTCCCATACAAACTCCATAAGCACATTTATGTTTGAGCTACAGATTTCAAACGCGGTATGTCTGTTTACTGCATCAAAGCTAAGATGGGTATATATTATAAAATTCTTCCCCACACGAACACGCCCTCAAAGTATGATTGTGTAAATTCTATGTTCTAACTTGGTGTAATGGTGTAACCTTTCTGTTAAAGGATCGATTTCAAAAATTGTTGGGTTAAACTCGATCGAAATTTAACTAATTTTAATTTGCCACTTAAATTTCATGGCATTAAGTTTTGTAAACTTACTAAAAGAACGTGAATTAAATGAAAATTTACAATAATTTAGTTTTAGTTAAAAATTCTGAAAAAGCATATATTTTAAGAATTATTTTTTTAGAGCGTTATGCCAAATAATTGATGAAGTAACAGGTTTGCTAAACAACAAATTAGGTGAAAAGCTACTCTGTAATTCCGTATTGGTTTTAATACAGTTGAACTTATTAGCTTTTCAAAGAAAGTGGACTGCATGAACCATAGCGACTACTGATGAGTCGAAGTAGCGTTCGACGAAACCATGGTCTAGTCTGCTCGGTTGTTCTGCAAAGAACTTTGTGAACGAAAAACGTATCAGTTGGCCATCGTAATTTTTTGTTGGTGGAAAATTAATTTTGTTTTTAAAATTACAAAACAAAAAAAATATGTTGACTTTTTCAGATATGAGCAAATTACATTTTTTTCAAAAAGTTGGCATAAAAGAAGCATAAAAATTCCAAAAACATTTACTACAAAAACCTTTTATAAAGGCTTCTTGAATGAGAAACCTTCAAAAAACCCTTTATAAAGCATTTTTAAAATTTTCACTCTCATCTGAGCGGAAATATTGTCAAAATACTACAAACTATTTCAAAAAATACGAAAACATGGCAAAACAGTTCAAAAACATTTCAAAATATAAATTATAAGTGACAACTTTTTCAGAGAAGAACATAGATTAAAAATTTGTTTGACTATTTCCATGTCAAAATATTGATAAAATTGAGACAAAAAAAACAAAAAATCATTGAATTTATCAAATTCACAAACCATTCTTGATACTGTTCCCTTTTCAAATTGAGAGTGTACCTATTTGAACAAATAAGCTAAGACAACATTTTTATGAATGACAAAATTTTAAATAGCATTTTAATTCTAAAAAGCTTATAAACTATAGAACATTTTAAAGCTAGTTTACGATTTTCTTATATATAAGACCGTTAATTTTTTTTCAAGTATTGGAAATTACTGCATTTTCAAGATTTTTTATTTTATAAAAAATTGATATCTCCATAATTTTTCAAAAATGGCGATAATAAAATTCAAATTACATATATTTTTAAAAGTGGAAAAGGAACCTATAGCCAAAATTTCAAGCAAACCGAAGAACATTAAATCAATTTTTGAAAAAAACTCGCGTGTAGCAACGTACACGTGGCAGAAGTGAAACTTCGTTAACAGTAAGAAATAAGAGAGATTTTAGTGTGAAATAGAGAGAGAAAGTATCTGAAGAGAAATTCAATCAATACGAAATGGAATAATAATTTGTTGATTCAATATTTGCATCCAGGGATTCAATATTCGGTACGAATATGGTCTTTGTCGAAAGTGTCACATATTAACTTTTAGCTCTTAATTTTTATTTTTTCCGACAAAAATAACAGTTTTATGTGCCTTATAGTTTTTTTTGGCAAAAATAAAAGTTATTTTCTGCCGTTTATTTTTCAGTCAAAAATATCAGGTAATTTATATTTGTTCAAGTCATTTTACCGATAATAAAATTCTGATATTATTATTTTCATCTCATCGGTGAGACATTTTACACATGGTGTCAACAGTTCAATCTGTCAAGCTGCCTTTAAGAAAACACAAATTGCTTGATATTTTTGACCGAAAAAATTCAAGTCACAAAATAACTGCTATTTTTGACCGATAAAATATAAGTCAAAAGTAACCTTTATTTTTCCTCGAAATATACTAGGCAAGAAATTATCTTTAAAAGAATCAGTTTCAAATTTAAAAGCGTGATTCGTAAGGCTGAGGACATTTGTAACATAATGGTATATTTGAAAAAGTCTTTCGACAATTTTTTTCATTTGAAAATTGTAAAATAACAGTTATTTTCAGTACTTGTTTTAGTTCAGTTGGTGTTTTAGTTGCTTTCGAATGTCTTCTCAACATTGTTACTTTTTGAATGCTGGATTGCATTTGCATAGTACTCTTTGAAGGAGCCTCCGAAAGCAGAGGCAAATCTTGTTCATTATTACCTCCTGCTTCCTGATCATAATCATAATAATTGCCTCATAAAGCAGCGAACGTTGATTGTTGAGTGCATCAACTTGGTTGGCTTTAAAATTTTGTTGAGATGATGGCTGAGTTCCAAAATACATTTTTACAAAGCATCAGTGTGTTTTTTAGGGATTGGTTTTTTGTAGATTCACCAAAATACACTGATGTTTCGTAAAAATGCATTTTAAAACTCAGCCGTTCTTGCAATCACCTTACCTTCATCATTAGTTGCAGACCCAGCTGCGGCTGTATTCTTAAGAGCTCTAATTCGCTCTCTATATTCACGAACGCGTTCTGCTCCTGTTTTAGCTATTTTTCTATTTTTTTTTTCGTGCATACTTGTAGGATGAAAATTAATGTTACGGTTATGTTAATACTGTAATGTTAATGTTAATGTTAATTATCTTATTTTCAGTATGTTACGCGTTCAGTTTTAATTACATTTTGTTTGGCTTTTTATCATGTGCCTACGTGACGTAAGGGTATAGATTCCGTCTTTAAAGCAACGATGTTCGGGGTTCAATTCACGGCAGCGGCAATAATTTTTTAAAATTTTCATATGAATTGAAAATGTTAGCCTGGCGTCACGAACAAGAGACCTTGAAATTTCACTCGCCGCCAAAGAAGTTTCACTTAAAAAAAAACTCATATCTAAGGCGGCGTTTATAGTGAACGCCGATTCAGACAGGCAGGCAGACAGGCAATGTGAACAAACAAGATAGATAGCTGTTTGCATCTCGTTTTTTCACACAGATTTCAGCCTGCCTGCCTGCCTGCCTGCCTGCCTGACTGAATTGCGTTCACTATGAGCGCGGCCTAAGGCTAGTTTGGTTTTCATTGGGCGGTTATAATGTAGGTTTGGGTCTCAACCTACGCACATTCCATATTTAAAATCTTGAGTCCTGAAGCTTAGACTCAAGAGGAGACGAGTTTTGAACATGAAGCTTTAAAGTCAGCTCCGAGTCGCCTTGACAGCGTCAGTTGCGAGCTTTGTGGATTTTTCGTTCTAGAATCTAGATGCAGCGCTGTCTAACACTACGCGCTTCCACATTCTAGCTGGTCACCCCTACTTGTTCGGCACCGCTAAGATGCGGCTAACTTGTGACCAGTCCGATGGCTTGTACCTCAGCTCCCGCAGATTTCCCATAGAATCCACGGCACCGAAATCGGAGTCAAATATATTTGGGTCTTAAAGAATTTTCATTCTATTAAGATTTCAAACTTTCAGAAAATATACGTGTATAGAAGAAGAAAAGACCCTTAATTTGCTCCATATATTATTGACCCGGTTTATTAAACACATTGATTTTTTGTTTAATTTTTGCTACTTCTAGAGAGTTTTGAACACCCCGAAACCTGCTTTAGCTACATGTCTGGCTCGTAGACTTAGATAAATAAATTCGAAGAATGGCAAACAAATGACAATAAATAAAATTGAAATTGCAATGGCTTCTTCGCATGCAGTACATATTCCTTTTTCTATTATTTTTTGCTACTTTTATATGCAAGTTTTGTTTATTTTGGCCTGTTTAAGCATTGTGCACATTTGACAAAGATTCTAGTTATATTGGCAGGACATTCAACTGTGTTGCAAGGACGGATGGCGGTCAGTATTTGATTTTCGACTTGCCATTAGACTGATTGCAATAACCATGAAATTGACAAACTCTAGACGATATTCGTCCAAGTAGTTTGCTTTTTTGCTACATCTCAGTTGACAGCTTAAATAAACACAAATGTGTGCACATGTCCACACATGTATGTGAACGCGTGGCTGTTATGTATGCTTTTAAGGAAATTTTAGTAAACATTTTTTTTTAAATTTGTATAAATTATCAAGGCTTGATTGAAGAGAGGTGTACGTAAGATACAAACACGTGTGTCACAAAAAGACGATCTCAAAATGTAAAGAGGGTTTGACGGAATTCCACTCGAATAAAAAGAGAACAAAATTGTAAATTTTTCATATCAAGCGAACAATTCAACTCAATCCACTATCTTGGAGAATCAAAGGCATAAGAAAAACATTTTATTGTATGGTATGTCAAACTGCCCTAAGGTGAACACGCGCTCTAGCCACCCCAACAACCTACACACATGCTACACACTCCCACACACCGTTACATATTCTAGAATTGCTAATGTAATCCAATTTCGAATTTTCAAATATAAAATGAGGGTGAGTTTTAAGTTTATTTTTGACAGTTTTTACACAAAAATAAAGAAATAAAAGCAGCTGAAAAACAAGAACAACAAATAAAATACAACAATATATAGAAAATTTGACCCTCTACATATTTATGAACTTGTTCACAAATCGTAAGTTTACAACATTTTAGTATAGAATGTGATGTGAATAGGCTGGGGTGTGGTTGTGTGTGTGAAGATTTCGTTATGGAGGAGGAGGTGGGGCAAAAGAACTCAATTTATGTTTATGTATGGCATCATTATCAAAATAACTTTTGTATATAAAAATGTTAAAATGTAACATTTATGTCAGCAAAATTCTATAAAAAATTCATAGAAAAATGTGTAAAACGCAAAAAAAAAAACATACAAATAAAATAAAAAATTATAAATATTGAGGGTTGCAGTTTTTTTGTGTAAGTAGTTTTTTTTCTTTCTTTTTTAACATTCCAACAAAAAACATCATATTAGAAAAGAGGAATATTTAAGTTAGGTATGCGGTCCATTAGGGAGCATTTTAGCTATGCTTATCAAAATGTTATTTTTTTCTAACGAAATTTCTTACATCGTTTTCTTTACGTATTATTTAAGTCGCCCGCCCTGCTGTCATTGTGTTTTTTATACCACTTTTTTTTGCATTTTTTGCAAATTGTTGTGGAAATTTTTTAGCATTGTTTGTGTTGTTGTCTTGTCGTTTTTATTTTTATTTCTTTTCATTTTTTTTTTTTTTTTTGTGGCTTAATTCTATGGCAACGTTGAAAATTGAATTTTTATTTGAAATTATTGACAAATTGTTCGCAGTGTGATTTAATTTTTTAGCCTGTGGCCTTTGGTATTAAATGAAGTTTAGCGAATCGAATTTGGTGGTATTATGTGGGGGTAATAAATTTATGATTGTTGTTGTTGTTGTTGAACAGTTTATAGAATACTGTCAGAACTGAAATTGTTAATGGATTTGAAATTGTTTTTATTGTAACTTTGACGTTTGATATCATTTCAATCATTTTGATATTTTAGAATACTTTATCTTGAAAAAGGACTAATTCGAATAATATTTTATAGCAATGAAAAAATATATTTCTTGAGTATTTTTTCTTCAGTTGTTCTTTCTCTGACTGTTTCATTTTTACTTTATTTAATCTATTAAATATTATTTAATCTATTAAATATTATTTAATCTATTAAATATTATTTAATCTATTAAATATTATTTAATCTATTAAATAAAATACATTTGCAATAAAAAACACATTTTCGCATTTATTGCAGAGATGTGCAGCTTTTCAAATATAAAAGCTGCTCTTCAATGATTTAAAGAAGCAGAACTAAAAACGTCTTGTCTTACTCCAATTACTTAAGTCTGCCTTCAAGTTTTAAATTTGTCTGTAATTGCCAATTATCTAAATTCTGTATGAAGTGTCATTCATGTTCTTCTTCTGCAGACATGTTTTAACTCCTATTTAGACCAATTTAAATGGGCATTTCCTTTGGATAGCATATTTTTGTACAGTTTTTTCCCCAGCATCCCTTGTAATGTTTTCTTCCAAAGCTGCTTTCCTTTTCAAGTATTAAGTTACATTTAAATTGCTTTGAATCGTACATGGGAACATGTCTTTATTGTATTTTTTTTTTTTTTTTTCAATTTAATGTCAAATTGTTGTTCAAATAAAACCTTAGACACATTCCGCTAAGCAGCTTAAGGACTCTCTGAATGCTGTTGAGGACTGCTATTTAAAATGTTAAATTAAGCTGCTTTCTCATGTGTTGTAAACTTAACATGAATTATAAAATACACAAACATAAACAAGGCAATGTTATACACTCAGGGAAAAATTGCTGTTTTATCAAACAAATCATGGGTTGAAATAACAGATTTCACTGTTAAATACCATCCAACAAATGAAACTTTCAAATCAACAGTCGGTTGACTGTTGGTCTATGGAACACGAAACCCGTATAAAAACTTATTTATTGAAATTTGATCACTGGTTGAAAGTTCCTGTATGGCCGAGTGTGCTAACGTGTGCGTCTAGAACTCGAGTGTCCACGGTTCAAATCCGGCAAGGCCGATAAAATTTTTTTTTATTTAAAATATTTTTTTTTAAATAAAAAATTAAATTTGCAATATTTTTTTTTTGCAAGATTGTAAGCATTTTATTTTGAAGGTTATTTTTGACTAAACAATTAATGAAACAGAATTATTATAGCCTGTTTCAAAAGAGAAGAACATTTTCGCGCATGTTTGAGAATAAGAAAATAATTTTGAGAGCGTTCTTCATTCTGATTGGTCAACTTTAAAAAAAAAAAATTGAATATTCTATGAACAGAAAAATAAATTAAAAAAAAATTAATGCATATTACTGAATTTTTGTTCTTCATCGCAACTGCGCTGCGGAAGTACTGAATTTTATTTTTCAAAATCAACCAATCAAAATTGAAAAAAAAGGGGGCGTCAAAAAATAATTTGTTAGCCAAAATTTCACTTCACAATTTTTTCTTGAGAAAATAATGTATTTTTTATGTAATTTGTATTTGATTTCTCTCTCAGGATGCAGGTTGATGCAGGCCGTCGGTGCAAAACCGTACTTGTGCGATCATTTGTTCTGAATGTTTACGCATTTAAATATATAGAAAAACTAGCTGGTACCCGGCGCGTTACTGCCGTCCTTGTCCAATACCTGTTCTAGTTTGCCAATAGAAGGCCATCTACAAATAGTAACTCCACTCTGAGTTTCAATATTCCTTGACCATTATTTCCAAGACTTTGCTACACCCTTTGTCCAATACTCATTGGTTTTCGAGTATTTTCGAGTAGCAGGAGATCACCAAATAGTTACTCCAAACTGAGTTTCCTTGATCTGTGACTATTATTTCTAAAGCGTTGCAATATAAAAATGTTTCTCGTATGGGCGGAGCTTCACCCCTTGCACAATGCCCGTTCGAGTTTTCCTGTAGCAGGACACCACCAAATAGCAACTTCATTTTTAGTTAAAATGCTTGTAATTTTTTCTTTCAAACCTATTCTGTATCGAAAATTTGAGTTGTGTGGGTAGAGCCACTCCCCGTTTTCCAATCAGTTAAAAGAGCTGATCAATCAGTTATTCCATACTGAGCTTCATTGTAAAACGACATTTAGTTCCAAGTCTATTCGATACCAAAAAGTTGTATTGCATGGGCGGTGCCATGCCTCTTTTCCGAAGATTGCTCAAATTTGATATTTGAAGGGTACATCTTCAAAGTAAGTTTGTATCGAGCTTCATTGACATGTGATTTATAGACAAAAGTAAAACCGAAAATTTGTGTTCTTGAAAAAGTGCCATGCCCATCATGGGTAGGAAGGTGAAATATACTTAACGACCTATTCTCATACCTACAAAATATAATACAAAAATTTCATTAAAATCGTTCCAGCCGTTTCGGATGAGTTCATACACTAACACCGTGACACGAGATTTTTATATATTAGATAGTAAAAAACACTCAAAAAAAGTATTAAGTTCAGCGAACAGTACAAAAACAGCAAGAAATTATGCTCTTAAAAATTGTCTAGCTTTAAAAATAATTTCTCACTGCGCAGCGAAAAATGAAACTAAAAATGTTCTTCACTTTTGAAACGGGCTAAACCCTATATTTCCAACCTATACATATTTTTTTTTAAAAAACTTTTTTTCTAAAATCGGCTTTCATTGCTCCCATGGTGCCTTCCAAAAGGCTGATATGAGAGACATTAACCCACATTAACTTTTCTTCTCCAAATTTGTATCGAGCATTCCTGACGTTTAAAAGAAATGAGAAATTTTGTAATTATAAGTGTAAGAAAATTTGAATCAAATTGATATAATTTTCTTTCGATTTTCGGCGACGAATTGAAGCAAAAAAATATTCTTTCCTAATATTACGCCTCTTTTGGTGGCGTCGTTGACAACGTGTGGATTACGCAATATTTCTTGCGCTTGTTGGTAATCTTCGCACTCAGTCCATGTTTCTGGATCGGTAGCAATCAAATCAGTTGAAAATCCGAAAATGTTTTTGTTTCAGAAATGACGTAATGGCTCAAATTTTTTTGTAATTCCTGATTCACTTTCTCCGATGCGACTTGAAGCTTTTTTTATCACCTCTCTTAAGCCAACAATGTTTACTGGATGAGCACGTACTTGATTTCCGTTGCTGCCGATATCCTCGCTATCATATTCCTCGTCTTCTTCGATGACATCAACGACATTACCTGCCACTATAACTTCTATCATCTCGTTCTGTTTATCGTCAGACGATTCGTACATCTGAAAATTTGTTGATCGGATAACCAAAAACATACTGTGAAACTTCTCTTTGTGAATGTATTTTAAGAGAACAATTTTTTCGGTCTCAATATTGAGAACAAAATCTTAATCATGTGTGATGTTTACTTTTTGTGATGGTTAGTGTTTCCGAAAGTACTTTTTTTGGGCTGAAAAAAGTTGCGGACTTTCGAAAATCGAAAGGAGGTAATAAAGTTGATATCCACTACAAATATCATCCCTGGGACGGGCTGTATTTTTAATGCATTGTTATTGACGTTTCTCCCAATTCGTCGCTCTATCCTATTCTCGCATGATATATAAGAATTGATGAATACATTTATTGTCTTACCCACGCACCACTTGTTTTCAGTAAGAAAAATTGGACAAAAAAATAAAGTATCATACGGGCTTTATGAGTTTTAAGTCAAAGCTCAGAAATTTGAGATCAGCCAGGAAAGGTCTCTAAGTCAAACCTCAGAAATTTGAGATCAGCCAGGAAAGGACTCTTATATTCAAAATTTTTTAAAATTATAATAATTCTTTTCCCGTCAAAAATGATGAACTCGGTTTTAATAAACAAAAAACATGAAATATTTATTTTTTTCATAAGCTGAATTAGAAATCAGCGATGGTCACATATGCGATTTTTTATTGTGCAAACAACAATTTTTAGTTCCAAATATTTATTAAATACCTTAAAGTAAAAATGGAAACTATAATACGACGAAATAAGTTTAAAAATTTTTTGTAAAACTGAAAATTTCAAAATGAAAAAAAAATACAAAGTTTTTGAAGTTTCAATAAATCACAAAACAAAAATGCCTAAAAATATGCTCTGAAATTTTTCAAAAACTCAAGCGTTCCGCACTGACTGATTTTTTTAATGTAGAAAATTGAAACGGCTTAAAAAAAATGTAAAATTCATGTCCTGAAAAGTTGTTCAAAAACACGTTTAAAGTTAAAAATTTGTTTTTGTCTGTGCAGCGACGATCTAATAATCAATTTCATAAAATTTTGTTGTTTTTTTTTTTTATATAAACCCCACAAATATTGACGCATATTAACCACAGTTGATCAGGCAAAAAAGTCATTAACTCTAGGATGTTGTGGAAATCTCAAAACTATTACCAAACAAATGTCCCTAAGTGCCACAGAATCATTAAGTTCGAAGTTCGAACAAGCTATATTTTAAGCCAAAAAGCAATGAAATAGGCTTAATTATTAGCACAAATTATTATCGAGGATTATAATGTTAAGCGCGTCATTTTAATCAATTTCCCATTAGGACTTCTTTGTTCTCATCGAAAACATTGTGAATGAGTTATTTTCTAATTTTTTTGGTTTTTTTTTTTTTTTCTGTAACTGAAGTCATGAATGACTCATCATATGGCGATTATGATTGATGACTATTTGCCACACGTTACGCATAACACTTGTTTAACCCTTTTGTAATCACACACCGTAATCAACCCTTTCGCTCTTGTGCAGTTATTTGGTTAACTTTATGAATTGTTGTGGTGTTTTTTTTCTTCTTGTTACTTTCTTGTGCTAAAATGGCGTCAACATTCATTAACACACATACATATGCATTGTCAATGGAAAAACACATAAAAATGATGACGAAAGGATATTGGATTTAATAGCAGTTGATGCTCTGTATAAGAAAACAAGCTTCGAAATTCATTGAAAGAGGGTCGAAATTTTTTGCTTTTTCTGCCAAGTTTCGCTGAAAGCATTTCGCTGTTTAATTATGAAACTGTTTTTGGACAGAAGTAGTGTTGCGGTGAGACTTGCTGCTTGGTTACTGATTACTGGGTGTTGGTGATGGTGGTGCAAGTGAAAGGATGTCCTGGTTGGGTTAATGAACACACAAACATTTTTGCATTTAAACGAGAGAAAAATGCAAAAACAAAAAAATAAAACTTTTATTTTTATGCTCTCATGTGGTATGAGATGGAGATGAAGATGTAGATGGCAATGGTGTTGGCTATGCCATACACGGTGATGTATTGTCCTTTGGGGGTTCAGTTGAACAGGCAAACGTTAATCAAATTTATTATGTGTGTGTGTGTGTGTTTTTAACGAAAGGGTAACTTTGACTTGATAAAGAGTTTTTTCCATTTTTCTCATTTCTTTTATTTTTGTTGAACTGCTGTTGTTGTTGTAGTTAATGGCTGCGCATGGACAAAAATAAAAGCACCAAGTTTTAGTTTATGTCTGTTTTTCATTAACATTTTCTTGCGGATTTCATTTAGCTCAACTGAGCATTTAGTAAACTTTTAAGCTATGTAAACCTCTTCATGATGTCAAAGTTGATGTCAAAGAAAAAAGAATTTTTACTAATTTTGACATGACAACTTGAATTTTTTCTAACACGCTGAATTAACGCTCAGCCCAAATAAGTATATTCACCCTTTTAACATACGTCAGACGACCATCAGTCAAATGGCTACCAAAAAGATGTTGTTGTTGTGAAAGAGCGGTGGTATGTCTTCGTAGCATTATTTACTCCTTTTTTCCTCTAATTAAGCCAAATATTCAATATAAAACATTCACATTTAATACAAGCAAACTCTCAACTGTCAGTAGAAAAGAAATCTCGAATGATGAATGTAGTTTTTGACGTCTGTATGAATGAGAGTAAAATTAATGTTCACATTCATGAATAGCTCAATCTATATTAAAATATGAACATAAACTGTTGCTATTTATTGCTTTTAATATTGTAGAATTTTATTTGTCATAGAGTAGTCGTAAAATTATGTTGATTTTTATATCAAAATGTAATGCTTTTATTATGCCTTCTGCATTTATATGGCAATTTTATTGCATAATGTTTTTTAAGGTGAAATAAGTGTGCAAATATAAATTTTTATTTTCCTTATTTATCTTAAGAAACTTATATATTCAAATATAATTCAATCAGATAACTTAAAATTGAGGTTTCAATTATTTAAATGTCTTCAAATAAATATATGTCCATTAGGGTGGGCCGATTTGCAAACCATTTTGCCTAGTCCATTTTCGTTTCGGACATACAAATTAATAAGAAGAAAAAGGGGGGTGTGTATCCTGTCACACCTTTAATTTTGTGAATTTTTTATTTAAGTAGTTTTGACGACAAAATTTTGTAAAAAACGTATAAATATGCACAGCTAAAGCAAAACTGATGCCAGAAATTAAATTCTTTAACACGATTTATCCTAAAAATTGTCTTACAGTTATACATATTTTTACAAAAACTTATCGTATAACGTGTCGCTGCGGTTGTTAAGGACATCGGAGCTGGACTGATAGTTTTGATTTTTCGTTCAGCATCTTGAGTGTGCGAGTAGTTAGGTATTCTTGTGAAGTCGTCTTCTAATATACCATTGTTTTCAGTTAACGGTTCCAGATCTTTATATGCGATTTTTCTTGTAGATGGTGGCTCAGAAAATCGATCATATTTTATGACCAGGTGCTTATAAGGCCAATGCACCAGCAATAATCCGAGAAAAATTAACGTACTAAAATCAAAAAAAAAAAAAAAACAAGTCTAAGAAAAGCTCTTAACAAGATATCTTTGTGAGAAAGACAACATTTTTGGAATAAAGAATTAATCTTCAAAAAATAACTGCTGCGTCTTCTAAACAAATGAGAGACTTCATTGTTGACGCGTTGCGACTTTGTTTCAAACATTTTTTGTTTTGTTTCATAAAGAACTTTGTCTTCAGTAGTCTTAATTTTTCAATTTCCTAATTGATATTATATAATTTAAATCACTGCTGCATTTATAATCAGTGTGTTTAGGTCGTTGTCGTATTGAGCGTAAAGTTTTTTTAAACCTGAGTTTCGAAACCTGACGGAACAAACTCAAACATTTTTTTTTATTTTTAAAGAAAATTTCAAATATGTCTTAATATTGTTAACAATGCTAATAAAACATAATCGGAGCGATACCGAGAGAAGAGGAGGGAAGAGAGACGCATTTTTAAGCGAAAAAAACGAGAAGCGGAAATGCGTGAGTGCGAGAAAATTAAAATGCATGCACGGTTAAAAATCTTGGGCTAAATTTTAATCTTTTTTGGATAACATATAAGACACGACCAAAAAAAGATTACTTTTTAATCCAATGAAAAGTTTTAAATTTTCCAATCCAAAAAGGACTAATTTTTAATCCGCAAAAAGTTTAAAATTTTTTAATCAAAAAGGAATAATTTTTAATCCGCAGAAAGTATAAAATATTATAATCCAAAAAGGATTAGATTTTAGTTCAAAAAAGTTAAAAATATAAAAGGATTACTTTTTAATCCACAAAGGTGAGAACTCGTGAGGAAAAAAGGTAAAAGATAATTCTCATATTTCATAAGTCTACGAAGAAAAGTTATCCTTTGACATCCATAAACATTTATATGTAAAAAAGTACTCAAACTTAATTTATGCTAAATTTTGCATATTTCTATACGAGCTTAAAAAAAACTTATTTTTTTTTTTGTCGCGTACTTTGAACTAATTTGTACTAAATCTTGCCAATATTTTTATAAAATGTAGCACTCTGTCATCGCGTTAGAACACTTTAAATATATATCGGTTCATTTTGTTTCTTTCTTGTTTTTCGAGAAATTAAAACCGTGCGAATGTCGCGTCCGCGCCAATGGCTTTTCAGCTGAAAAGCTACATAATATTCAGCTTTTCGCCATAGAAGAACTGTCAAATAAAGAGCTGCTTTTCGTTGGCTTTTCAGCCAAAAGGCCTTCGAGTGAACATATTATTATATTGCCATAAACTTCACTATATATACATTAAGGGTATTCATACAAATGGGCAATGCCCTTATAAATGATATAAACCGTATAAGTTTATCAGCCTTATAAATGAAATGTATGGAGAACCGTTTACACAAACCAGATATATTTCAAACCAGCAATCAGCTGTTTATATGTGTGCTGAAAGTTGACTGTTAACAGCTGACATATCTCTCCAAATGCACAATCGACTGATAAAAATAACTATTTTCCCAAAATACAAGCTTGCCGCTTGGCATGAATACCCTTATTATGTATTATGAAACACTGCTCAATGTAATAATGAATATAATAATATTTTGGTTCATATTTTAAGAAATAATTTGTTTCATTTAATTAAAAAATAAACTTCGGATGCTTTAACAACATTAACTATTATATTTAGAGTAAATTTCGTAGCAGTAGTAGTTTTCAATCTTAGGTAACATAAATAATTTTTCCTGAAAATGCTACCTTAATGTAAATTTGTAGTCCAAAAATAGTCTTGAACTTAAACTTTTTTGGATTAAAAACAAATTAAACTTAAGTATGGAATAAAAAATAGTACTTTTTGGATTAAAAATTCCTTTAAACCAAAGTTTGGATTAAAAACTAGTCCAACATTTTTAACCGTGTGGCGACGGGAATGAGACTTGAAAATTTTTCGAAAAAATAAGACGCCTGGCCGATGGTTTTAAGACCGGAGCCTCTTCCTGCAAGGATGAAAATGGGAATCTAGTGACAGATGTCCATAGTACACTGGTGTTATGGAGGGAACACTTCGCTAGTCTTTTAAATTGTGACGCTGATATCAATCCCGACAGTGCACAATGGGAAATTTGGGCCCATTTTGAGGCCAAAAGTAAATTTTTCAACTTATTTGAAACTTTCTATTGTTGGTCTTATCTAACAGGGAATACTACAAAGCATACAAATGTAAACTCTTATTTTAGATAATGTGTTTTACCACTTCTATGGTACATTCCAAACATCTTGTTTCGAAATGAGTTAAAAATATAGTTTTTTTGTAAAGTTTTTTATATCGTGTTCAAATGGATCACGATACCTCAAATGGTACCTCAAAATCTAACAGCAACTAAAAATTAATAAAAATTTTTTAATAACTAAAAATTGGAAAAAGTGAAAGTGTTGGTTTGTTAAATAATATATTAATTAATAAATTCTATTAAATTGAATGTTTCTGATAGAAAGTGAATTTATTATAAGTGACCTTTTCAAGAAATTGTGTAATTTTAAAAGAAAACTTTTAAAATTAAAAAAAAAACGTTTAAAAAAAAAAGTACATACATAGATAGAGCAATCATTTATGTGTTATTGCCAGAACATATCCCAATCAACCATTTAGAAATAGTGCTTGGATTAAGCTTACATGCAATACAAAAAGCAAGCCTTATCCAAGCACGCTTGAAAAACATTTGCCCGGGTAATAAATTTCCAAGTTGCTTTGTATAACTATTGCGTAAAACACAAAAAGCAAGTGATGTACAAAAATACTTGGAAAGGCTTGCATTAAGTAAGTGTTTTGCAATCATACTTAGATAACGCTGCCAACGGTAATAGTTTCACAACTGTTCAACGTTGTGATGCTCTCATATAAACATACATAAATGTATTTTATTTTCATTTTGTTCGCTCAGCAGCCATAAGACTAACGGCAAGCTGTTAGAGTGTCCGACTCATGTGCGGTGGTTCGCGCGTTCGATCCCTGGGGTAGCAAACACAAAAATTTTTTAAGGCATGCAATTTTTCATATATATGCTTCAATTTTAACAAACAAAAATAAAAAATAAATAAAAATAAAAATGTTCCGGTTGGGAATTGAACCTTGGATGTCCAAATCACAACAAATCAAATAACCAGTGGCTTACCAACTGAGCCACGGAATAAAAATTTTTCGCGAGTGCTAATTGATTTGTTGAATGTAGGACACTTGGAGAACGCTTATTAAAACACTTATATCCAATTGTAAAAACAACACTTGGATTAAGCTTGAAGTAAGGAATATTATTCCAAGGGTTCACTTTCGTTTATCCTACAATTGCATGTAAGCGTTCTACAATAGTAAATGAAAGCGTTATCCAAGCTTGAGGCTTACGCTTGTAAGCTTGTTTAAAGCTTATTCCAAGCTTGTTTGGCCGATTGGGATCATATTGCGATTTTGTGCGATATTAAAAAAATAATAAATTTTCTATCTTATAATTATCTAATACTTATCAGTGTGACTTCAAACCTGGAAAGTCCACCATCGACTAGATGATCTTCACGCTCCGACAAATCTTCGAAAAGACCCACGAAAACAAATCGACACTCATCATTTTTTTGTCGATTTCAAAGCCGCCTTCGATAGTCCAATAAGGAGTCAGCTATAGTCCATCATGTCTGAATTTGGTATTCCTGCGAAGCTAATATGTCTTTGCAAGATGACACTGGAGAACACCAGCAGCGCAGTGAAAATCGGGAAGGACCTCTCCCTTCTGTTCGATACCAAGCGAGGTTTCAGACAAGGTGATTCCTTATCGCGCGACTTCTTTAATATAGTAATGGAGAATATCATCCGAGCTGCTGACCTGAGACGCAGCGGCACAATTTTCTAAAAAGTGTTATGCTGCTGGCGTATGCTGATGATATTGACATCATTGGCCAAAATAAGCGCGGAGTCAGTGCAGCATTCTTCAGGCTAGAAAAAGTGTCGAGTCGAATGGGTCTTGCAGTGAACGCTGATAAAACAAAGTATCTTGTGTCAACAAAAAAACAGTCCTAGCGTCTTCAAAACCACGTCACTGTTGACAACACCTCCTTTGAGGTAGTGAAAGACTTTGTTTACCTGGGATCCATTATTAACTCTTTCAACGACATCAGTATTGAGATTAAACGAAGGATAGCTCTTACCAACAGGTGTTGCTTTGGGCTCAGTAGGCAATTGGGAAGCAGAGCTCTCTCTCTCGACGAACAAAACTGACGCTCTATAAGTCAATAATCATGCCCGTTCTAATATACGCATCACAACCCTGGACGTTGAGCAGCTCTGATGAAAGGACTTTGGGAACGTTCGAGAGAAAAATCCTTCGCAAGATCTATGGTCCAATTTGCGTCAATGGCGAGTACCGAATATGATGGAACTACGAGCTGTATGAGCTATATGCCGACATCGATATAGTCAAGCGTATTAAAATAGAGCGGCTTCGCTGGCTAGGTCATGTCGAGAAAATGAACGACTAAGCAGCAGCAAAAAAATTATTGGACCACCGAGCGGTGGCCAACGCAGACGAGGAAGACCGCATCTCCGTTGGAAAGACCAGGCATTGGATAACCTGACAACGCTTGGAGTTTCCAACTGGCGCCAGCAAGCGCACGACAAAAGAGGCTGGCGCAGATTCTTGGACCAGGCCAAAACCGACCAACGGTTGTAAGCGCCATCTTAGTAAGTAAGTAATTCAGATGAAATGCAATACAGGGGAGTCAAGATGGCGGCCAAAACGAGATAAAAAAATTTTTTTCGAATTTACGGATGACTCCAAATTTGGCGTAAAGGAGTTATCGGAGTAGCTGATCACGAATCTGGAGTTATATCTACAAAGTACAAGGTGGTGGATCTATTATGGAGGACTTAACTAACAAAACTCATCCTAATAACACCAAATTTGGTGTTATCACAACACCAATACCAACATCACAAACTTGACATCAGGGTTTCAAAGAAACGTACCGGAGGTAGGTACAACTTATACCAATGTGGAGATGGACGATGTAATGAATCTTTATAGTGTATAGAATTGTATAGGATTTATAAATAGTGTATAGAAGTATCAGTTGATAGGTTAAGAGTTCGATACGCATATCCCGATAGACGAAAAAATATCGTTCATGCTACATTTTATGTTTATAATAGACGCAAGCAATATCAATTCGAAGAAAAAAGTGTCGGAAAAATAAGTGTCGCTTTATGAGATTTCACTTAAGCAAATCAAGGAACGAGACGTAAAAATCATCGATTCAAAAAAATTTTGTTTCGTCAGTTCATCCGAAATCATTTTTTTAAAAAAACCTCTCAACACGCTCGACCAACAAGGCAATAAGCTCTCCTTTGCAGCAATTGCTTACATTAATTATTGAATCAATTAATTTATGAAAGTTTTCATGTGTTCTATGAAAATTGTTTGAAAGCATTCTAAAACTGCTTAAGAATATTTAAGAAAAATTCTTATGAAAATTTATTTATGTATTTGATTCAGTTTTCAGATTCAGGCCTAGGATTTTTATTCGGCTGCTAAAGATAATTGATTAGATCGTAACAAAAAAATTTATTTTAATAATGGCTGTCCATGTTTTATGCCGCATGGACAGGGAGATCTGGCTACAGTTCCAGTCCTAAGGTTCCTATCCACCAAAGCTGACTGCTTTTAAAGTTCCATCTAGTAACCTTCCGGTCAACTTATAAAAAATACAGACGTTCAATGCTCACACTGTGAATCTAAAAATAGTTCTATTTTTCTCACAATATATTTATGAGTTTTTGAAAGAAGATATACAGAATTTGTTTAATTTGAAATTCATGTAGAAAATAATTTAATTTTTATTATTTCCAAATTTTTAATTTTTCAAGTCAAGTTCCATTAAATCCATCATATTGGGCTTCGGAAAGATATTGGAAAAGTATTGTTTTCAGATTCTTTATAAGGGACCAATTCTTTTTAAATTGCGGTAAGCTTAACTTAAGAGTTGCTCAAAACCTGCAGCCCTGAAATGGGTTACACTTTAAAGCGTGATAGAGTATAACTCTCAAATATTTCGTTAACATAGGATTAAATTTACATATAAAAACATGAACTCAAAACTTTGCACTGGTTTTCTGAATTCAGGTACAAAATAAATTTTAATGATGACTCAAATAAAAATCAAAATAAAAACTTAACTCAAAAATAACTAGACCGTTGATTTTATAAGCTTACACTGAGAGAAAGGAAGTACTTTTTTGTGAATTCTGACGGTTGCTTTATGAGTGTACTTCATTTACAAACCTTCCCAAAAAAATTTAAAAAAATTATTTTATTTAATTAATAAGTTTTGTAAAAACAAATTTTAATGCTTCATCTTTTCCTAATTGTTTTTTTTTTTTTTTTGCAAATAAAACGATTAACCTTTGTTTTTTGTTGGTTTCAGTGAAATGGTTTTTGTTTACTTTTGAGAGCCTATAGGAGGTTAAGTCCTCTTGGCTACGGCCTTCTAAAAGTCTCTAAAGTCGAAAAGACTCTAAAAGTTTTCAGACAATATTTGTATGGTATGCGTAGAAATAATCATATCTGAAATATATTCTATATAAAAATCGATTTCATTTATATAAGTCTCAAACTTGCTATACTTTAATTAAAGAAAAAGCTTGAGTTATTGCCACACACACCCCCCTACACACAAAACACAAAAACTTTTCATTGTATGCAAATGTGTGAGTGTATGCAAAAATAAGCTCACATCGCATTAGCATGATTTCGGAAAATAGTCAAAACTATGCAAAAAAAAAACCACATAAGACGCAAAAACAGTAACAACAATAACAGTAAAAAAAAAACAACAACAAAAGTGCTTGCAAGGGCTCTGAGTGTGACACAAGGATTATTAATGGTTCGCGAAGCATGCTTTATACAGCAAAACAAAAATACAAAAACACACAAGAAAAAAAAAACAAAAACAAACAAAAATAACAACATCAACACATTCACACACACACTCACAATGCCAGGACATTCATCTTCATAATTATGCGCAGCATTTTAACGACGAGCTCAAGACGTTAGTTTTGCATATGTGTGCCAAAGCATAGCGTGGTAAACGCCGCAATCCAGACATGCTAGCCAAATATATGACCCTCGCTACACCTACACATGCCTGTGGCGAAAACGACGAACACGCAGCAGGAAACGAGGCGAAAACTAAAGAAAATCACGAAAAAAAAACTCACACATGAATGAGCAGCAACACAAACCGGACACGCAGCCAGGATGTTGGCTCAAGTGTGGGTGTACGTTTGTGCAAACTATTGTTGGTGGTTGCGGAATTTCATCTCATTTGCAGGTTCTTCTTCATCTTATACGCTTTTGAACAGAGTTGCACTCACTCTCTTCTAATTACGCACATTTTTGTTAATTTTTTGTTTTTGTTCTTCTGCTCCTGTGTTCTGTGTTTGTTCAGGCGCCGATTTGAATAGTAAATCATTTAATTTCTTCTTACAACCAGCCGCCAGACGTCGTCCTTAATTATAATCCTGAACACGTTTCATGTTCTGCTCTCTAGCCAGCTCCATACGTCGCAGTCTTTGAACCCCAATGCAGCAGCCTGCCAACAACGATTGTGCAAGGATATCTTTATCAACATCATATATGTGTGGCTGTGTTTATGTGTGGCTGTGTTTGTGTGTCTTTGGGTGGGTGTTGCTCCTTTTCGGCTTGCAATTATTTTTAGTTTTAACATGCGAACCTGGCTGCACTGGACATTCATCATTAGTGCGTTTTTCAATGTCCTGCAAGCGTTGTATTCTGCACCCACTAGATGCATGCAGTGGGGGAGAATTTAACGTCTGCAACGTATTAAAAACCGGCAATTTAGATGATAAAGCAACCTAATCCTGCTCTGGACCAGTGTTCATTTTAATGAGCCGTTTGGATAGCTTTGCTGGGGTGTTTTTTTTTTTCTTTTATTTTGGGTGTTGCTGTTTCTAGCTCTTGCAACCCCACGGAAATAAGCTCAATTAGTAAAACATGTTATGTAAACAGGACGTTTTTGTAGAAATAATTAAAAATAAATAGTTTTGAATATCAAAGATTACGTGCTGGGCAGGATCATAACAAAGAATACCTTATTAATGCTTACCTCAATATTAAAATTATTGCAATAAATCGTAGAAATTTTGTCAATAAGTCTGTTTTTTAATGTATTTTATTAATGTAGCAATTCATAAGTTCAAAAAAGTATTTCAGATAATGTAACAATATCGAAACAAATTAAAAAAATAAGGACAAAAAATCAATTTTAGTCGGAACAAAAACCATTTAATTTTAAATAACAAATATATAAAAATCTAAGAAAACAAATGAAAATAACAAATCCCATGCCACGAGAAGCATCACTATATCCTGATGGTACCACCAACCTATTTAAAAGTCTTTGAAGTGTACCATGGATTATGTTTTGAAATCTGTGAGCATCAAACCCATAACTCCCCATCACTTATTAAAAAATGTTTGCTTCGAAGGATTAAAGCACCGTTCTGTATTTGTTTCTCATTTTCTGGACCTTCCCAATTTTTACGCAACTTCTTAAAGCAAATGTAATCTTAGGTCACTCTTGGCACTTTTCACGGAGACTCTCCAAAAAGTTTTCCTCTGTCACTCATTGCCTCACAGTGCGTGAAGATATTCCCAAGTACAGCTCATAACGGAATGCTTATGCTGATTTGAATGGATCGCACAAATAGTCAAAAGAGTGAAATGAATTTTTTTTTTTTTTTTTTAAATTTTAAATTTTCCTATTCTTATGATACACAATTTCGTAATACAAAAATTACTGTCTAATGGGCTAGTAGCCCATCTAGACAACCCAATTTTGCAGAACATTTCCGATGGTTTTAGGAGCCATTCATAAACTATGTGACCAATTTTCCACTTTTTTGTACTCCCCATCCCGCTTCCCCTCCGTTACTTATCGTCTATTTGATTACCCCTCCACTATCCACTCGCCTGGAAGGTAACGTAGCATATGAAATAATAAATTGAATTGATAAAAAAATATTTAAAAATTTATAAAAAAAAAATTTAAAAAGATAATAAATATTTAAAAAATATTATCTTGACAAGCACATGTGCTATCATTACTAGTTAAATTTAAGAAATAATTTGAAAAGATCAAATTTTTCCATCAATAAAAACCATTTTCAATCCAAGAGTGGAAGCTCTCAATCACTGGAATTGAAGAAGCTGGAAACTTTGGGGTTTCTTCGAAATAGAATTCTTCAACGGATTCCATGTCGACCCATTCAGGTCTATCTTCATTTCTTATGCAAAGAAATGTTTGTGAACATGCTTCCTTAAAATTCCTAAATTAAATAGTACCAACTTTTTTTACGATTTTTTTCTGGGACCGTAACTGTTATGAGTTTTATTAAAAAAATCCGTTCTTAACATTTATTTTTCGCTCACAATTTAATTTTTTTAAATTTTTTTACTCACAAAATAACACTTCTTTTTGAGTTTTATTTTTTCGCTTTGAAATAAAACTTATTTTTTTAGTTTAATTTTTTACTCAGGAAATAATATTTATTTTCGAGTTTTATTTTTTTACTCACAAAATAATACTTATTATTGAGTTTTATTAATTCGCTCTGAAATAAAAAACTTATTTTTTGTGTTTTATTCTTTTACTCACAAAATAATACTTTTGTCATTTTATATTAACTCATAAATTGGACTCTCGTTTAATTATGACTCTTTTTGTATGACATATTTTAAAAAAATAAGTTCAATTTTTCGAGTGAAAATATAAAAATCAAAAAATAGGTTTTATTTTCTGAGTTAAAATATATAACTCAAAAATAAGTGTTATTTTCTGAGTAAAAATAAAAAACTCAAAAAAATAAGTTTTATTTTCTGAGTCAAAAAATATAACTCAAAAAATAAGTTTTATTTTCTGAGTAAAAAAATATAACTCAAAAATAAGTTTTATTTTCTCAGTAAAAAATTTAAAATCAAAAATTAAGTTTTATTTTAGTGCGAAAAAATAAAACTCAAAACTAAGAGTTATTTTCTGAGTAAAAATTAAAAACTCAAAAAAATAAGTATTATTTCAGAGCGAAAAAATAAGTTTTATTTTTTGAGTAAAAAAATTAAACTCAAAAAATAAGTTATATTTTCTGAGTAAAAAAATTAAACTCAAAAATAAGTTTTATTTTCCCAGTAAAAAATTTAAAATCAAAAATTAAGTTTTATTTTAGAGCGAAAAAATAAAACTAAAAAAAAAGTTTTATTTACTGAGTAAAACTAAAAAACTCAAAAATAAGTGTTATTTTCTCAGTAAAAACAAAAACTCAAAAAATTAGTTTTATTTCAGTGCGAAAAAAGAAACTCAAAATTAAGTTTTATTTTCTGAGTAAAAAAATAAAACACGAAAAATAAGTTTTATTTTCTGAGTAAAAATAAAAAACTCAAAAAAATAAGTATTATTTCAGTGCGAAAAAATAAGTTTTATTTTCTGAGTAAAAAAATAAAACTCAAAAAATAAGTTGTATTTTCTGAGTAAAAAATTTAAAATCAAAAATTAAGTTTTATTTTAGAGCGAAAAAATAAAACTAAAAAAAAAATTTTTATTTACTGAGTAAAACTAAAAAACTCAAAAATAAGTGTTATTTTCTAAGTAAAAATAAAAACTCAAAAAATTAGTTTTATTTCAGTGCGAAAAAAGAAACTCAAAAATAAGTTTTATTTTCTGAGTAAAAAAATAAAACTCAAAAAATAAGTTTTATTTTCTGATTAAAAAAATAAAACTCAAAAATAGGTTTTATTTTCTCAATAAAAAATTTAAAATCAAACAAAAAATAAAATTTATTTTCTGAGTAAAAAAATAAAACTCAAAAATAAGTTTTCTTTTCTCAGTAAAAAATTTAAAATCAAAAATTAAGTTTTATTTTAGAGCGAAAACATAAAACTCAAAAATAAGTGATAAGTGAAATAAGTTTTCTGAGTAAAAATAAAAAACTCAAAAAAATAATTTTTATTGCAGTGCAAAAAAAGAAACTCAAAAATAAGTTTTATTTTCTGAGTAAAAAAAAAAATCAACAAATAAGTTTCATTTCAGAGTGAAACAATATTACTCAAAAATAAGTTTTATTTTCTGATTATTTTATTAATCTGATTATAAGATTATATAATTTATTAAAACTTAAAAAAAAGCTTATTATTTATGAGCGACAAAGTAGCATTAAACAATAACAGTTATTTTATGATTTTTAATATAAAACTTAAAAAAATAAAAATCTTAATATTTTTGAACAGCAAATGAAACAAGGATCAATTTGGTATACATGATATTCTTCTCCAGTGGATTTAACAAAATGATTATTTCCTTCAAAATTTTTAATATACACTCAGAAAAAAGTGTCTCGGAATATGATAAAAAAGGCAACATATTTAGAGAAAAATGGTATAGACTTTGCTCCAGAGAATGCTATTCTCTAATTGCGATACTAAAAATTCTCTAAAAATGATAAAAATCTACCATGAAATAGAAAAATATATCATTTTTAGAGAAAAATACTTTTTTTTTTGAGAAAATATTTGTTTTTATTGAAGAAAATACTTCTCATAGTGAACTTTTTATCAAAATATAAGAAAAGTTTTTCATTTTCAATAAAATTTCTCTATAAATGAGAAATTTTTTGTGCGAGAAAAATACTTATCATTATTAGAGACATGGAAATGTTTCCATTTCCTAGAAGTAAAGAAATATTTCTACGAAAATGTGAAAATTTATTCTAATTGAAGAAAATTTTATTTGAAAAAGAGAAAACTGCTATTATCAAAAATAGAGAAATTTTTTACCGGAGCAAGGTATGTGTTTTTTTCTCAGTGTAACAGTTATTTTCGGTCTCCGATTTATTTTAAATGAAATAGAACTCACTTATGAGAATTCATAGATGTTTTTGAAGCGAAATACAAGCAGCAGATAGGACACGACCTTGTGCTGATTTCCTCTTTCCTTTAAGGACAGTACAAGTCGTATAGAATTAATTTAGACGGTCAAATATTAAGATGTAAGGATGGAAATGTTTTGAATTGATGGGGGCTTTATTTTCGTGGTTGGATTTTCTTTTTATTTTTGGTTACGTTACAATATCAGAGGCCTTCTCCCCCTATCGTTACTTATCGTAGCACATTTTAAAATCCCTTACCCCCTCCCCTCAAAATTGATAACGTAATTTATGAACTACCCTCTTATGACTTCTTTTAGCAATAACTGGAGCATTAGATGTATGTGCTTTAGTACCGAAGTTGTTTCTGGATTGTCGGAATAGCATCAATCTTTAATTGAATGGCAACCAACAAAAATTGTTACGGTGCACAATACACTTTTTGGCCTAAAATTTGCTCACATATAAGTAAAATATCTGATAAGTTATTCATTTACAAAGTTGAGGTTTTGAAATTAGAAGAGTTTTTCTGCTAAAACACAAAAAAATGTATTTAAAGAAATATGAGAAAATGGATTCCATTTCTTTTGCATATCGTAAAAATGTTCATATTTGCTACTTTGGATGATTAAACTATTGTTTACTGGTGCGATGAGACTAACAAGAAAAAAGCACACATTTTGTATGGAAGCCCTATGAAATGTAAACTTTTCCGATAAAATATTTAAACATGAGAATAGGCCAAAAAAAATAAAATTTTTGATACCCATGTTGGGTACTTTTAATGTAATAAAATTTTTTCTTTAAGGAAAATAAATGCATTTCAATAAAACAAAAATTTTTCTTTTAACAGTAACAAATTTAAAAAAAACAAAAAAAAAGGTAAATTTACAAATTGTCTTAAATCCAACATAAATTAATATGAAATAATTGTGTCAACATACTTCTTTGATATCGACTAAAAATTACAACAACAAAATTACCACAAAATTTTCTTATGAAAAATTGATGCCATCGTTTGTGGTTTTGTAAGAGCTTTTGTTTGGTACCAAATTTCCATGGAAAATAGCGAAATTAAAGCAGAAAAATTAAATTTTTGCTGATTTTTGAACGCGAGTGTGGAACCCTAAACCATCCATTGAGCACGCTTAAAAAAATACGTCGACCTTAGATTTTTGTCTTCTATCACATATCCGAAAATCATTCAAATCGGAGACTGTCCCCTTGTCGGGGACCTTTCCTTGTTAGTAATTTTTGATTTGACGTGAAAGTTGAAAGTGTAAAATATCACATAAATAACAACTTTTATGCAGTTTTTGCTTAAAACATGCGAATAGATCAGTTTCCCATATTTTTTGCCATTGTCAAACGGAAAAAAATTGACAACGCGTTGGCATTTTTCATTAGACTAACAACAACTAACCATCGAAAATGACATAGTGTAACCAGGCTTAAGTCACACAAACAAAAATTGTTGGTAGAAACAAAATTTTGTCTAAATATCAATACGACTGAACTTATCGGACGGACTCTTAATGACATGAATGCGTCAAAAATATATAAAAAACAACAGTGTTTCTAAAGAAAAAAAAATTTAAAATTAAGGGGATTTTTAGCTTTGCATTTTCTTAGGCAAAACTAGTATTTTTTTCAGCAAAATTTGAAAACGTTTATAGGTTTCATTAAAATTTAATATTTCTGAAAAGAATTTTATTATATTGTAACATATAAAATGAATTCATTTAAAATTTTTATGACATAAAATCTATTCCATCAACCGTGACATGAACTGTATAAAATGGTCTTTTCTGAAAATTCACATTTTGAGTTGTGACAATCTTGCATGAGATGAGCAATATTAAAAAATCTTTCGAACCACCTTGTCAAGAGCCCCAAATTTAGCTTGAAATTTTATTTGATAACTATACTAAAATCAATTTCAATCACTATATAATAACCGGGTTGAAATATCTTAAACGTGGTTATAGAGTTAAAGATTTCATATGAAAAAGTGCTAAAATAGTGCACTGTGCGGCGTCAAATCAAGGCTTCGAGACGACCAACTGACAACACCAAAATGGCTGATGACACGATTATGCAACTCAATACGAAAAAGTTCAATTGTTGCATGACAAAATATATCATAAAACTTTATTTATCACATGTTTATAGAAAAGACTTAAAAAATATTGCTTCATTTTCTTACCTACCGAAATTGCAGGCAAACCGAAAAACTTTATTCCGACAATTCACAATAGCTTACTATAGTAGAACGACATTCAAAAAGTTGTAGCAAAAATAAAATTGAAATTTCCGAGTGCTTTGCACGACCTCTCATTGTGAAAAACAATTTTTCTGTTTGTGTACAAAATGAAACAGTTTAAGAGTTAACGAAATGGTTCAGAGCTAATCTTTGAAAGAATATGAAAACAGTTTAAGAGCACTGGATGTCATGATAAAGTGGTTTGAATATTGTCTTAATGTAAACACATCAACGAGTAAATATTCAAAGAGTTTGCAATAGAGTAACGAGTACTAAGAAATTTGTTCGTGTTGGAGCTAAAAAGGCTTTTCAACATTTAATTAAACTTATAGTACGTTCACACTGATTTCTAAATGCGCATATAGAAGTTCGAAAATTCAACCAAATGTAATGTCAAGTCTTCACATAACCCCCTAGCCGCACGTGCCAGTAACAGTTCGAAAAACTCAATACATTCTGACTTTTTCACTAATACACTCGCACTTTGACATCGACAGCCAGCACTGGCAGTCCACTGGCAACAACTTTTACAGAGACAGTGAATTTTGACAACCGCAGACAGTGGAATCAAAATAGGAAAAACAGTGTTGCGTTTTCTCCCTATACTATTCCAACTTGAAGTAAGTATTTTTTTTTTCATGCCTTGTAGTGAAATAAACATGTAATTATTTTAATTACCATTGTTTAACACATAAAATATGATATGAAAAAGTTTTTTTTTTTGAAAATATTTTAATAAATATATTGTAAATATTTGAAATCAACATAGCTTTTTCCCCATTTAAGTTTTGTGCTGTTTTGGAATTAAAGGCATCACTGAATAAAAGTAAACAAAAGAGGAAAATTATCGCATTGTTGCTGGAACCTTTGACTTTTGCAAATGAACTTTCACTACTACGTGTGGCCGTAGCGTAATTTGTTGCTTATTTCGAAACATTTTCGAAATTAATACATATTTTCCACTGGCAAGACATTACTTTCACGTGTGGCTGCAGGGTTAGGGAAAAGCGTAAAATGCGAATTTAAATTGACAAGTATTCGAACATGCATTGACAAGTACTCGAACATGCCGAACATTTATAAGGCTGTGTGCCAATCGGAAACTTTTCACTCGTGGTAGGAAGGAAAATTCTGGATTTAACAAAATTTCTGTCTATTGAAATTGAATTGTCATTTTTACTGTGCCAAATGAAGCATGAAAAGTTAACTGCTGCGTTTTCTAATACTTTTTATATGCTTTTATATATAATAAATACTGTTGCTTTGAGTAAAATAAGATTATTAAAGCAATAGTTGTGTAAACATGTATAAAAATTAAACAAAAAACCATTTGGTCTTTTGACAAAAATAGGTCGTCGTGAATATAATATCTTTATTGTGTTAATTTGTTGAAAATGCATAACCAATGAATGCTGCTCAATACATATGTAGTTCAAATTAGTATTTTGTACTGAAATATATTGAAATGTAAAAACAAAATCGACGTTTCTGCACATGTAAAATTTTTCATTTATCAGTTTAGTGTACTTAACCATCGAGTTATTCATAATTATTTCATAATTTATTCAACATGTTTTTGATATCATTTTATTCCATTTATAAATTATACTAATGAAAAAAAAATATCAGTAGCAGTGCTAAAATTTTGTCCACCGAACCTTAAAACCTTAAAACTTAACACGCACTCCAAAAAAAATCTCACTTAGTCTTGACCTTGCAACACCCGAAGTTGCAAATTTTTAGTAAATCATACAAAATTTGAACACGTGCTTTCAAAACAAAGTTCGAGTTGCACCCATTCTAAAATTAATATTGATGTATTTTACGGTGATTCCCAAAATATTTTGGCTATACCGAAATCCGTCAGTAAGCTAAACCATTTTGCAAAAACCTCCAAAAATCATGTTTTCCGTATACGTATATATTAACAAGTATAACAAGTGTACCAAGTGTAGTTGTAAGCAAATAAACTGTCTCAAGTTATAGGCCTGAAAAAGTTCGTTCAATCTGCATCAAAAATTTGAAAATATTTGCAATTGGATTAATGATAATAATTTTATTCTTATACAATCTTCGTTATAAATATACCATTGGAAAAGTATGGACGGCTGTCATTTATTTTTGGACAGAATTGCTTTAACCGAATAACAAAAAAGGACTAATTTAAAAAAAAACTCGCGTGTAACAACGTACACGTGGCAGAAGTGAAACTTCTTTAACAGTAAGAAATAACAGAAATTTTAGTGTGAAATAGAGAGAAAGTATTTGAAAAGAAATTTAATCAATATGAAATGGAATAATAATTTGTTGATTCAATATTTGCATCCAGGGACCGTACCGAATATGGTTTTTGTCGAAAGTGTCACATATTAACTTTTATCTCTTAATTTTTATTTTTTCCGACAAAAATAACAGTTTTTTGTGCCTTATAGTTTTTTTGGGCAAAAATAAAAGTTATTTTCTGCCATTTATTTTTCGGTCAAAAATATCAGGTAATTTATATTTGTTCAAGTCATTTTACCGATAAAAAAATTTTGATATTATTATTTTCATCTCATCGGTGAGACATTTTACACATGGTGTCAACAGTTCAATCTGTCAAGTGGCCTTTAAGAAAACACAAATTGCTTGATATTGTTGACCGAAAAAATTCAAGTCACAAAATAACTGCTATTTTTGACCGATAAAATAAAAGTCAAATGTAACCTTTATTTTTCCTCGAATTATACTAGGCAAGAAATTAACTTTTAAAGAATCAGTTTCAAATTTAAAAGCGACTTAATATTCGTGAGGCTGAGGACATTTGTAACATAATGGTATATTTGAAAAAGTCTTTCGACAATTTTTTTCATTTGAAAATTGTAAAATAACAGTTATTTTCGGTACTTGTTTTAGTTCAGTTGGTGTTTTAGTTGCTTTCGAATGTCTTCTCAACATGTTACTTTTTGAATGCTGGATTGCATTTGCATAGTACTCTTTGAAGGAGCCTCCGAAAGCAGAAGCAAATCTTGTTCATTATTACCTCCTGCTTCCTGATCATAATAATTGCTATGTTGATAGAGGGCTTCATAAAGCAGCGAACGTTGATTGTTGAGTGCATCAACTTGGTTGTCTTTAAAATTTTGTCTTTGTAGATTCACCAAAATACACTGATGTTTCGTAAAAATGCATTTTGAAACTCAGCCGTTGTTGCAATCACCTTACCTTCATCATTAGATGCAGACCCAGCTGCGGCTGTATTCTTAAGAGCTCTTATTCGCTCTCTATATTCACGAACGCGTTCTGCTCCTGTTTTAGCTATTTTTCTATTTTTTTTCCGTGCATACTTGTAGGATGAAAATTAATGTTCCGGTTATGTTAATACTGTAATGTTAATGTTAATTATCTTATTTTCAGTATGTTACGCGTTCAGTTTTAATTACATTTTGTTTGGCTTTTTATCATGTGCCTACGTGACGTAAGGGTATAGATTCCGTCTTTAAAGCAACGATGTTCGGGGTTCAATTCACGGCAGCGGCAATAATTTTTTAAAATTTTCATATGAATTGAAAATGTTAGCCTGGCGTCACGAACAAGAGACCTTGAAATTTCACTCGCCGCCAAAGAAGTTTCACTTAAAAAAAAACTCATATCTAAGGCGGCGTTTATAGTGAACGCCGATTCAGACAGGCAGGCAGACAGGCAATGTGAACAAACAAGATAGATAGCTGTTTGCATCTCGTTTTTTCACACAGATTTCAGCCTGCCTGCCTGCCTGCCTGACTGAATCGCGTTCACTATGAGCGCGGCCTAAGGCTAGTTTGGTTTTCATTGGGCGGTTATAATGTAGGTTTGGGTCTCAACTTACGCACATTCCATCCCAGTGGAAGAAATAAGGAGTAAAAAGGGCTTCCAGAAGCACTTCTCAGTCAGGTAGAGGGCCTTACCAACTCAATTCTTTGCTTAATTATTTTTTATATGAAATGTCCCAAAATTCAAGCCCTTGCACTCTCACTTCTCAGAGAAGACCTTATAGAAGTTGTTGTTGCAACGTCTTTAAGAAGAACTGTTTTAGCAGGAGTTTTATAAGGCGTTGCAAAGAATAGCACACAGAAGTGGTTCTATTCAAACTCTTCTGGAACAACTTGTGATAAGGCCTTATCTACTTCCTTACAAAGAACAGCATGTAGAAGCGGTTATTTGCAATGTCTTCAACCTATTTAACAACCTATTAACCTATTTTTATACACATAGCTATAATGAAAGAACTAACATTTTGGTTTATAATTCAACAAGTTTTTATTAATTAATGAAGAAATTATATGTATTTATTAATATTAACATATAAAAACGTCGTTTGACAAAGTTGTTTGACAAATTACTTTTGTTTCTTTGCCAAGCAAATATTTTTATGTACTCTATTTTTGGCTATTTTAAAACCTTTCTTTATTTCTGCTATGTAGTTTTCTCTTGTTAAAGTCTTGTCTGCAGAAGCTTCTACAATGGAAATAAATTATTATGGTACGTTTTTTTTTTTAATCTTTTCTGTGAAAACTTACTAAACAAAATATCGTTTGTTCCTTCAAACAAGTTAAACGCCTGCTTCTTCTGGATGCCATTTTAGTTGTAGTTGAGAAAAAGGTTTTCGCCAATTAAATTGTGAAGATTTTTTGAAATTCCACCTCTTTCCGTTATTGTTTTTAATTACAGTCAACTAAATATGGTGATGTAAATATATGGTTTAAAACATAAGACAAACAAAGTTATTTATATTTTTTTAATTATTTATGTTTTTATAACGGATAAAAAGCGATCCGCGTCCACGCACTATCACAAAACAAATGTTGGATATCCTTCATTTACATTAATTTAAAAGGAATTCCTTTGAGTGACGCGCTTTCGTTTAAACACGTGTCATTTGTTTTCCCGTTATTTCAAGTGAAATGCGCAGCAACAAAAGCAGCGTAGCAGT
This sequence comes from Tetanocera ferruginea, assembly GCA_958299015.1. Classification (NCBI taxonomy): domain Eukaryota; kingdom Metazoa; phylum Arthropoda; class Insecta; order Diptera; family Sciomyzidae; genus Tetanocera; species Tetanocera ferruginea. Next base: position 149,443,062 of record OY282641.1, read on the forward strand.
TATTTTTTAGCAGGCTATTGCAATTTCGGTAGTTGTCGTGCGATCAAACAAAAATTAAAATGAATAAGCAGAAACTATTTAAGCGACAGTTAAATCGCTGTACAAGATCTACAAAAATGTACGACACCTTACCTTATGCATTCTTTCTTTCATTTGAGAAGGAATGTGAGAAGCGGTTTGAAAGAAGTGATTAAAGCACGCGTAAAGAGGTTTATAAGAAGCAGTTAGGGCAGAGCTTCTGATGGGAGGCCTTGACAATTCTTCTACTGGGATATTTAAAATCTTGAGTCCTGAAGCTTAGACTCAAGAGGAGACGAGTTTTGAACATGAAGCTTTAAAGTCAGCTCCGAGTCGCCTTGACAGCGTCAGTTGCGAGCTTTGTGGATTTTTCGTTCTAGAATCTAGATGCAGCGCTGTCTAACACTACGCGCTTCCACATTCTAGCTGGTCACCCCTACTTGTTCGGCACCGCTAAGATGCGGCTAACTTGTGACCAGTCCGATGGCTTGTACCTCAGCTCCCGCAGATTTCCCATAGAATCCACGGCACCGAAATCGGAGTCAAATATATTTGGGTCTTAAAGAATTTTCATTCTATTAAGATTTCAAACTTTCAGAAAATATACGTGTATAGAAGAAGAAAAGACCCTTAATTTGCTCCATATATTATTGACCCGGTTTATTAAACACATTGATTTTTTGTTTAATTTTTGCTACTTCTAGAAAGTTTTGAACACCCCGAAACCTGCTTTAGCTACATGTCTGGCTCGTAGACTTAGATAAATAAATTCGAAGAATGGCAAACAAATGACAATAAATAAAATTGAAATTGCAATGGCTTCTTCGCATGCAGTACATATTCCTTTTTCTATTATTTTTTGCTACTTTTATATGCAAGTTTTGTTTATTTTGGCCTGTTTAAGCATTGTGCACATTTGACAAAGATTCTAGTTTTATTGGCAGGACATTCAACTGTGTCGCAAGGACGGATGGCGGTCAGTATTTGATTTTCGACTTGCCATTAGACTGATTGCAATAATCATGAAATTGACAAACTCTAGACGATATTCGTCCAAGTAGTGTGCTTTTTTGCTACATCTCAGTTGACAGCTTAAATAAACACAAATGTGTGCACATGTCCACACATGTATGTGAACGCGTGGCTGTTATGTATGCTTTTAAGGAAATTTTAGTAAACATTTTTTTTTAAATTTGTATAAATTATCAAGGCTTGATTGAAGAGAGGTGTACGTAAGATACAAACACGTGTGTCACAAAAAGACGATCTCAAAATGTAAAGAGGGTTTGACGGAATTCCACTCGAATAAAAAGAGAAAAAAATTGTAAATTTTTCATATCAAGCGAACAATTCAACTCAATCCACTATCTTGGAGAATCAAAGGCATAAGAAAAACATTTTATTGTATGGTATGTCAAACTGCCCTAAGGTGAACACGCGCTCTAGCCACCCCAACAACCTACACACATGCTACACACTCCCACACACCGTTACATATTCTAGAATTGCTAATGTAATCCAATTTCGAATTTTCAAATATAAAATGAGGGTGAGTTTTAAGTTTATTTTTGACAGTTTTTACACAAAAATAAAGAAATAAAAGCAGCTGAAAAACAAGAACAACAAATAAAATACAACAATATATAGAAAATTTGACCCTCTACATATTTATGAACTTGTTCACAAATCGTAAGTTTACAACATTTTAGTATAGAATGTGATGTGAATAGGCTGGGGTGTGGTTGTGTGTGTGAAGATTTCGTTATGGAGGAGGAGGTGGGGCAAAAGAACTCAATTTATGTTTATGTATGGCATCATTATCAAAATAACTTTTGTATATAAAAATGTTAAAATGTAACATTTATGTCAGCAAAATTCTATAAAAAATTCATAGAAAAATGTGTAAAACGCAAAAAAAAAACACACAAATAAAATAAAAAATTATAAATATTGAGGGTTGCAGTTTTTTTGTGTAAGTAGTTTTTTTTCTTTCTTTTTTAACATTCCAACAAAAAACATCGTATTAGAAAAGAGGAATATTTAAGTTAGGTATGCGGTCCATTAGGGAGCATTTTAGCTATGCTTATCAAAATGTTATTTTTTTCTAACGAAATTTCTTACATCGTTTTCTTTACGTATTATTTAAGTCGCCCGCCCTGCTGTCATTGTGTTTTTTGTACCACTTTTTTTTGCATTTTTTGCAAATTGTTGTGGAAATTTTTTAGCATTGTTTGTGTTGTTGTCTTTTCGTTTTTATTTTTATTTCTTTTCATTTTTTTTTTTTTTGTGGCTTAATTCTATGGCAACGTTGAAAATTGAATTTTTATTTGAAATTATTGACAAATTGTTCGCAGTGTGATTTAATTTTTTAGCCTGTGGCCTTTGGTATTAAATGAAGTTTAGCGAATCGAATTTGGCGGTATTATGTGGGGGTTATAAATTTATGATTGTTGTTGTTGTTGTTGAACAGTTTATAGAATACTGTCAGAACTGAAATTGTTAATGGATTTGAAATTGTTTTTATTGTAACTTTGACGTTTGATATCAATCATTTTGATATTTAAGAATACTTCATCTTGAAAAAGGATTTATTCTAATGATATTTTATAGCAATGAAAAAATATATTTCTTGAGTATTTTTTCTTCAGTTGTTCTTTCTCTGACTGTTTCATTTTTACTTTATTTAATCTATTAAATATTATTTAATCTACACTCAGAAAAAAGTGTCTCGGAATATGATAAAAAAGGCATCATATTTAGAGAAAAATGGTATAGACTTTGCTCCAGAGAATGCTATTCTCTAATTGCGATACTTAAAATTCTCTAAAAATGATAAAAAGCTACCATGAAATAGAAAAATATATCAGTTTTAGAGAAAAATACTTTTTTTTTTGAGAAAATATTTGTTTTTATTGAAGAAAATACTTCTCATAGTGAATTTTTTATCAAAATATAAGAAAAGTTTTTCATTTTCAATAAAATTTCTCTATAAATGATAAATTTTTTGTGCGAGAAAAATACTTATCATTATTAGAGACATTGAAATGTTTCCATTTCCTAGAAGTAAAGAAATATTTCTACGAAAATGTGAAAATTTATTCTAATTGAAGAAAATTTTATTTGAAAAAGAGAAAATTGCTATTATCAAAAATAGAGAAATTTTTTACCGGAGCAAGGTATGTGTTTTTTTCTCAGTGTATTAAATATTATTTAATCTATTAAATATTATTTAATCTATTAAATAAAATACATTTGCAATAAAAAAACACATTTTCGCTTTTATTGCAGAGATGTGCAGCTTTTCAAATATAAAAGCTGCTCTTCAATGATTTAAAGAAGCAGAACTAGAAACGTCTTGTCTAACTCCAATTACTAAAGTCTGCCTTCAAGTTTCAAATTTGTCTGTAATTGCCAATTATCTAAATTCTGTATGAAGTGTCATTCATGTTCTTCTTCTGCAGATATGTTTTAACTCCTATTTAGACCAATTTAAATGGGCATTTCCTTTGGATAGCATATTTTTGTACAGCTTTTTCCCCAGCATCCCTTGTAATGTTTTCTTCCAAAGCTGCTTTCCTTTTCAAGTATTAAGTTACATTTAAATTGCTTTGAATCGTACATGGGAACATGTTTTTATTGTATTTTTTTTTTCAATTTAATGTCAAATTGTTGTTCAAATAAAACCTTAGACACATTCCGCTAAGCAGCTTAAGGACTCAATGAATGCTGTTGAGGACTGCTATTTAAAATGTTAAATTAAGCTACTTTCTCATGTGTTGTAAACTTAACATGAATTATAAAATACACAAACATAAACAAGGCAATGTTATACACTCAGGGAAAAAATGCTGTTTTATCAAACAAATCATGGGTTGAAATAACAGATTTCACTGTTAAATACCATCCAACAAATGAAACTTTCAAATCAACAGTCGGTTGACTGTTGGTCTATGGAACACGAAACCCGTATAAAAACTTATTTATTGAAATTTGATCAATGGTTTGAAAGTTTATGTATGGCCGAGTGTGCTAACGAATGCGTCTAGAACGCATTTTAGGGATTGGTTTTTTGTAGATTCACCAAAATACACTGATGTTTCGTAAAAATGCATTTTGAAACTCAGCCGTTGTTGCAATCACCTTACCTTCATCATTAGTTGCAGACCCAGCTGCGGCTGTATTCTTAAGAGCTAATTCGCTCTCTATATTCACGAACGCGGTCTGCTCCTGTTTTAGCTATTTTTCTATTTTTTTTTCCGTGCATACTTGTAGGATGAAAATTAATGTTACGGTTATGTTAATCATTTTATGTTAATGTTAATCTAATGTTAATGTTAATTATGTTATTTTCAGTTTGTTTCGCGTTCAGTTTTAATTACATTTTGTTAGACTGTTTATCATGTGCCTACGTGGCGTAAACGTATAGATTCTGGCTCATAAGCAACGATGTTCGGGGTTCAATTCTCGGCAGCGGCAGTATTTTTTTTTAATTTTCATATGAATTGAAAACGTTAGCCTAGCGTCACGAAAAAGGACCTTGAAATTTCACTCGCCGCCAAAGAAGTTTCACTTCAAAAAAAAATTATATTGGAGAAAAGACCTGCTGGAAAAATACTTTAAACCATCAATAGACATGTGCGGCTCTTTGTTTAATAATGTGTGGCTCTAATTTTATCTCCCCATTTGTGTGCAATTTACCTGAAGGTAAAATTTTCAAAATCCAAAATACGGTATATTTATACTGTATAATTGCATTTATAAATCCTTATTTACATTACATTTTGAGCACTACACCACCGCCCGCACAATGCTTTACTGAAAAATTAATATATTCTGAATATTAACAGCATCCAGAAACATCATCAAGCAATACTATTTTTTCAGAAAAAAAAGTCAAAATAATGTAGCTAATATATTTTACACAACCCTCCTCTTAATTTTTCCAAACTTCAATGCAACTAAGACGTGCTTTTTTCTTTAATTTTCGCTTGTGTCAAAAATTCTCTTCCCTCTTGTCAAAATTTATACTATACCCTGAGTATCAATCCGAGTCAAAAGTTTCCGATTGGCACACAGCCTAAGCAAAAAAATCTGACAGTAAACAAAATTGACAACTAATGAAACGAGTTCAAGTCAGAGATGAGCAAAAAGTAACGAGTAGCAGTTTTTCGAATATCGAATCAGGGTCGCAAACTGCTAAATGCTCATTAGAAGTAGCATTTAAGTGAATTAACTTGACAGAATTTTCTATGGGTAAATGCGCATTTAGAGAAGCATTAATGAAATAAATGCGAATTAAGCTTTAAATGCGCATTTAGCTTCCAATGTGAACATAGTATTATACTGTCAATTTGTTTTTCCTCTTTTCCCATTCGCATCCAATGTGCTAACGTCTTTGGCAGTGGATCGTTGCTACTGTTTGGAGCTGAAAAATTGCCAAGATTATCAATATGCCATGTCTAACATTTAAGCTGGAAGTTCATTCGATGCATTTGCGTTTATTCGCTACAGCAATTTGCGCAAGAAAAAGATGGCAGAGTTCAATCACTGCGTTTTACGTTCAGAGCAAGCAAGGGCTGCAACATTATAAAACAGTTTTTATGTTCTTAGCGTCATATTTCTCAATAATTTTCATCATTTTTACACAAAAATACTCAAAATGTTTTCATTTATAATCATAAAAATTTAGATTTTAAGTATTAAACACGTCATGGTAACAAATTATCAAAAAAAAACTCTAAGACATTTAAAATTTTCAAGATCTATGTGCAAGAGACATCCCTGAAAGCAATTGCATCTAACTCGTTACTTTACTTTCTTCTCGCTTTTCGTCATAAGTAACGAGCTTTCAAAAAAACGCAATTTACGCAAGAAAAGTTGAAATAATTTCAACTTTCTTGCGTAACTAGCGTTTTGCCAGCGTAACGTTCACAACCATTGAACTCGCTCCCATAAGTTTTCACATACTTCTATTTTATAACGCCATCGAGTAAACGGATGAAAAACGCAAATGCATCGAATGAACTTCCAGCTTTAGCCGAAGTTGTTCACACAGATATACCGCAGCAGAATTGAATTTATTTTGCCGATAATGCTGCTTCACATACTTGAAAACAAAGTATAATTTAAGAATATGCTGTTCTATTTTGACATTTCTTATATAAAAAAAGAAACAGTTTCGATAGTATCGTAAGTGTGGACGTAGAATTCCGTTTAAGTTGTAACCTTTTCTAATTTTTTCTCTTTTGTTCGATTGTTTTGTTCAATTTGCACGTTCTTTTTATTGCTCTTCCGAAAATAACAAATTAATTAATAACACTCAATTATGAACTTTTTATCGAGACCAAAACAAAGAAAATTTTAAAAGCAAGCACGATAAAATGAACAAGCAAAATGTCAAATTCTTTCGATCATTTCGTTAAGTTTGACAGGTTGAATTCATTGACTTAGTTGAAAAGAAGGCGAAGCGAATGCCTTTTCCATTGGTGCCACTTTACTCTCCGCCCGATAGCTATATAGTTTGCGAGCTACAGTCAGTTTTTCTACTAATTTCAAAATTAAATGAAGACCACGATTTAAAAAAAAAATAGTCGGTATATCTCACGTTGAGCAAATGTTCTTTCAATAAGTGCCACTTTCGTCTCCGTCCGATGTATAGTTTGCGAGCTACACTCAAAAGAGTAGTGAGATGTGGGATCCAAATAAATTTGCAAAAAAAACAAAAATAACAATTGATCCAGAACAAAACTTAAATAATTTATTAAATCCATACTAGATATGTTCATTTCACATATTTTGTTCTGCTACTTTCTACTAGAATCGCATAGTAGAAAGGATGAAAATATCGTGTCAGCCATATAGCCTGCGCCATCTATTGGGTAAAAGCATAAAACGAAATGTCGTTTTTTCATAAGAGTTAAATCTAACCGAATCAATTACCCATTTCGTTAAGTTTGACAATTTGAGTTCATTGACTGAGACCTTGAAAAGAGGTTGTGATTTACATCTTGTGTTAATATAGAGCATGATAGAATAATAAGGTAGGCTCATATTAATATGGCTGCTGAAGTGTGTAGTTTTACACAAACAATGCTGTGAGGTGCTATAAACGTCAAACGAATAGGCAACAACAACAATTAGAACAACTCAAATTCGAACAGCTGATTTTGACATCTAGCTCAGTTACTCTCCAATATGCGCCTACCTTGTTATTATATCATAATATAGAGCACTCAGTACACTAACGAAGTAGTACATACAAAAACCCAAGCCCTCTTGGTATGGAGTAGAGAACCAATGCTGCGAATCAGTTCGCATAAAACAAAAACAATACAAGCAAAAACAACAAAAAAAAAAAAGAAAGCAGCAGACACAACATAAGCAACTGATGATTGATTTTCTTATATGAACTTGAACTAATTTAATATAATAGTGACAAAATCCAAAATTAGATATTTATACAACGCAGGATATATCTGATATTTTAGTATATATATTATCTTTGAACGATGATTATTAAAGGCTGTAGGTATACCCTAAAGTATTGGTCAAAAAACGTTTCATTGCCTTGAAAAATTTTTTTAAAACAACCCCATACAAACCACGCTGTATGACGTTATTCAAAACGTTTATCAAAAATTGTTGCCATTTTGGAAGCTCAACTCCAAAAGACCTTAGGGGTATTCACACCGACTTGGGTAGTTGGGTACGGCTAGATTGAGTACTTTTGATTACTGCGAGCACCCTTAACTGCAATTGAGTACTTTGTAGAATAACAGCTGATGACAGATGAGTGACAGCTGGAAAAAGAGTTGCCACCATATTATTCATGTCATTTTATGAGCGCAAAAGTTTGGCAATTGTGCGTGCGTAAAAAAGTTATTTTATATAGGAGTAATTTTTAACGTGAACTTTGCGGCATTTAATAATTTTCATCTCAAAAACTTTAAAATAACTTATTTTAACACTTTGGTCTATTTTATTCACTTATAATTTGTTTACTTTGTTTTGGTTTTTTGTCAATTAAAATATTGCCTACTTTATTATCCTACCTAATTATTGGAAAAGGTGGCAGCCCATGAAAAATGTACTCAATCAATTTACCCAAGCAAGTCAGGGGGTCAGCTAGAGTAGATTGGTGCTTGGGTAGAATGGCACTTTTACAAAAACAAAATGTATGGCATTTGCCATTCTACCCAACTACCCAAGGCAGTGTGAATACTCTTATTAATAAGTATATGAAAATTTGGTAGAAAGAGTAGAATTGACAGGCGATCAAAAAAATTGATTTCTATTGAAAAATTTGTTTGTGTTATATGGTGATTCAAACCCTGGTCTGCCGAGATACTTAGCATGATATAATTTGATTTTACTAGTCTTACTAGTACAATGTTTACTCTATATCTGTTTATAAATTCTGTATTTTGTTAACTAAAAAAAAATCTATTTAGATTCTTTATTTAGTTTTAATGTTTATTTATTTATTTCAATTTCTAACATATACAGTACTTAAGACTTTACATTACACTAAGATTAGCATTAGTTAAATAATATAATAATTATTTTTTTTTTAATATATTTATTTATGTTTTATTCTAAAAAATAGAATATTGATAGGTGCTTAAAATTGCATAACTTAAAGTTAACTAAAACGAAACGTTTATGAGATGAACTCTAATGAATGTTTTTGTTGGCGCTGATGAAAAAGTTTTAATTTAAGTAAAACAAAAAATTAAAAATAAAACAAAAATAAATCGTATTTAAAGCAACGAACATGCTTAACTTATTAACAAAAACGCTTAACTAAACGAGTTATGATAAAGTTGAAAAATTAAGTAAATTTAGAGATTAACACTAAATTTGTATGTCTTTCATTGTAAATTTAAAATAAAAAAAAAATTCGATTTAAATAATTTTTTTAAATCTTAAAATTTAGATGTTATAAAAAAAATCAACAGTTTAAACAGACTTTTGTGCTTCTTAACAAGGTTTTAACTTTTAAGCATAATATAAGATGATGAATTATTTCAAGTGTAGCAAAATGTGGAAAGTAATATCGTTTTTTTTTTAATATTTTTTTAGATTGTGACTGAAATTTAAAAATTTTCAAATGTGCTTAGTTTTGTTAAAAAACAAATTAAGAAAACTTCTTTGATTTTTCTGATTTTTGTTGTTGCAAAATACTCAAAATTGAGAAAATACTTTATAACACTTCAAAAACTCCTACATCTGCAAATAACTGCTACTGCCCCCGATACAAATGCTGCCTATATACTGACTACTTAAAATTGATTTAAGATTTTTACTATTACATAAGATTTAAATAGAGCACCATTCATCCTTCCTGCCTTCCTTCCTTCCTTCCTTCCTTCCTTGCTTCCTCCATTCTTCTCCTACACACATACTTGAACTTCACAGCTTTTTTGAAATTTCTTTTAGTTTAACATTAATTTTTAATCTTTTCAGCTTTAAGTGGCAAGCCTTCCTCTGCATGTACATCGGATATTCTTTTTCTCTCTGGAGGATTATTCCAGTGCTGAAGTTCACCCGAACCTATCGCCAAATAGACTAAAGCACCAGATATATAAGTACAAGCCAGCACCCAGAAAACAATCTGCCATTGATGATAGGATTTCTGTGAAAAAAAAGAGAATCATTAAAAAGGTTTCAGCAAAAACTTAAGTGTTGCAAACATACATCTTCAAAGGTCAAGGCGCCAACCATCCAAGTAGAGAGGAAACCACCAAATGAAGAGAGCGTATTGGCTAGACCAAAAATGGTGCCACTGAAGTTGGGCGCTATATCCAGACCATTGCCCAAATAGCCGGCAGTAACAGCGCCATGTGTAAACAGCGCCAGCGTAAAGATAGTTACCGACCAACCGGCCATATAACCCAAAAATACTTGTGCTATCATCAAGCAGCCAGGTGTGATCAGTGCTAAAATTGAAAGTAAAAAAAAAAAAAACAATATAAGATCGATGCCATTTTAACGGAATCTGGTATCACTTACCAAATGAGGTGAAAACTTTGCGTGTAGCTGTTGTCGATAGTGTGCCTTTTTGACGCAAGTAATCGGCAAAGCAGGAGGAACTAAAAGCCATAATATATTTTCCCAGATACGGCAGTGAAGAGAAGAGACCATTCTGTGATAAAAAGGGAGAAAAAAGTAACGTTAGAGTGTGTTGAACCCAATGGTTAAGTGGCCAAACCTACCTTTTTAATATCGAAGCCCAAAATGTCATGCATAAATGTTGGCAATTGATTTATCACAGTAAAGAAACCGAACACCGACAGTCCATGGGTGATAATAATGGCCCAGACTGCAGGCGAGGAAAACAGATCACCCCAGGGTACATAGCTGGGGCGTTTCTTGGAGGTAGAGGTGCCAATAGCTTCCTCAATTTCACGACGTTCTTCCGCACTGATGCGTGGATGTGTGGCGGGCGTCTCATAGACAAATGTAAACCAACAGATGGACCAGAGTAGTCCAACGGCACCTGGAAAAATAAAAGGAAAATAAATTTAGGAAAATTTTGAAAAGCATTCTATCACAAAATTAAATATCTTAAAAATTGATTTTGACAAAATTAAATATCTTAAAAATTGATTTTGATGTCTTATCGTGAGACTGATTTTGAATATATCCGAAGAAAAATTAAGAACAAAACCAAGATCGGGGTTAGATTGAAAAACAAGACCAAAAAATCACATAACTCCAAGTGGCATTATTCCAATTTGTGTACCCCTAAACCTGTGGGGTCGGGTATATTAATTTTGTGCAAATGCTTGTAGCAACTCATCCTTGGTACGGATGGAGGCCTATTTAACACCTCCTCCGCACTAAGGGGAACCACACTGAACCAAAAAATCGCATAATAATTATGCATGTTAAAATAGTTGCTATGAATCGCATTATTGAAATTTCGCCCCGTCACCAATTACATGAGTCACATGAACTATTCATGATATCAGTGTAAAAAATACACAAATGAAAAACCCAGGAAACTTGCATATTTCATAAGGCTAGTGCTTAAAGTTCATGAAGTGTGTGCACAAGATAATAAATGCAAGAATCAATCATAATTTTTATGAACAAAATTCATAAAATTCATGTTAAAATACTAGGAGTACAAGAACAGTTTATAAGGATAAGTAAAAAAATTCAGAAATCTCATTTACGTATACAAGAAAGCGTCCTATACACCGAAAACGTGAACTTCTTTATAAGTTTAGTGACCGAAATTCATGTAATTCATGTACAAATTCAAGGGCAGCAAGAAGAGCTCATAAAATAAAAGTATAAAATGCATGAAACTCATGTACGTATACAATGGAAGCGTGTATACTTCTTGAATTGAGTGACCAAAATGCATACACTCTAAGTAAATTAGTACGAGTCGGTCTTCACACAAAAACAAAAAACCTGATAAACTCGGTTAAAATAATCCTTGACTCATTCTACTAACCTCCACGAAACAATTTCGGAAAGAAATTTTTAGTTTTGAGAAAAATTCTAATTCGAATAATGTATAAGCTATTCTCAAACCAACTTTCATATTGATTGAAAAGCGATTTTTTATAAAAATTTTATTTTTCTTTTAATAGGTTGGAAAGCTTTCGCCAAAAATACAATTTTATAACTGATTTGCTCATCTACGGCCTAAAACTGATTTAATGACATAGGTAGGCAAGTAAGTAGCGTGGCAGTTTATATAATAAATACACCATGTTACATAGACCACTTTGATCCATTGTGATACCTCAACACACTTAACATTCAATTCCTAAGGAACCACATTGCATTTTTTACAAAGTTAGTCAGATGACGGACATTCATTCGTCTCTGGAGCTTTTTAAAAAAGTCATTGCCAAAAAGGTTTAGTCAGACAGCATATCTGCCTATCAACCAGAGCCCTTTTTTGATGGCCACCACTAAGGATAGGTTAGGTTTAACGGTATGTCTCTCTTTGGAGTCTCATAGACCATTTGATCATTAGTGGTGACGATTGCTGAAAGTCTTTCTGAAATGAGTGGAAGTCCTCAAATATTTGTGTGGAATTCGTTAATCTTAGGAGGGATTCTAGAGGAGTTTTGGCTGCATCTTTTTGTGATGAAATCGTCAGTGATGCTAAGAACGTTTGCAAAGAAGGTGCCCCTGGGTTTTTTGGATACCTGGTTCCTTGCATTTCTTGCTCTTGTCATTTGTGGTAATATCCAACTTGTTCGCTTGGGTCACCATCATGCAGTGACCCCGTGAGGACACCCACCAGTGTTCTGCTGACCCTACGGGAGCGTGCCAAGATAAGCGAAGTCCGTTTTCCACATGATTCTAGAGATCCGGCATGTTACCATATTTTTTCATCTTGCTTGGCTCTAGTTTTGACTGCTTGCTTGGCTCTAGTTTTGATATTTTAGTACAATTCCTTAGTGGAATAGCTACGTGTTCCATGAGCTCCGAACCCAGTCCCACCTTCCTTTACTTGTCTGTCTGCCATCTCATTACCGTCATCTCTTTGAAGTGCTCAATGCTTCTAGTTCGTCTTTGATTGCTTGGATATTTTTGAACTTGACAGTATCGGAGCACATGATATGATTGCCGCTTGACTGTCAACAAAGATGTTAATAAAGAATTGATAAGTGTTTGTACTAAGAGGCCTTCTTAATGGAAATTACCCACGTTGCAGTGGTTTGGTAGTTTGTATGCCTGCCTTATATCGGGCTCTGCGCAATACACTACCGCTCCTAATCCTGTTCTCACTTTGGAGTCATCTGCGAATATGCTGACTACCCGCTGGGCTTGTTTTATAACTGTGTACCAGTCGGTTGGTCATTGGAGTCTTGATGTTTTGAGTTCGAGAGTTGTGCGGGGGATCATGTAGTCTGTGCTACTAAATCCTTGGATAGTAATTCAAGATATACATATCTACCGAGAGTAGCGTTCTAGAAAGCCTGAGATCAAGAGACGGCCAAATAAATAAGCCTAGAATCTTGCAGGCAAAGAAAAGTTCGCATGTCTGGTGGGTTCCGATTCAATGATGTCACCAAGGTATAGTTTCTAGAGAGCTCGTCTGCCTTTTCATTACCCTTGATGCCTTACTGAATTTGAAATTTTTTCCCAATAAAACACGGCATTCTTCGGTTGAATGCCGTTGTTGCTCCAATGTTTTGACCGCAGCCTGGCTGTCGAAAATTATGCAAAACTCTCGCTTTGAAATTACGTTTTTTGATAACCATGCAGCAACCTCCCTTAATAAAAAGAAATGTTGATACCCTTTCTTATATGCTGCACCGCGTTTTCAGTTTGACCTGGTAGTAATTAATGGAGCTCCATAGCTCCCACCAAAGAATAGCGATGGTTTACAGTAATCGGTCTTTTTTGGAATTATGTTATATCTCTTCAGTATGAATGCATGGAATGTTTTTTGGCATTTTCATACCCCGAGTTCTCTTAGCCTAATTGCTGAACAAGCTGCCATTTGATTAGCAACCAGGTCGAATGGTAGCAGCTGAAATATGGTCTGCATATCAGCAGTCGGTGTCGTTTTTAAAGCCATAATGACATACGGATCGTTAAAATCAGTCCCTAAGATTGGGTGAACGCGGATGTCTCTTATGAGACACACATAGGCCAATTAGAACCGTTGTGACACCAGGCGATGTTAAATTAACCTTTTCTATCTGAACACGTTGGAGCTATTAATACAGTTAAGTAAAACCCGCTACCGAAGAAAAGGTCTCGGTTTCTACAGCTCGGTCTTTACAGCTTCATAAATCGTTATGGAGGATGTTTAATCTTCGGAAATGGTTTCCAATCAGGCGGTGTCCTATAAGGAAACCGATGACAGTATTAATTTGATCCCTTCTGAGGGACATTAGGTTTTGATCGCTTTAGGTTCAGAATTGGCCAAACTTGACGCGACGTGTCAAGACCGAAGACTTTAAGAAACCGTCTAGATCGCTGTAAGACCAGCTACCGAAGAAAAGGTTTCGGTTTCTGTCCAACGCTGTGCATGTGTAGAGAAAATGTGTTGTAAATTGTTCTTTCTCTTTGTCTCTACAGCTTCAGAAATCGTTATGGAGGATGTTTAATCGTCGGGAATGGTTTTTAATTAGGCAGAGTCCTGTTAGGACACCGATAACAGTATTAATTTGAATCCTTCTGAGAGAAATTAGTTCGTTTGAGCGCTTTAGGTTTAGAATTGGCCAAACTTGACGTGCCTTGTGGTATGTGCTTCCCACACGGTGCGAGTTTTTTAAGGGATGCCTCATTTCTGAGTAATTTGCATGTGGTGAGAGATATACCAATTATTTCCTTTTCTGTTGATAAAATTGTGGTTGTACCAATTCGAGCGATTTCATCTGCTTTGCAGTTTCCTGGTTAGTCTCTATGTCCGGGGATCCAACATAGGAAGATGCTGGGCTACTCTGCGATCTCATTAACTCTCAGCCGTCTTCGTTGGACGATATCGTTCAGAGTGACATTTAAGAAACGCTGTATCTCGGAAAAGGGAAGCGGAAGCGAGGAGGTACTCCTACTAAAAAAAGTTTATCATGCATAAGTAAGTTCCCCCAAAGGCCGTTAGAAGATGTCGCGTTGTTTGTCAGTAAGGTGCTACCAGAGTTAGCCCTTCGACGATGCTGGTTTTTCGGAATATTCAGGAATATTTTGCTGTTTCACTAATAGTTTCACTAAAACCCCAAACAAATCTAGAGCGGTCGAAAACTTTTAAAGGGGTAAATAATTGGAAAAGACAATTTCGTCCTACGAAGACGGTCGAGTAGTGTAAAAAGGTCAAAAACGAAGCAGAATTAAGAAATCTGCAGCAACTTAGAACTATTTAGGCTGTTATTTTTACAGATACCAAGGCTTTCAATGTGGATTGACTACCAGATAGAATGCAAATATCACTAGCGGATGGGATCATTCATCTGAAGGCAAGTGAATGGAAGACAGTACAGTGGTCAGGGAGTCTAAAGGTAAGCTTGATGTTTAGTGATTAGAATCAGTCCCTTAGTCTGAAAGGATTTGAAGTCACAAAAAAGTTTTGCCTAGTAACTAAATAGATTTTAGAACTTTTCGACAATTGTTACCTAGATTGGCTAAAATGACTAATAATTTTTTTTTTTTAATTGTATAAAATGCCACACAACCCAATATTATCTGAGTTATTTTTTATAACAAGTTTTAGCTCAGTTATTCATTGCTTGAGGCTTCAAAGTTTCAAGACTTCCGCCTGACCATAAAGACCTTACTTTTAACTTTCTTCATGTTTGCAACTTAAGTTATTTGAAATATTTATTTTTTTATAAATTTATATTTGCTGCAACAGCATCTTCTAGACATCTGAGCAAATGTTCCAGCTTCTTGTTAATATTTACGCAATATTTTCATGAAATTCCAACTAAGCAAATCTGGCAAACCGCTGCATATTAATTCTACGAATTAATAACGAACTCGCTAGCATAACATATAAACAATTATTCAGCGATTTCAGTCATTGGCCTCGGTAGCAACACGTTTGTTATTATTTAATAAATGTGTTCCCGCTAAAACCAAGTTATTAAAAACTATTAAATATGCCTCTGACATGGTCTAATGATAGACATGCAAAACAATAACAAAAACTACAACCAGTCAATTATATAATCAAGCTATCTATCTGGGTGACTAAATTGATTTAATTCAGTTACTTTGAATTTTGGTGTAAAATTAAATTTGTTGTTTTATTTTTTTTGTTACTTTACTTACCAGTCAAGTAGAAAACACTAGCCCAGCCAGCGACTGAGATGAGATAACCACACACGGGCATGGTAATGGCAGCACCCAAAGAAGAAGCTGCGTAGATTTAAAAAGAAACCACTATTAGTTCTATAACAAGAAAATGGAGTTAAAATAAAGCCAATGCTTACCCATCATGTTGGACATGAATTTGGAACGTTCCATTGGTGGAATCCATACAGCAGCCACTGGATGTATGGCAGGCCATGAGGCGCCCAGCATAAAACCTAGTACCACACGCACCACAATAAGCGCCACATAACTTATATGCGCCGCCAGAGGTGTGATCAGTGTCAACAAACTAGCCCAGAACATGGAATGACCAAAGACACGACGTCCACCAATCAACTCAGCCAAACGTCCACCGGGCAGCTCAGTAAGAATGTAGCCCCAAAAGAAACAGCCCAGCACAAAATTCGTCTGATATGAATCCCAGGGAAAGCGTTCATCGAGCACTTCTTCTGCTCCATCTGGTATGTCAGCTGTGAGTGATGCTTCAGTTGTGGTCGCGACAAGGCTAAGACTGCCATTTAGTGTATAATCAGCGAGGGCGGGTGCAGGACTTAAGCTGTTCAATGTGGCATTTGGATCAGGCTGTACCATGGCCACAATGGCAATGGTTAGATTCACACGTAGCGCATAGTTCAGCATAAAGCCGAGTATGGTGAGCAGATTCAATACCTGGCGACATGATAAGAAATCTAAAAAGAGAGAAGGCAAAATATTTTTAGAAAATTTTACAAGAAATAAGATAAGAAACATATAAGAGAAATATTAATAAAATATATAGAATAATGATATAAAAATAAGAAATAAGAAAATTTAAAAAAAAAGTAATTAAATTTAAGAAAGCTAAGAACTGTTTGAAAACAGTTCAGAACAGGAGAGCTCAATTAAATTTAGAAATATTGAAATAAAAAAGCTTAGAGCTGTTTCAAAATATATAGTGTTCAGGCACAATAATTTATAACGACATATTAACTTGCAATAGACTACATAGTTAAAATAATTTATTTAAAATATATATTGATAATTAATATATTTTTAACAAAAATTTTAAATTATAAATTTAGTATCAAAATCAAAATCATAAACGCGTCACTTTTATTTTGTATTTTTATTGGCTGATGCAATATTTGGCAATGATTTCATTTTGAAACATAAAATTTAACGTAGATAAAAGCAAATTTTTGTTAACAGTTAAAAAACCGTACGAATTGAATTTAACACATAAAGCACAACAAGCTATTGAAATTTGCATTTTACGAGCTTTAAATTTTAAAATTTTTATTATATTTTTTTCTGAATTTTTAACGACAACTCTGAGATTATGATCTTAACAACATGTTATTTCTGTTTATTTAAACATTCAAACAAAAATTATTAAAAAGATACAACTCAAAAACCATAAAAAACATGAAACCATAAAAAAAGAGGTACACATTAATTTCTTTTGACAGTTGCACTTAATTAGAATGAAAACAAAATTATTTGAAAATTTTTTCAAAATTATTCTAAAAATATTAGTATTGAAAAATTTCCGCTTACAAACCAAACGTAATAATCAGCCCAATCATGAAACATTTTCTACCGGGAGTTGTCAATGGGAGTTTCCGGTTTTAAGATAGCAGATATAGATATTTCAATTTTTTTATTTTACACTCATGAATATTGGCGGTTGATGAACAAAATGTCCAAAAAGTATTTTTACTTTATCTTAAAAATGGAAACTTCCATTAACAACTCGTGGGAGAAAATGTTTTATGATTGGGCTGAAAATGAGTGTTATACAGTAACTGCAGTTAAAAAATTTGAAAACTTATTGGTACCACACGCGTTAATTTAGCATATCTTTTAACGGTATTAATTTAAAGTAACGGCAAAAATGTCATTATCGAAAAGCCTAACAAAGGCTTGCATTAAGTCAGTAAGTCATGTGGTTTGAACAAAGGCAGCTGTATGTAAAGACATTAAAAACCCTTAGAGAGAAGCGGTATAAACCAAAGAGAGCAAAGAATAAGATAAAGCCATTAACTGCTATAAATACTCGAAATCTTTAAGCAAAAAAAAAAAAAAAACAAATTAAAAATGCACTTTTCGCAAGAAAAAAACTACAAAGATGCAATATTTTCCAATCGACTTGAGATTTAACCCTTATTTGGCACACTTCTTTGATATAACATGCTCGGCACACTAGGTTCAAGAGCACCCCAGCGATCCAGAAAAAGACATCTTCTTATATATTAATACGTGAACATTAAAGTTTGTCGTACGCTTTTTTGGTATTAATTAAAACTCAAAATAAATGAAATTTACATAATTCGACAGGTTATGTTGCTCAGATGTGCAGAATGTATATATAAATGATATATCTGATAGAGGAGGTTCCCAACCTTCTAAGAGAGAAATTAAATTTTTAAGAAAAAACCCGCTCTTTGATGGTTATGAAATTGTTTGTTGGGGAAGAGTTCTTAAGTTGGTCGAATTTGAATTTAATTTAAAAGTAACAATTTCTTAAAAAAATGTAGTTTTATGCATTCGTCAATTGTTAAATTTATAAAAAAATGTGTTTTGAATTCAAAAATTAGACTTTCTATGTGAATATCTTGGTCGAATATTAACGGTTTTAAAATTTTTCTAATTTTTTTTTGAAAGTTTGTTAAATTTTCTTTCAAATGTGATAAAAATTACAGCAAAGTTCTTACCAAAAGTATTTTTAATGAATTTTCTTAATATTGTCGTTAGTTATTTAGCGTGTGTTTCAACCAAATGCTAAGAGAGAGAAAAAAACAGTCTCAAATTGAATGTTCTAAATTTGGAAGCCAATATCTCCGCTATCTGTTAATAGATTTTATTTATTTCTTTTTTGTATTTAAGTCTTATTAGTTAGCTTAAAAAAATTTTTGAAAATAAAACCGTTTTTGGTTTGTTTATATTTAAATTTTTCCTTTTAAAAAAAGACCAAAAAATTTGATTTATTCTTAAAGTATGGGGTAAAAATGATTTTTGTTGTAATAAAAAAACAAAAACTCAAAATTGCATTTTTGATTTTCTTTCAAAATCTATACCGGATTTTAGGTGAATTTATTTTGTCTTGACACTAAATTAATAAACTGTCCGTGCCATCAAAAAATTAAGGCTACCCCCTATGATTTTTTTAAAAAAATTAAATTTTTTTAAAATGTTGTTTTTCTGTTTTTGAAAGAAATAATTAAATAAATAAATAATTTTTCTGAAGAAAATAGCTTAATATCTCCAATCAATGAAAAGTTATAGCCCCGAACTTATTTTGATCATCTCGCATATATTTATAAATAGGCAATCAATAAATTGGTCGAATTTCGACCCCAGGCGATACTAGTATTTATAAATAGGCAATCAATAAATTGGTCGAATTTCGACCCCAGGCGATACTAGTCATAAAAAAATACTTTTTTAATTTTTTTGCTAACCTGTAGTAGAAGATAATATTAAATTACCACAAATCCACATAAAGTGTGAATATATTTTCGTCCACGCGCATGCTATGTAAATTTGCAGAACAATTTATTAACACTTAATCGGGTTTTAAAGGAACAACTGACTGCGTATGAATGTGTAATTTTTGACTTTTCACGTATTTTTTATTTTAGCATTTTTTTATTTTTGTTTTTTAATTTCGTTATCCTTAACGTTTGGGTCAATGGCACGACAAAATTTGGCGTAACGACAAATTTTTATGCGTCTCAGCATTGATCAGATTGTCTGTCCGAACGGAACACTCGACTGTCTGTTAGTCTGGCCATAAGTCGATACCACCTACTGCCTGTGCTAACTCAAAAGTGGCAAAAAAAAAAATTATAAACGTGATTATGTCAATTTTTTATCAGTGTGTAAAACACGCTGTAAATCGATATTCAATAAACCTAAAAAGCACAACAACTTAATGATCGGCAATTTTTTGTTGTCTGTTTTATTTTTCTTTATGAATTAATATTGTGGCTATATAATTTGTACGTATGACTCGGTGCAGTATTTATGTAGATATGTAGTTTTGTTAATTTAAGACTTACATTTTAAGCTGTTTTTAGCTTCAATATATTTCAATTTTGCGACTTTTGTGCGAGCTTAAATTACATTTCTGCAAAATTTGCAAATCAAAAGCAAAATTTTTACCGGGAATTAATTTAGTCAATAGTTCATGTGAAATCATGTGAAGTTTGTGTAATTATTGTTTTTTTTTTTTTTGTTTGTGAAGTTTCGTACAGATCCGATTACAGCGTGATTTATGAATAAGCTATATTGTATGGCTGACTGTCATTAGTTAGTGTTATGACAGTTTTGTTGTTGACAATTATTTTTATAACTATTGATGATGTAAAAAATTTCAAGAGTAAACAACATATTTGTCATCAATATGAGATGATTTTAAGCAGTTTTGATATTTTTTAAAAAATAGTATTTAAAGTACAGTTCAGAAATTAAACATGACAAAACAGTTTTTACAGAAAAAGATTTCAAGAAAAGCAGAGTTTTCATCAAAAGTGGCAGAATTACTTTAACGAGGGACATGACATTGGCCGTTTTTTTATTTTATTTTTTTTTTGTAATTTTGTATTTTTGTAAATATTCATGGAAAAATTCTTACGGGTTCAAAAGTTACAGCCGGATAAGTGAGAACGCATTTTTATTTGTCAACCTTTGTTCACAAACTTTGAACGCGTTTATCTCGAAACCATGTTTTTCGTACTGGTTGCGGCACTAGCGGGTTAATTTTTTGACGAAATTTTTTTTTATTTTTTTAAACTTGATTCGCTATCGTATGACTCGAGCTTTTTTTAAATATTTTTTCCATATTTTATGAATTTTTAAAGTCAATATTTTTTCAAAAAAACACACTTTCAAATTTGGAACATCACCAAAAATTGAAAAAAAAATTTAAAAAAGCTGCTGTCCAATTTTGTTAAGATTTAAAAAAGTTATTTTTTTCAGATCGGACAATTTTGGCGACTCCCAGCGCTGCAACCACGAGGCCCCGTTTTTTTCTCTGCCGCCAGTTTGGAGCTCTATAAAACCATGTTGTAGTGAAAAATATATTTATTTTCATTTTTTTTTTCTTGTAATTTGTTAAATTCTCTATAATAATAAATTTGGAAATTTTGGAAAAATGTTTGTTTTTGACAGAGTTATAAATTTTTAAAAAATGCCTGTTTTATCTGCCGCAAATGTTATGTCCCACCTTAATGCTTTTTGAAAAGGATTTTAAAATGTTGAAATTCATCATCAAAATCTTGGAATAATTTTTAAATCAATCGTTGCATTAATGCATTTTTTTGATCCTTTTTTATAAGAATTGATACTTTTCTAAATACTAGAAATTTTTGTAGTCAAAGTTGTATTTAAATTTAATAAATTGGGAATAAAATTAGAATTTTAGTGCCTAAGTTTTAAAATTTAATACAAAATAACTGCTTTACTAGCTTTTTTATAATTAAATATATAATAGCTGTATTTTGTATTTTATAAACATTTTGTTCATGCTTTAGCAAGCAACAGACTAGCCTAAGGCTAGAACTTGCGACTTTAATGCGAAGGTCCGCGGTTCGATTCTAGGATGTGACCAAAAATTTTAATGTTACACAATGAAATTTTTACATTAAATAATTTATAATATTAGATTATAATAACATAAAAATAACAAAAAAAAAAAAAAGTTCCGACTAAGAATCGAACCAGGGCCACTCGATTAAACAGAATAAAATTTTTGCACGTGCTAATTGTGTACGAAATTTAAAAACTAAACTGATGACAGTTTAAATTTTAAACCCATAAGAGACAAAAACTAAGTTTTAGTATTTGATGTGGCTTAAATTTTAAACCCATGCTGGACTAAAACTAAGTTTTACTATTTGACGTGGTTTAAATTTTAAACCCATGCTGGACTAAAACTAAGTTTTAGTATTTGATGTGGTTTAAATTTTAAACCCATGCGGGACTTAAAGTAAGTTTTAGTATTTGACGTGGTTTAAATTTTAAACCCAAAACAAACAAAAACAAATTGGCCATTTCAGCCCTTGAAAGAACTTTTAACGAGCTTCGTATGATCAATTGTGTTGTGTGTGTTATTAAATGTTTGCACACAATTGACCGAGAACTGGACCAACATGTTTTATGCCAACTCCGAACGGCTAAAGTTCATGTTCTCAAGAAGCTTTATATGGCATTATTCACTCTCTGAGGTTTGCCATTGTCTGTAGAGAGTTGGTGACCGATCAGAAAAATGTTTTATTGAAAAACCTTTTCGCTGCGACTGGAGATCGAACTCGGGCTCCGAGCAGGCTAAGCCAAACGCTTAACCTGCATTTCACGGTCACCGTTTTTAAACCCATGCCGGACTGAAACTAAGTTATAGTATCTGACCTGGTTTAAATTTTAAACTCATGCCGGACTAAAACTTAGTTTTAGTATTTGACGTGGTTTAAATTTTAAACCAATGCGGGACTAAAACTTTGTTTTAGTATTTGAAGTGGTTTAAATTTTAATACAATTTCGGTGCCGTCATTTACACAGTACAGGGTTGACTTAAATTCGAAAATGTCGTTATTTATCAAGTCCATTACATAGTCCTCCATACTACACAGAAAGAAATGTAGCATGATTTTTTTAAACAAACGCATTCTTATTTCAAACAATTATTTGTTCGAGTCTATATTTTTTATGATTTTATATTCAAAAAGAAGCAAAGATTTGCTTGGTGGTCGAGTGTGTTATAATATTTTTTTTTTTAACAACAGAAGAAAAACAATTTCTGGGTTCATGACTAGGCTGAACAAATACAAAAATCTTTATATTTTTTGGGATCATGACTGGGATAATGATTAATAAAAATTATATAACAAACAAAAAACCTTAATGTTTTGTTCAAATTTTCTCACAGCTTTTAATATTAAATGTACACTGAGGGAAATATGTGATAAAATTAAATGAAATTGTATTCATCTCAAACTAATTTGTTTTTGAAATAGAACTTGAAACAAATTCATTTAATTTAAACATAACTGTTTTTAATTTAAATTCAAAAACAAAAGTTTTTGTTTTTGAATTAATGCGTTTAAAAACAAGTTTGAAATAAAAATTTTAAAATTTAAAACAAATATTTTAAAGCATAATTTCTTCGATGCCATTTTTTAAGATTTTTTTGAAAGGTGACCCTCGGGACCCTCTGAATACCAAATTTTAACTTCATTCGATGAAGTTTGCATTTTAAATATTGAAATAATTAGTTTTTATTTTACCTTATGATCGATATTTGTCAAACCAATTCAAAAAATTCAAAAATTGTCATTATATTCAGAGAAATAATAAGAGAAAATTAAAAAAGAAGAAAGTAGGTTATTAGTTGAAAAAGTTGTTTTTTATAGTTGAAAATAAAACACTCCTATTTTAAATTTTGTTTTGAAGAAACGCAAAGGTGTTAAATTTATATATAAAATTTTTTTTGTTTAATTTTAAAGTATGTTTTTTCTCAGTGTACTTAAATATGTTTTACAACAATTAAATTATCGTCACAAACGTCTCAGTGGAAATGTGCATGACTGGTATGCGGAGAACATAGGTTCGTATCCCGCCTGTGTAAGTATAAAAATTCTAATTTAAATGTAATTATTGTAATTTCGATTCCAATTTATTTAACAGAAAAAACCTCCAAATAATAAAAAATGCTGGTCTTTTTTTAAACATGGAAAGCTATAACGAAATATACAATTATTTAAATAAATCATTTCTTGTTTGTATTTTTCAAGAAATAAATTCTTGTTTCAAGCAAGTCTGTGCATAAAATAAGAATATATTTGTTCTCACTTTACTCAAGCACAAACTTGTATGAGACAACTCAAAATCATGCTCGATGCTTTTTCAAGCATGTTTTGTTTTAATTCAAGCTTGAATTTGTTTGATTTTTTTTCTCAGTGTAGACTATAGAACTGAGCTTAAGCTTTATAATGTGATTTAAAGTTTAAAATAAAATTAAAGATTTTCGAAACGTCGGGAAAATATTGCATTTTTATTTTTATATTATAATTGCAATAAAACAGCACTGGCCAGAACTTCTTAATATATTTAAATATAATTGTTTATGAATTTCCTCTTAATCTCCTAAAATATTTGTATGTTGTTTTTTTAAATAAGTTCTAATTTTTGTTTTTTTATTAATTAACTATTTGTATTGATTTTTTTTTTTAAATTTGTGCACTAAATATCACTTTTAAAAACCAAGTAAGAAATATCTAAAGTCGTTCTAGCCCGACTATTGAATACTCTAAACTTTCTATAATATTTAAATATTTAACTTGTTATTTTTTTCAAAATCAATGTAGAAGTAACATAGAAATTATTTTTTATGTACCATACTGACATACCAAGTCTTATCCCCGAAACACTTTATAGAGTTACACTATTGTGGGTTGTATGGGAGATGGTCGTGTTGGAGAGTGGATTATACATCCGCCCATTTTTTGTACACGCATTAGTTTTGATATAACATACTCATATATTAAAATTTATTCCTGTAGCTCATATATAAACATCTATAGAACAATTTCAATAGTAGTTTATATGGGAGATAGGTGTGTTCGTGGTTGGATTACGACTTAAATATTGCGATAAGGTATGATTATGCTTAAAGTTTTTTTCAAAACACAATTTTCTCGCTTTTCTAATTACTCTCTCAGCTGCTCTTATTTTCACAACATCTCCCATTATACTTCTTCCAAACTTTAAAGCAACCCAATGTTTCATATTCAACACAAATGTTAATTAACAAAATCATTGCTTATAGATATTTCCTCAATCAACAGTTGTCGTGTTGTTTCAACTCTGAATTCAATTTAAATATAACTGCGTATTTTGTGTATAAGGAAGAAATCGGTAACTGAAATTGATTTAACTCGTGCAAGCTATAAAAGGCTTTTGTTAAAACTAACCAGTTTAACAAATTGTATTTTACTTTAAGAGCTTTGTTCATTTTGAGTACAAAACGAAAATGTTACTCAGGTCGTTAACTTTATTTTGGTCGAAGATATTAAAATCGTTTTTAGGGGGTTTTTGATATAAAAATAAAAGTTCATGGCAAATATTCATAACGCAAGAGAGGACATTTTTAATTGAGATAACAAATACGCTAAAAATAAGTTATCTTTCTTTATTAAAAATATTAAAAGGATTAAAAACGATATATTTTTTAATAGTTCTCTCTTTGGAACCCATAATTCTGCACATCTATGATTTTTTTTGTTTTTTCTTTATTTTTGCTTATTTTGCGTCGCAATTTCTTAAATTTCATTAGTCTTAAAAACAATTTTTTTTTTAAAAAATTCATCAGCGCAGCTAACCTCTAAAATAGCAACATTTTTGTTTTTTATTACTCTCAGGAGGTGCCAAAACTTGTTGGTGTTATTTTTTTATATATTTTTTATTTTTGATTTATATATTTTGTACTATAGTGACATTGAGTTAGTAGTTCTTAGAAACGCAATAAAAATAAAGACAATATTAAATTTTTTGTAAAACTACCGATTTTATTTTTTGTGAATTTTATTTATTATAAACTTTCTATTAAAGTCGAAAACCAGTTTTAATTGATTATTTAAGAATAATTAATACAAAACCATAGAGCCAAAAAACCAATAATTAATTTGCATCAAAATTTGAGGTCATCAAATTTTATTGATGTTTTCAAACCGCAGCATGTGACAAAAAAAAAACCGAAAAAGATGCCAGACATCAGATCCATTATCATGTGACCAAAAGTAATTTCAAAAAATATATGTGTAAGTATGTAAATTCATTTCAATAACAAATGAACACTCGAGTGAGTCATAATTTTTGATAATTTTTTTTTTTTTAAATATTCGTAACACTTTCGTAACAATGACAATATATAAGGCATAATACAAATTTATACAATTATTGTTATGTGCTTTTGTGAATTTTGAATCATCAAAATACATTTAAAAACCAAAAAAAAACACATTATTTTAACAGAAAAAGTCATCAACATAGAAAGACTTACAAGCACTTCATATGGAGTTTTTATTATTACGTTGTAAAGAGCTGCTGCGTTATCTATTAACGCCAGCACCCACATTCTATGCTATTAAATTGATCTTTAGTTAATTTATCACATCAATAAACATATATATAGCATAAATTAAAACTTCTATTACAACTACGCCACACGCGAGTACTGTACAAAATATGGCACATTTCCGTGAACTTCAACTAAAAACCATAATAAAAAAATACAGAAATAAATCATTAAATTTGCAACTAGAAATAGAATCACGACAGCAAAAAAATCTTGAAACAATAAAAAAAAAAACATCTACAACTAACATCAATATCTGCGAGATGTTAGCATAAACTTTGCCTTCGTTAGCGACGTACACGCCCCCACGTTCATGAGCATTTATTTATTGACCTTCAAATGGAAAAATTTCGCATAAGATAATATATATAAAAAAACAAACATGCATTCAATATATACGAGTATCTATACCGAAACAATTTCGCTTAGTTTCACATACTTAAGTTATAATTTAAAAAACATGTGACTCAAATTTTGAATGGTTGTGTTTCTTTTCTTTTAAAATTCTTTTTTATTTTTTTTTTTTTGTGTTATTTTATAATTTATTAGAAGACATTTTTCGCGCGTTTTGTTCATAGCAAAAATAATAAAAAGTTCAAAAAAATTAATAATAAAAATAACACTCTTGAAACGTTTTGAAATTTTTGCATATAAACTGGGCTAAAGTAGGTTATATGCAGAGCTACTTTTTATAATACCAACGTTACAAACACGTTTTTCTTCGATTAAAATTTATAATAAATTTGAAAATATGCATTTCTGCATAATCGTTAAACAGATTTTAGCAGTAAAATACAAAATTGCTGGTCAAAAGGGTGTTTTTTTTTATGAGGTTTTTTTTCAATATGGATTACTTTATTGTCTGACAGTTGTTTTGACAGTTTAAAGTGACGTCTCTACTCAGTATTGGTTAGCTGAATAACCATCATGAATAGATTAACTCCAGAACAACAACGCTTTCAAATCGTGGAAATTTATTTTCAAAAACAGTGTTCAATTAAAAATGTTTAAAGAGCACTTCGTGAATTTTATGGTGCACATAATCGTCCGTCTGAGACCACCATAAAGAACGTTATTACCAAATTTCGGTCTACATTTGGAGCAAAGATAATCCATACGCCGTTCAAGACTTACCAATGCATCCCGATAAATGTACTGTTTGGTGCGGTCTATGGGCTGGTGGAATCATCGGTCCTTATTTCTTTAAAAATGAAAAAGGACGACGCGTTACCGTGAATGGAAATCGATACAGAACCATGATCAATGAATTTTTGTTGCGAAATCTTCAAGATATGGATGTGGACGAAATGTGGTTTCAACAGGATGGTGCCACTTGTCATACTGCGGGCGAAACAATCGACTTATTGAAAGAACATTTCAACGACAACATTATTTCGAGAAATGGACCGGTAAATTGGCCTACGCGTTCGTGTGACTTAACGCCACTTGATTCATTTTTGTGGGAATACGTGAAGTCATTGGTTTATGTGGATAAACCAGCAACGATTGACGCTTTGGAAATCAATATTCAACGTGTCATTGCTGAAATACGCCCTCAAATACTTGAAAAGGTGGTCGAAAATTGGATCTCCAGAAAAACCTTTGTGCAAAATAGTCGTGGTGGCCATATGCCCGAAATTATATTTAAATGTTAAATGCCAAGAAATTATCTACCAAATAAAAATTTTTTTTGGCCATTTCATAATTTGGCATGCGTTTTATTTAAATTTCAAATCAGCAAGCTTTTAAAAAAACACTCTTTACATGTACTCGAGAAACGTGAACTTCTTTATGATTTTAGTAGCCGAAATTTATATAATCCATGTGAATACTACATAATATATAAGTAAAAATGCATGATTCTCATGTACTTATACAATGGAAATGTGCTCTTATTAATGAATTTAGTGAACAAAATTCATACATTCTATGTACAATAACATAGTTCGGTCTTCTCATGAAAAAAAAATCTGTTTGATAAATTCGATCTAAATTATTCTTTGTCTCATTGTACTCCAACTTATATTGTTTATATAATTTTTCTAATTTTTTTTTTTTAATTTTTTTATTATTTATAAAAATTAATAAAATAATAAACAAATTTATTTAAAGTTGTTATATATTTTTAATTTGATTTTGTTTTTTATTTATTTTTCATTTATATTTTATATATTTTTTAATTATTTTTAATTTAATTTATTTTGTTTTTTAATTTATTTTTCATTTATATTTTATATATTTTTTATTTACTTATTTATTTTTAATTTATTTTATTTATTTTTTATTTATTTTCTATTTACTTTAATTTTTTTTTTTTTAATTTTTTTTATTTTTTTTTTTATATATTTTTCGTGTATTTTTTAAATATTTTTTATTTATTTATATATTTTTTACAAAATAAAAAATAACTACAAATACTCAAGACCAAATGCATTTCATCGTCAGTACCTTTTATTCAAAATTAAATAAAGTTCTTCATTAAGAAGTTTCTTTCTATAAGAAAAAATTTAAAAGAAATAATACATTTTTATTTTTGTAAAACGTTGGGTATTAAAAAATTAGATTTTATTATCTTCAAAAAACTTCAAGAATGACAAACGCGCTTGCCATGTAAATTGTTAAATAGGATGAGGTGTGTTTTATAAGATATATGATTTTAAAAGTTTACTGATATCTCGTTTTCCAATACCGTTCATAATATTGATGGAAATTTTGTTGGGCATAAGACATATCCTATGTCCATCGTGAGAAATTAAAATGCCTAATCGTGAAATGTTCACCGAAATCCGTTCAATGATTTTCGAGTTTACCCTGAACAAATAAAGAAACTTACTCAAAATCTTACTCCTTGACACATGTTGCAGTAATACTAAAAAGGTAAAGGCAAATCGATTAAAAAAAAATTCGAACTAACATAAACAAACGCCACGATACGGGTCTTCTAATTTAGCCTCTATTTTCACCCTTCACTCTCAGAATCGACCAAACTTTTGCTAACCAGAATTTGTTCCATAGTGTTACTTAAGTTTTAAATTTTAAACTTATTTAAATTATCACATGGATTAAACGATGATTGCATTTTATTATTGCACCCTAAAATGATGTTATGTAGTGCTAACTTTTGGGGCTCAGTAGCTTAACCCTAAGGTTTTCCGGAATTTTAGAAAAAATTGCCTTTTTTGGGCAAAAGAAAAACACTTTTTGTATGGAAAGTTGTTTTGCTTCAGGGTTTACTTTGTTCTGATAGACATCATATTTGAAGCTTTATTATTGGTTTTGACAATTCTGAGATATAAAAACTTACCCTCACAAAAAGTGTTTTTTTTTTTTTAAAAAAGGCAAGTTTTTACAAAAAATTCCAGAATATCGTTAATGTATCGCGAAATTGTTTCGTAAAGGTTACTACAATGAGGCGAGGAATATTTAAATGCAGTTTTTCGAATAGTTTTATTGTATGAAGACCCACCAGTTCAACTAAACACAGGATGTATGAATTCTGGTCACTAAATTTATAAATTAGTTCACGTCTCCATTTTAGTAAAAAAATGCGATACATGCATTTTTTAACTCACATCTTATTAAAGCTTCCCTTAATATGTGTTTATGGATTATATGAATTTTGAACCATAGAGTAAGACTAGAGTTTAGTGTTTAGATTCATGCATTTTTGTCTTTTAAATCGTGAACTGTTCTTGTTCTCTTTTTAGTTGTACATGAATTTTATTCACAAAAATTACGACTGATGAGACTCATGCTTTTTTGTCACTTATCTCAGAACTGTCGCTGTTCTTCTCGTATTTGTACATGAATTTTATGAATTTTATTCACAAAAATTCCGAGGTTCATGCAACTTGTACACACGTTTTATGAATTTTAAAGACTGGGCTTATGAAATATTCATATAAAAAAAAAAAAACAAATTTGCCATTTCAGCCCTTGAAAGGACTTTGACCGAGCTTCTTAGGATCGATTGTGCTGTGTGTGTTATTAAATTTTTGCACACAATTGACCGAGAACTGGACCTACATGTTTTATGCCGACTCCGAACGGCTCATGTTCTCAAGAAGCTTTACATGGCATTATTTACTCTCTGAGGTTTGCCATTGTCTGCAGAGAGGTGGTGACCGATCAGAAAAATTTTTTATTGAAAAAACTTTTCGCCACGGCTGGGGATCGAACCCGGGCTCCGAGCATGCTAAGCCACACACTTAACCTGCATGCCACGGTCACCACTGAAATATTCATATAACCGTGTTTTGTTTTGTGTATTTTGTTCATTGGTATCATGAATAGTTCTTGTGACTCATAAAACAGTTCATGATATAAGTGACAAAAATGCATGAATATCACACACATCTCTGGGGTCGTTCATAAATTACGTTGTCAATTTAAGGGGGGGAGGGGGTCTCAGACATTTTAATGTGACCAAAAATTAAAAAAACCTCGGTGAAAATTAAAATTAATAACTCCCCATCACCGTTTCCATTAACACAAGAACCTTTTGGCATCCTTTCCGTAGTTCAACATAAGTCTGAAACATTTGCGTCTATGTTACTATGTTACTATGTTTTGACGTTAAGGCCTAAATATTAGAGTGGGTCGCATTAGTATATGGTGGAAAATTTATATAAAAAGACAGCCCCTAGAATGATAGTTTATTTCGAAAGAGTTACAGAACTACACAATTTTTTTTTTTTTGATGTCCCGAAAATCTTTGGCCTAGTCAAATCATTAGAATTTTTAGTATTTTAGTTAAAACATTTCTAATTTTAGTCCGATCATGGAATGCAGCATATCGTTAAATAGATCTGAAAGAATACTACATCGTGTTATTTGGTCTCATTGGCATCAGATGACATCTACGTGTAGGACTTTTGCAGTTTTCTATAAAAGCGAAAAATTAACTGTTATTTTTTGCCTTTTATTTTTTCAGACAAAAATAATGGTAACCTTTGACTTTTATTTTATCGGTCAAAAATAACAGTTATTTTGTGACTTTTATTTTTTCGGTCAAAAATATCAGGCAATCCGTGTTTTTTTAAAGGCCGCTTGTCCGATTAAAAAACTATTGATACTATATGTAAAACGTGATCACCGATGAGACCAAAATAATAGTATCGATAGTTTTTTAATCAGTATAATGGCCTTTGAAAAAACACAAATTGTCTGATATTTTTGACCGAAAAAATAAAAGGCAGAAAATAGCTGTTATTTTTGACCGATAAAATAAAAGTCAAAAGTAACTGTTATGTTTGCCCAAAAAAATATAAGGCACAAAATAATTTTTATTTTTGTCGGAAAGAATACAAGTTAAAAAATAACAGTTAATATTTGACTTTTTTGATAAAAGCCATAACCGGTACGGTCCCTGCTTAACAGTTAAACTTATAGCAAACTTTTAAGTTTAAATAAACTATTGAGTTAACTAAGTTAAACTATTATTTTCCATTTTAACAATTAATTCTTCTCTTAAACATTGCCTTAATATGTTAGAATATATTTCAATGAAATTCAACTCTATGGCTTACTGTAAAAAATAATGCATTTAATTACATTGACTTAAGTTCGTCGTGTATTGTTATGGAACAACATGAACTGTTTTCTATAACGCCACAACATTTTATTGTTTCCGCAACAAAACGGCATAGCATTAAGTCGGAACAGACCTTGTATCATGAATAAACTGTTTCGAACTTATTTGGTATAAAAAAATTACAAGTTTTATTCTAGATTCTAGATAGTACGAGTAAATCACGCCAAAGTCAAACGTAAGCTGACAGAAGCGCATATATTGTGTGTGTTTAAGATAAGAACAAGCATTTAAGTTGTTTGTAAACAAATTATAAAATAAATATGATTTAAAAACAGATATGAATTTTAAATTAAAATTGAAGAATGCATAAATCTTAAAAGCATTTCATGCCATGACAATATAATGCAATGACCTTAAATAATATCATAAGATTATTCTGCTTATATTTTTAATAAATATTTTTTTAAAAACACTCAACATTGCTTAAAAGAACAAAAAAGGAAACAAACAATTAAATGACAAAATGCAATAAAGAAAGAAATTACGATTTCTTTAAAAAATTCAATTTTTTGAGTTCTTTTTGGCTATGTTGGGAGACATAAAAATTAATATTAAAATTTAGAAAACTTTCAAGGTCACAGACAATTTTGTATATTTATAGTAGAATAGACTAAGAGCTAAATTCTGGTGATTGACAATTGTAAATTTATTGACAAGAGCAAAAATTTCTCATTCTCAAATGATATGGAAAATTCGTTAGATGACAATAATTATGAATACCAGAAAAGGTATTGTTAACAACAGAAAGCAAAGCTATGTTAAAAAATTATTGACATGTGTAAAGAAAGCACATTAAATATTGTCTTGTCAGTAAATTTACAACTGTCAATCAACAGAATAAGGCTGGTAAATAAACAAGCAATATCAAAGCAAGCGCTGTAGTGTTCGTTCCAATAAAAGAAGATAGTTTTTTTAGATATTAGCGACCTTGTAAGGCAAAATAATATCTACTAATAAAAAAAAAATAATAATAATAATAATAATAATTATAATAATAACAATAATAATAATAATAATAATAATAATAATAATAATAATAATAATAATAATAATAATAATAATAATAATAATAATAATAATAATAATAATAATAATAATAATAATAATAATAATAATAATAATAATAATAATAATAATAATAATAATAATAATAATAATAATAATAATAATAATAATAATAATAATAATAATAATAATAATAATAATAATAATAATAATAATAATAATAATAATAATAATAATAATAATAATAATAATAATAATAATAATAATAATAATAATAATAATAATAATAATAATAATAATAATAATAATAATAATAATAATAATAATAATAATAATAATAATAATAATAATAATAATAATAATAATAATAGTAATAATAATAATAATAATAATAATAGTAATAATAATAATAATAAGAATAATAATAATAATAATAGTAATAATAATAATAATAATAATAAAAATAATAATAATAATAATAATAATAATAATAATAATAATAATAATAATAATAATAATAATATTAATAATAATAATAATAATAATAATATTAATAATAATAATAATAAAAATAATAATAATAATAATAATAATAATAATAATAATAATAATAATAATAATAATAATAATAATACTAATAATAATGATAAAAATTCAATCTTTTCTGTTTAAGTTAAATAAATATTTGTCATATTTCGAGAAAATCTTCATATTTTCTGTCTAAAAATTTTTACTAAAAATACTTTTTTTTTTATTAACATTATTATAAGGTAAGATTCTACAATTCTTTTCTATTTTTATATTTTTATATATTTTTTTCAATTTCTATTTGCTAAAATTTTAATTTCTTTAAATTTTTTTTTATATTTGCAACAATTATGATTTTTTTTTTTTTAATTTACTACTCAACAAAGGTGAAAAGTTAGAGACACTTTAGAACTATTTGAACTGTGTGAGAACTTCTTATCTCTGCTCATGATTTATTGCTCTCTCTAGT
The DNA here is from genome assembly GCA_958299015.1 of Tetanocera ferruginea. Taxonomy (NCBI): domain Eukaryota; kingdom Metazoa; phylum Arthropoda; class Insecta; order Diptera; family Sciomyzidae; genus Tetanocera; species Tetanocera ferruginea. Next base: position 149,476,578 of record OY282641.1, read on the forward strand.
ATTTTACAGAGAGCTACTATCAAAGTACCCCAGACATTAATTACTGTCATTAAAATTAATGTGAAGTTCATTAAATTAAAACAATTTTTATTATAAACACACATTTATTTTTTTTTTCTTTTTGTCTCTCTTAATGCTGGTTCAACATTACTCTTGGTCTGCATTGGAATCGCGTCGAGTTCATGACTTTGACCTGTTGTCATCATCTTCACGATAAGCTTAACGATTTTAAATTTTTTAAAAAGCTACTTATAGACGATATCATTCATAATTATAAAAACTTCAGTCAATAATCAGTAGATAGAAAAAATTCCATACAAGCTGTACAAACATTGACTGACTAAAAGCGTGTGGCGTGTGTAGTGAATGGTGTATGGCATGCTTTGAATTCCATTTGAATGTTCATTGAATGTCTGTCTTAATTAAAACAAAACACTTAACAAAATGGAGTGGAATAAAATGAAATTTTGTGCAAACATTTTGAATACAATGCAAATAAATAAATAAATAAATTAGCTGAAAGCGCAAAACAATTAGAACAACAGTGAAAAAATCAACAAAAATATAAAACGGAAGTATTTTTTGCTCGCATTTGGCATTTGGCATTTAGTTATTAAGATGTCAGAATTCAAAGAGCCAGAACTTGTCGGTTACAGTGACGCACAAAAGTATGCTACGTCCAAAAACAGACATATGTAATTTCCGCACATACTCGTACATTGTATGTCAAGCACACAGAAATAAATCACTGACTGACAGTGAAATGAAAACGCAAATTTCAGAGACCTTGTAACCAAAAATGTTTTTTTTTTTCATGTTAATCAGATCAGCGTTTAGTTTTTTTTTTATTTAAATAAAAATTAAAAAATTCCAACAACAACACGCAATGGCGTTTTGAAGTTTCAACTGGGTTGATAACACTAGCGCTGACGTCAATGTCGTCTACATTTAAATAATTATAATTAATGCCCACAACATACAAACGACAAGACGAGCCCCCTAAAAACGTGGTTAACGTGGTTCTGCTGTATGTTTGGCATGTCAATATTTTTCAAAATACAACTGAATTTTTGTACTTATATATGTATGAATGTGTTGAAACATACGCATTTTTAAGGCAGGCAAGTCATTATGTGGGTTTGTCTTGTGTGTGTGTGTGAGTGTGTGAACGTTCCAACAAGTGCCAACTGATAAGATAATGAAAGGCAACGCATATGTAAATTAGCAAAATTATGAAAAATCAACTACACTGTTGTACTAAAAAGCGTACACAGCAAATTAAATAAAGTTACACTGAAAAAATATGTTATTGTCTAAAAGTTTAAAGCTAAAGTAGTAAGTTGATAAAACTATTTAACCCACAATAGCATTGATGTCTTTATAAAGGTTCAGTTGGCTCGATTTGACAGAAAAATCACATTTGCTGGTTGTTACAAGAAGTACCTACAGTATTTTGTAACTCTTCACATTTTTTTTAATCTTTTGCAAAATTAATTTTTAAAAAATTACTGAAAATATATAAATATTTAAAAATTTTATATTTTTAAAATTATTTTTAATCTTTTTTATTCTAAAACAAATTATTTAAAGGAAAATAATTTGTTTTAAAATAAAAAAAAATTTTTATTTAAATTAAAATAATTCCTTTTAGAATTAAAATAGATTAAAAATAATTTTAATCAAAAATTTAAATTAAAATAATTTTTTTTTAATGTTTTTTATTTTTTTTATTGAACAAATTTTCAAATAAAATTAAAATTAAAATTTTCTAAAAAAATTACATTAAAAATTTAAATTTAAAGAAATACAATTTTTGAATTTTTTTAATAATTTTTATATTTTTACAAAACTTATTTTTAATCAATGAAATATCTTAATTTGAAATGTTTGTACATTTATTTTAAAAACTTGTATAACTATAATAAAGATATTATATATTAATTTAAACGATGAAAACATGCCCTGCAGAAAAATACACTAAATTTAATATAATGATGAACTAGTTCCAAAACGGGCCAGTACTGGTCCAACAACGATGCTCTGTTTCTTTGAACAAAATGGTGCTATTTACGGGTTGATGTCATAGGAAAGACAATTGTCCCCCTAAAATGCCTTTTTATTCTATAAATGTACCAATGATGAAACTACAACGAAGAAGCTAAGGTTTGAATTGTGCAAAAGTGGCCCTAAGTTGAAAGTATACGTGGCCCCATTGAATTGTAATCCACATGCATAACTCACTTGATCATATGGCCTTCAGTTATTTCATAGAGAAGATTAGAATGAATACGAATATATTTTGTAACGGCAGCCTTCTAGCCCATGTCACAAAGAACGATAACAGTTTGAAAATTCCTCTGAACTCTACTTTTGTTGGGTCGAAATTATATGTAATAGTATCTTCTACAATTTAACCAATTTGCAAAATAACAATGCATTGAAGTCTTAAAAAAAAAACTGAGATAAAAAGTATTCCTAGGCGTAATCAATGGCCTTAAGTATGTATAAAACTATGTATGTATATTCAAAGTGAATTCAAATATATTTCATTTTCATTTTTTTTTTTTTCTAACTATTTAGAAAGATCGGTAGACATGGTTAAGCGTATCTTTAACCCTTCATTGCATTGTGATGGAAATTTCCATCAAACCATCAAAGAAAAAAAAATACACACAAACCGAGTTAGTGTCATGATTTTTTGCATATGGCAACTTCTTCTTTTTTTTTTCAAAAATAAAAAATCATGCAATAAAAGGTTAAGAGGATTAAATAATTTTTTAAGGGATTTTCTTAAGAATTTACAAAATTGTCTTCTTACAAATTTCTTTACCACAAAACTTTGCCTTTTTGGGGCCCTCTGAATCCATCCTCCAGACCATCGGTAGTTATGGCACTGATCTGTACTCCTTCCATTATGAATAGTTCTAAACTGTTCCGTTTTGTTTTAATCTAAAAGTGATTATTTTTGCAAACTACAAACTGTTCTATGCGGAGCGTCTTTTGTACCAGTTCGAAGCTAGTTAATTTTTGCAATTGTCTCCAAAATACGCTCCCAGCGTTGAAAAAATTTGAAAACTTGAAAAACTCTATTCTTTTATATCTTTATTATTGAAAAATTATCTAATTCAAATATCTTAAGATTACTTATAAAAGAACATTTTCTAAAGAATAGAAATATATGAGTCAAAATTCTACGCTCTTCAAACAATATCATGCATATTACTTCAACGGAAATAAATTCAAAATAGTAGCTTGTTGTGGTAGCTTGGTAATCTGTGTGGTTTAAAAACATATCTTAGCTTAATCTACATTGAATTGAGGATATATGTTATTTTGGACCATTCTTCCGCAATGTATTCTCTGTTCTAGCAATGCCCACATATGTTCAATGGAAAAGCAATTCTTCCACGATATACTTTCTCGAAAAATGTTCAGTAGATACACTTATAGCCTTTCTAAAATTTTGTTGTTTATCAAAAGCAATTTAAGAAACAGAAATTTTATGAATTTTCTTTAAAAGTGAAATTATACAAAGAGATTCTCGATGCGATAAGTTTGCTGGGCAATCGTGAAGTGGCTTTTAAGTTATTATTCTCGTACTTTGAAAATTTTGTATTACTGTTCGGACTATAGGCCATGTTCTACCAACTATTATCCCAATTTTTGGTAGTTTTGATCCCCTTCCCAGAGCTTTATAACGATTTTTCTATCGCCGAAGCTTATTTCTTTTATTATAGCTGATATTATAATATATAATTAAAATATAGTGAGATCGAATAGAAGAAAGTCTATTGAATTGAACAATTTTCAACATGAAAGAGGAAAACCCGCAACTGACCGCAAATAAGTAACTGTAACGACATCAGTACCGTTTTTCCAACACTGTTCTGACAAAATCAAGAAAATTTGTTGACAATATCACTGATTGTTTAAAAAAAAAGTTTAAAAAAGCAATTTGATGGCATTTCTTTTCAGACATTTTTATAAATTTTCTGTTTTTTTTTTTTTGACAATTCTGACTTTCGGCTTTCAGCCCAGAGTATTCATAAATTCAAGTAGAATTGTTTAGAAAATAATTCCTTTTTCTGTACTTAATCATACGAATGGTTTACGAGGGACGAATTTAAATTTTTCTTTGAGTTTTTTTAATACAATTTTTAATAGTAAACTAACAATTTATAATACAGGTTTTTAACTTCAAATTTAAACTTTAACATATCAAATTAAACTTTTTACAAATCAAATTAAACTTTTTTTGTAAAAAGTTGAATTTGAAATGGAAAAAGTTTTTTTGATTCGTAAAAATTTTTTGAATTGTAAAAAATTGAATTTGATCTGGAAAAATTTTAATTTGATATAGAAAAGTTTGAATTTAAAGTTAAAAACGTGTATAAAAAAATTAAAATTTTGTAAATCATCTAAACCAAGTTCCCTAAACTTTAAATCTTAATGATTTTAATAACCGAACAATTTTTTATTTAAAAAAAAATTTTACTTCTTTTTCTCAGTGTATACAATGTGTTTATATAATTGAAAGATAACATCAATGCAACTCGTAGTGACCACAAGACTAAAATGAAATAAATAAATTCCACGCCTTTCTTTATGAAATGTTTTCGCATCAAAGAGGAGACGCTTGAAAATTTTCCACAGCAGGAAAAATCAAAGATGCGTTGCGCTGATTTGCAATTTGTATCTAGGACATAGTCCAGTGATCTCTCAAGAGAAGAAGCAGCTGGCTATAGCAGTAGCAGTAGCAGACGGTCAGAGACGTTCGTCGTCCATTCGTCATTGTAATAAAAGTGAAATTAATTGAAAAACATGAAGGAGGACAGAATCATATTTAATGGTCTTGACTTGAATACCAAACACTTTAAGGCAATAATTTAATGCAATAAATGAATGCATCATACAATGAAGCATTCAACGAAGTTAATTTGATGAATGAAAAGATGTTGGGGATGCAGTTCGAAATTATTGCAAGATGATACATCTCAAGCTCAACATACGTTCAAGCTAATAGAAAAAAATGGTCACGTTCATTTAGTTATGAAAAACTACAAGAATTGAGTTTTGTTTTATAAGAAATACTGATAAGGGATACAAAATAATTTGAATTGCCAGAAAAGTCAATTGAATTGTATAATTTATCAATATAAAAAGGTTACGATAATACAAAAATTTGATAATTTTCAAAAAATAGGGGTATTCACATTATGTTAAATTCACTATATGTAAATATATGTGTTATTTTTATGATACATATGCAACATAAATTCAAGACAGTGAACTCATTGTAGAAAATTAGTTTATTTTTGATATTTCATGTTGTCCAAAAATTATTTTTTATCATTGAAAATTCTGCGTGTTTAAATAGTACAAAATTTGTTTTGAAGAAAAAATTTAATATATTTTTTTAAAGTTAATTACGTGTATTTAAAGTGTTATTTTAACTGAGTATTTTTTTTTTTGTGAATGACTAAAATTTAATTAAGACAAAATACACCTCGTCGTGAATACCCCTTTTATTTTAAATTATAATAATTTTGTATAAGAATTCTTGATAAACAGCTAGTGCCGATGACAATTTTAATTAAATTTATTAATAAATTTAGTTATTTAATTTATTTAGTAAATTTAACCAATTGAGCCAACTGAGTCAATTGAGCCAACTATTGAACTCAATGACAATTTTAAATAAATTTATATATAAATTTACTTATTGAATTAATTAAGTAAATTTGACTAATTTAGCCAACTGAGTCAATTGAGCCAACTGTTTAACTCAATTTTTTTTCCGAGGATGCATGTTGAGGCCTCTTCTCTCTATAGAGAAGGTGTTGATCACCCGACTTTGGAGGTTGGTGAGATAGAGTAAGCATAATGCAACTCAGGGGAAAACAACCCCGGTGTAAAAGATGTATTAAAGCTGTGTAAAAGCATCTGGAAGGTCATTCTTGAATACCTGGAAACGAAGCCTTGCATGCTAAGTGCTTGAGAGAAGCCATCATCTTTCCTAACGAATGTAAAAAGGCGCGGTTTATCGTGCTCTTGAAGTGATTTGATGGGCTGAGGAGCAATCCTCGGTCCTACCGGGGCATCAATCTCCTTACGATGCTTGGTAAGGTAAAGGAGAGAGTCATGGTGGAACGGCTCCAGGAGTGTGAGGGTGTGCAGATTCTGGTTTTGAAAAGGGTACAGCATTGAAGATGCCTGGTTGTAAGTTAGAAGTATCATAAATGAGAGTAGCTCCAAATATTTTTCCGTTATTTATTGATTGTATGGATACTTTTGACTATCTATGCTGGAAAATGGTGTTAGATAGGGTAGGGGATTTGGGGCGCGTGGAAATTCAGTTTTGGCATAGCTATTTCTCTGGTAGAGATGCTTGCGTACAATGTAGGGATATATGTTGTCCATGGCTTTATTTGGTTTATTCATAGGGTATCTCATGATTCTATTGCGACGGCTTGAACAACTGTCTAAATGCTTTGTTTATGCTAATGACCTATTTGTACTGGTGGAAGGTAGTTCTCGTACTGAGCTTGAAACCAAGGTCAATGAGGTTATGGCTGCCATTAGTGCTTGGGCTGTACAGGAAGGGGTTGGCATGGCAAGGAACAAGATGTTAATGATGTTGCTCAAGCTCAAATCACGCGGTCGACCTCCTTTTATCAGTCTGGTTGGACATGATTGAAGTCAAATGTCTGGGGATTCACATGAGAAAGAATTAACTTCTTCGTGCACCTAGAGAATTTAAGAGAGCTTCTGTTGACTGTGGTAGAGCGAGTGCGAAGAATTCTGTAAAGTGACAAGATCCTTAGAGCCAGGTTATCTACATACGTAAAACACATTTGGATTTTTTGAGTCAACTGTGCCAGCTGAGTCAAGTTAATTGCTTGTTTTCTTAGATACGGATGAATCCTAAAAATTTTCTATATTAATCATTTCATTTGTTTATCATAACTTATGATTCAATTCAAAGCAATTAACGTACGTGCGAAATAAATACAAAGAAACGGACGTGAAGCTGACATTTCTTAATCATGGCGAAGGGCAGCAAAACAGAATGACGTTCATTGACAAGTGCTTGATTTCAAGTAAAGTGTTTGCGCACAAACATTTTTGCATTTCAAGCATTATTTTTATATGAAAAACAAATTTTAATTTCAATAACAGCAATATTTGTACAATGTTTACCTCGAAAATATACAATTTTAATAGAAAAACAATTAAACGCTATTTTGCAATTTTCAATTCCAAAGACGTCACTGAAAGCAAAAATAGTCAAAACAAAAAGTTTGGCAAATAAATTCTTTGAAATCTTTTAAGGAAACAAAAACTAGCTAAGAAAAAAAATTGAAAAAAGCAAATTCGAAATAAAAGTGAGAAATGTCAAAAATATAGAAAAAATATTATGCATCACTTAATATCAGCACGTAGATATACGATCATATTTACGAAACCAAAAAAACCACATGTTCTCACTTGACATCCGTGTGAATGAAATACTAAGAATAACACTGAATATCTCAGCACATGTGTAAAATTACAACAATTAAGCAAATGAAGTTGTACACCACAGTACATAAATTTTCACGCTATAGAATTCTACGCTATTAAAAAACAAAACAACCAAACAAGCACTTCATCTAGTGTTAATTAGTCATATTGATACTAGGTGTTAATTATAATTATTTAAGTTTCTCTTTCAACAAAACAATCGACAATCATGTTTTAACTATTAAATGACGTCTTTACAAATGTTAACTTGGTAAAGAACCAACAAAACAATTAACGTTTAGCTACTTAAGTTAATGAGTTCGTTTATTATTAAAAAGGTCTGAATAAACAACAGTTTAAATTTATATAATAATGGTTAAACGGTTTTTTGTTTAAAAATTTAGATACTTATTTATTATTTTTAAAAATATTGCTAAAAAAATATTGACAAAAGTATTTTATAAAAAAATTATATATTGTTTTTATTTATTTTTTTATAGATATGAAGATTTCTGCTTGATTTTGTTAAAAGATTTGCACTTATTTGAAATAGATTTCGTTTTGATTTTATTCAAAAGATTTTATCTTATTTTTAATACACTCAGAAAAAAACATATATCTTGCTCCGATAAAAATTTTTTCTATTTTCGTTAATACCACTTTTCTCTGTTTCACATAAAATTTTCTTCAATTAGAATAAATTTTCACATTTTCGTAGAAATATTTCTTCACTTGTGGGAAATGGAAATATTTCAATGTCTCTTAATAAGTATTTTTCTCGTGCAAAAAAATCTCATTTATAGAGAAAAATTGATTGAAAATGAAAAATTTTTCCTATATTTTAGAGAAAAAAATTCAATATGAGAAGATTTTCTTCAATAAAAACAAATCTTTTCTCAAAAATAAAAAGGCTTTCTCTCTAAAAACGAAATATTTTTAAGAAAAAATGCTGTTTTATCAAACAAATCATGGCTTGAAATAACAGATTTCACAGTTAAATACCATCCAACAAATGAAACTTTAAAATCAACAGACGGTTGACTGTTGGTCTTTAGAACACGAAATCCATATAAAAACGTACTTATTGAAATTTGATCACTGCTTTGAAAGTTCATGTTTGGCCGGGGGTGCTGACGTGTGTGTCTAGTACTCGACTGTCTTAGGTTCAAATACCAGAGGCCCAACAAAGATTTTTTTATTTAAAATATTTTTTGTTTTAAATAAAAAATGAGATATGCAATTTTTTTTTCAAGATTGTAAGCAACTTATTTTGAAAGTTATTTTTGACCAATAAGTGAAAAAGAATAAGAATTTCACTTATAAAATAAAAATTTTTGATACTTGCATAGCTAGAGTTCGAACCCACATCCTCCGCATAATAGTCGAGCACACTTCCACTGAGATATTGATAACGATACAATAAATATAGCAAAACACATTTAGAAACTATTGCTTAGAGAAGACAGACATTTCAAGAAAAACACAAAAATATTTCAACAGATGATTTTAACAGCACGAAAATACTTTGAAACGTTCGGTCAACACAAAAAACTGTTAACTTAAATGCAAATCATTCAAACTAACAGTGTTTTAAAATAACAGCGGCTGACTGTTTATATTACAGTTGATATTTTTCTGAGTGTAGAAGATTTTTTTTTAGTTTTAGTGAATAGCATTCTCTGGATCCGAAGAACTTTTTTCCGAGTGTAGATTCATCTTGATTCATCTTGAAGGAGATTCCCACTCATTTTTAATAGATTTCTATAGATTTTATTCAGAAGATTTCATCTTATTTTTAATAGATTTCATCTTGATTTCATTACGAAGATTTGGAATAAGTTTAAATAGATTTGTGCTTGATTTTATTCAAAAGATTTAATTTTATTCAAAAGATTTCTTCTTATTTTTAATAGAGTTCATCTTGATTTCATCCGAAAGACTTCATCTAATTTTTAGTAGATTTCATCTTGATTTTAGAAGATTTCGACTAATTTTAAATAGATTTCTGTTTGATTTTTTTCAAAACATTTCATCTTATTTGTAATATATTTCATTTTGATTTCATTCGGAAGATTTCATCTTATTTTTAATAGATTTCTTCTTGTTTTCATTAAGAAGATTTGGACTAATTTTATATAGATTTCTGCTTGATTTTTTTCAAAAGATTTAATTTTATTTTTAATAGATTTCATATTGATTTCATTCGGAAGATTTCAAGTTATTTTTAATAGATGTCGTCTAGAATAGATTTTGCTTGATTCTTATCTTATTTATAAAAGATTTCATCTTGATTTTATTAAGAAGCTTTCTATTAATTTAAGATAGATTTTTGGTTATTTAGATTCAGAGGATTTCATATTATTTTTAATAGTTTTTTTTTAGATTTTATTCAGAAGATTTCATCTTATTATTAATAGATTTCATCTTGATTTTATTTAGAAAATTTCATCTTTTTTTTAAAAGATTTAATCTTTATTTTATTAAGAAGATTTCAACCAATATTAACTAGATTTTTACTTCTTTTTATTCGGAAGATTTTATCTTGTTTCCAATAGCTTTTATCTTGATTTTATTAAGAAGATTTTCACTCAATTTAATAGATTTCTTCTTGATTTTATTCAGAAGATTTCACCTAATTTTAACTAGATTTTTGTTTGATTTTATTGAGAAGACTTCAGCTTATTTTTAATAGATTTCATCTTGATTTTGTTAAGAAGATGTCTACTCATTTTAAATAGATTTCTTCTAGATTTCATTCAGAAGATTTCATCTTGTTTTTAATAGATTTCGTCTTGATTTCATTAAGAAGATTTGTGCTCAATTTAAAAGATTGCTTCTAGATTTTATTCGGAAGATTTCATCTTATTTTTAAAAGATTTCATCTTCATTTTATTAAGGAGATTTCTACAAATTTTAACTAGATTTTTGCTTGATTTTATTCGGAAAATTTTTAAAAGATTTCATCTTAATTTTAGAAGATTTCGACTAATTTCAGATAGATTTCTCTTGAATTTTTTCAAAACATTTCATCTTATATAGAAATAGATTTCATCTTGATTTCATTCGGAAGATTTCATGTTATTTTTAATAGATTTCATCTAGAATAGATTTTTGTTCGAATTTATTCGGAAGATTTCATCTTATTTGTAAAAGATTTCATCTTAGTTTAATATTAAGAAGATTTCTAGAAATTTTTTTACTACATTTTTGCTTGATTTTATTCGGAAGATTTCATGTTATTTTTAATAGATTTCATCTTAATTTTTTAAGAAGATTTCCAAACATTTTTAATAGATTTCTTCTAGTATTTATTCATAAGATTTCATCTTATTTTTAATAGATTTAATTTTAATTTTTTTAAGAAGAATTCCACTTACTTCTCTTAGAATTCATCTAAATTTTATTAAAAAGATTTTCCGCTTATATTAATAACAAATCATCTTAACTTTTTTCTAGTTTATAGGGTACTTTTTGCTTTGTGTATGATCAGAAAAACAAGCAGATCGTTATGTGACCTTTTCTATAACCTTAACACAAGAGTGCCCCCTTAAGTTTGCCCTAAGAAAGTTCGCATCAGATTTGTCCCGAAATGTCGCTACTGTATCATAAGCTTTTTTCTGTCTCCTCTTTTTTGCCTGTCTACAAATAAAAAATGCCCAAAACCTGATATCTCTGTGGACCTTGGCCTTAGAATATAGCTGTTTTATTTTCAAATTTATATTTTTGAAAAACCCGTTTCCTGCATGCAAATTTGTTAAATAATTTATGGAAAAAAATTAAATAAAACCGGCTAGACAATTCACATTAAGCTTCACATTTTGTTTGAAATTCTTGTAGCTGAACTATAAAAATTTTTAAGTTACTGTGACTAAAAACATTTGCGAAAACTCACAAAAAAAGAGTCTAAAACTAAGCGTCCTAGACTTCAATTAATCATGTCTGTTATGCAAACACTTAAGACGCAATAGTCACCTGCTTTCCTTCACACAGCAACTCCACCTTCATAACCTTGAAATTCTTTAAATTAACTACCTGATATTTTCTACTACTTTGTTGAGTTAAATTTCATATTTTAGACTCAAGTTTAACTAACTACATGAAATTTGAGTAAATTAAGTTTTATTGATTTAGTTAATTTTCTTTTTACACCCCGTCGGGTAAATAAGTGTTAATTGAATTTTTTTCGTCGTTTTGTTGAAACTGTCGGCGCGGCGACAGCTTTCGTAGAACTTGATAAAAAAGTTATGTTTGCATTATCTGTTTTTATTTATTGTTGGAAATTCAATTCAACTCATTAAAGTCAAAATGGAACCGCCATAAATTACGAAGTTGAAATAAAAACAATGCCGCTTTATATAAACAATTCAATAAAAGTTTCGTTATAAAAGAGTTTAAGGTTTAAGAAATATTTTTTTAAAATTTCGAAACGAATAAAGAATTTATTGTTTTACTTTGTCTTACATATAGGGTGATGAGGCAGTCAAATTATGGGGCAAATAAGACTTGGGCACTTAAAAGGTTTCAAAAAAGTTCAGTAAACAAATCCAACTTCTAAATAAATTTAATTTTTTTTAATAATTTGATAATAACCCTAGTTATTTACGCAGTTATAATAACTTCAAAATATCTTTGCTTATATCTTTGAATTTGAACATGAAACCGCAAAACGGTATAGCCTATGTTCATTCAGGAATTTTATTATGTCTTACAGTGAAATTTTCATCAAAATCTGTGCAGTCATTTACGAGTTTACTCCAAACATACCAACAAGCTTTTATTCTTTTATAAGTTAATACAAACTTACATAGGTTAATGCCGAGTAATTTATCTAGCAGTAAATATTATCAATCCTCAACATTCAATTTTGTTTTATTGCTGCCATTTTTTGTGCAATTTTTATGAATTATAATAATATTTCAATTCCCGTTACATTCCCGTCTTTCCATCTTTCTAAGAAACTCTTGAAAAAGCTCTTCATTTCATTTACTTTAATGTGAGTTGTTGAACTCCTAGTTGTTTTTCCCTGCTAATTGAAATGCAAAAACAATATTTATTTATGTCACTCTAATCAATTAAATTGTCGTCCATTGACGCTGCACCCAACGGGTTGTCTCTGATACTTTTCTACCAAGATTCTCTCTAGCTAATTTAGCATTCAACTCCCAACAAGCTGTCAGTCATTCCTTGAATGTTTGTTAATATTTATAAACATAGTTTAATGCAATTGATATCAATGAAAAATATATTTTTAAGTGAATGATCTGATTTTGTTGTAAACAAATTGATGAGAATTTTATAGCTTTTTAACGCAAAATTAAAAAAAAAAAGAAGGAAACAAAAACTTTTTGTTGGCCAAACTAGCTGCTGAACAAGTGTTGGGCAAAAAAGTTTTTGTTCTGATTGCCAGACAACAGCTGTCGATCGGTCGGTCGGTCGTTCTGTTTGTCAGTCTATATGTCTGTCACTCAGACAGTCTGTTTATTTGTCTGTTTGTTTAGCTCTTTGTAAGTTCATTTGTCAAGCTGTACATGTGCGGCAGTAGTCCAATAAAAACGCTTGTTTTGCGTAAACTATGAGAGCAAATATTTTAAAAGAGGGCTCGGCTAGCTATTATTTTGTTGGATTCTTTTCATTTTTTTGTGTTTTTTGTTGCCACGCTACACTAATGATAGATAGATATTATCAACGTCTGTCTGCTATTTTGGCGTCATTTGAAATATGCTCTATTTTTAGTTGTTTGTTCTTTTAAGCTACTTTCTTTTAATTCTGCTTCTCTTAATTTTTTAACTGTAACGCTACAAAATTTTATATTTAATTCCTATTGAAATTTTTTTGTCGCAAATGTAGTTTACTTACTTCTTATTTTGTTCACTCCTTTTTTCTCTGTATTAGACATTCCTTTGAAAACTCTGCAAAGAAAAAACAAAATCATTAAGATTTAGTTGAAATAAAGTTTTAATTATTTGCGATTTTTTGATGGGTTTTTAATTAATTGTAATGGCATGTGTTCTATACTATTATCTCTATATGTTTGTGTGTTTTTTATTATACTCAACGTATTACACTGTGCTACAAATATCATAAATAATGCTTATATATATATATATATAAAAGAATTAAGATTCAGTTAAAACTAACGCTATATTATGGTAACACTACTGAAGATTCTTAGTTCGAACTTTCGGATAGTTTTGAATATATCAAAAAATCCACCAGAATATTCCAAGTTCTTGTTAAAAATATGCAAATTGTGTGCCAACGAACCTCGGCAGACCCGGGTTCGAATCAACATCTGACACATAACTTTTTTCTAAAAGAAATAAATTTTGCTGACCGGTCGGCACCTCACTGCAAACATTGGCAAACCTAAGAGAGAAAATAATGACAAGTAAAGTTTCTTGAGAACATGATCTTAAGCTGATCAAAAATGGGCCAAAATTGATTTTTGTTTCCTTAAATTTCAGTCGCATATATGATTTTCGTAAAATTTCGAAGAGCTGAATAAATATTCAAAGTTCATGATTTCAGGAAAAAACTGCGATTATTGGTTAACAACTGACCCAAAAACTCGGTCGAAATTGATTTTTCGTACATTTTGGTCAGATACACAATTTACGGAGAATTTTGTCGCACTAGACACGATCTCATAGTCAAATTTCATGATTACACAACGAAGTTGTAGAAAATTGTGACTATGAATTGTGGAATTGGTTTAGGAACTGACTCATTAATGAGTCGAAATTACGTTTTGTGTCCTCAATTTTAAGCAGATATTTCACTTCCGAAGAACTTTTTTGTACTGAACACTATTCTATAAAATTTTGATTTTTTAGCAAAAACTTTTTTAGCCATTTATAATATTTTTGTAAGATTTTCTCAATCTATACACAATCGCGAAGTAGAAACTTATGAGATCAAAACAAATTTCGTATAAATTGTGATTTGTTGTGCATAAAATTTTATCCAAAAATGAATCAATATTAATTTGTTTTTCTAAATTTTGGTCAGATATGTTATATTCTGTAGGATCTTGTCGTCCTGAAAATGATGTATTGCTAAAAAATCATAATTTCCCAACCAAGTTCAGTAAAAATTTCTGTTTTTAGGGTAAGAATGTGTCGAAATTGATATATTTTGTGTTTACTTTTAAGCAGATTTATTATTTCCGAAAGATTTTGTAGCACTTAACACAATTGCGTAGTCAAAATTCATGTTTTTACTTAGAATTTCGGAGAAAATTTATTATTTAAAATTTGACCAAAACAAGGATAAAATTAAAGTTTTTCCTTAATTTAAGTCATCATTTGCATAGAATTTAGAAGTGCTTAAAACGATTTCGTAGTAAAGCTTATGTTTTAGAAAGAATAAAAAAAAAAGTACGATAATTGGGTAAAAACTGGTCCAAAAGATCGCTAAAATAGATTTTTTTTTTTCTATACTTTGCGCAGATAATCCTTCATTTCAGAACGATTTTGTTAATCTGAAGTCGATCCCGTACTCTTATAATTAAAAACTTATAATAAGAACCACAAATTTTGGAATACTTGATATTTTTGGGTAAAAACTGGCCCAAACACGAGTCACAATTGATCAATTTTCGATGGTCATTAACTGATATATGAATATTTAAGGTAATTTTAATTTTAAAGAAAATTTTTTCCTAAATTTTGGCCAAATATGCTTTTTTCGTAGAATTTTGAGACGCTGAACACGATCTTGTCGGAAAAACTTGTACTTTCAAGCCTAATTTTGAAGAAGAAAATACATATTTTTGAGTAAAACTGATCCAAAGATAGATCAGAACAAATTAGTTATTCTAAATGTTGAACAAATATATCTTTTTCGAAGCATTTTTTTAGCGGTAAATACGATCTATTATTCAAAATAAATGAATTCGGAATGAATTTTGAAGAAAAATGCAATTATTTTGTAAAAACTTAAGTAAGAATTCATCATTTCAGAATGAGTTTTAGAAAAAATTACGAAATTTAGAGAAAACTTGATCGTAAAATGGCTTGGAATTGATTTTGTACCAAATTTTGGCGAAATATTTTATTTTTGACAGCTTTTGAAACTTATGATTTCACAAAAAATTTGAGAGAAGTAAATTTTAGTAAAATATCAATCCTTAAAATCTGACCCAAACATGAGTCGAAACTGATTTTTTGACCAAAATTTTGGCCAAATATATCTTTCCCAAGATTTTACAGCACTTTTTTACACTCCAGTATTCAAAATATATAATTTCAGAACGAATTTTATAGAATAGATCGACTTTTGGCGTACCGAAAAATGATTTCAATTTGATTTTTTCTTAAACTTTGGCGAGATATTTTATTTTCGAAGTGAAAATTTATGATTTCAGGATAAAATTTGGAGAAAAGTGCGACTTTTTGGTAAATATGACCCATAAAAATCTGACCCAAGCATGAGTCGACACTGATATTTGGCCAAATATACCTTTTTTTGGAAGATTTTTGTAGCGCTGAATGATTTTGTATTTTTAAACTTGTGATTTCTCAAGAAATTATGAAAAATTTGCGATTTTTGGGGAAACACTTAGCCGAAAAATGATTCGAAATAGATTTTTTTTTTATAGATCTTGAATTTTAGAAAGATTTTGTCGCATTGCATACGATTCCATAGTAAAAACGTATGATTTTAGGACAACTTTTAGAGAGAATTGCGTTTTTTTAGTAAGATATGAGCAATGCTCAGCGATATACTCATATTTCTTAATTGAACTGTATGGGTCTGATGAAGCACGCCTTATTCATAATGCCCCGCACTCTATAACGCCCTCGAGTTAGTTGCATTAGCATCAAAACGGCTCATTAGACCCATTTGGATACTGCCCGTAGCTGTATCAACTAATCAACCAACCATAACCTATGAATGCGTCTTTATCAATCTTTTTCCTAAAAATTTTAAAAATTACTTATATCATTTCTGAAGGTTTTTGTTGGATTGAAAATGATCCAAACCAAATATTTTTTATTTTTAGTAATTTTTTTTTAAATTATTTTGCTGTGAATAGCAATTTTAGAAAATTAATTTGTTTTTCCCGAACCTATAAAGTAGTTAATAAGCTAAATGTGAACATATCTTATAGAATACGGTTGATTATGCAATTATTTTTTCTTGAATAAGATCAGTAGATATCTCATAATTAAAATTGTTTGTGTGGAAAATATTTTTGAAAAATATTTTCATAAAATTTAAGTGCTTGATAATTATCATAGTATTATAATACAAGGTCCTTTAAAAAAAAAAACCTGCCTATCTAGAATAATAACATAAAATTCAAAAGTTGAGCTCTATTTTTCTGTACATGTCGATTAATTCATGTACTAAAATTGCTCTAGCACGGTGTAATAGTTGTATTTTCTTTATTTTTTTATAATTCATTCATAATTTTTGTTCTTTTTTTATGAGCTTTTGGGCCTTGCTTATCAGCTGTTGCTTATTTAATGAGCTCGCGTATTTACTATAGTTGTGACACTTTTACGACAATCTTAAATATTTACATGCGGTCTAAATATAGATTAAATTTGGTTTAATTTTGGTATATTTTTTATTGTTGTTTTCTATATGTATGTTTATTCAATACAAAATATTAAGATAAGTTGAACTATTTAAATGAGCTCAAAATTTTCGAATATTTTATAAACTCAAATGAACTGAGAGATTTTTTTATGAAAACGTCAAATTATTAAGAAGTGGAAAATTTTCTTTTTAAGCTGTTAATCACGAAAATTGGCTGAACTATTTCTGAACAGAGCTATTATTTTATTTTAATCTGAAGAAAACTTTTGTTGCTGAGGCAAATTTAGTTTTTTCTATTTTTGGTTTTTCAACGTTTTTAATTCGCTTAGATTTTTTGACAATTTTTGAAGGCAACAGTTTTTTATACAAATACAAAAACAAACATTAATTTTATGAAAATAATATGCAGTGTTGGATGAAATGTGTAGCAAATTTCGCCAAAAATTGCCATTCAACTCAATCTTTATTTTGAATTTGACTCTTAAATATTCAACTCACGATAATAAAGCATAAAACTTTCTAAAGCTATATAAAAAATAGATAAAAAGACACATAAAAACATCGTTTACGACTTAAATATTTTTAACAAAATAAAAACAAACTATTTTAAATGTTCAACTTCAGATCTAATACTTTGAATGCTTTGTGAACATGACGTTATTGGCACTAAGGAAGTGAATTCAAATCATACATTTTTAATTTATTTTTTCAGATGTTGGTTAACTGATTTCTAAAAAAAGTGAATAAAAAATAAAAATATTTCTCTTAGATTAGAAATAAAAAAAAGATAATAAATACAGAATGTTTAAAATATTTAAAAAAAAATTAATTTCATGTCGAATCTGTCGATTTTATAAAAAAAAAACCAACACGTGGCCTTTTTTTTGTTGTTTTAATGAGCACCTTATCCTTTGCTGCGTGTGTTTTTAAAAATAAGCACTGCCAGATATCAGAAACTTATGTTGCTATGTTGCGTATGATTTTAACCACAAGTTTATTTGGCAGCATTTTTAAGCCAACTTTTTGTTGTTGCTAAACACAATATTTTAAACAAATAAATTATAACGCCAACATAGCAGATAAATAAGCAGAAAAAAATTCTGCTGCCAGCATAAAAGCTTAGGTTTGTTTTTCTCAAACATTGTTTGTGCATAGAATGCAATTCTATACTATTCAGCAAACATGCCATGCCGGCTAACAAATTGATGGCAAAAAATATATATAAAAAAAAAAATGTTGGTAATGACTTTGTTTATTTCTATATTTTTTTTTTTTTTGTGTGTGTGCTTAATTTAACTCTGTTGCCAACTTCACTACCATATTGAGCAAATAAAGCCCTTAAAGTTCATTAAATAAATGAGAATTTAACGCTTGTTTAAGTTGACAGCGAAATTAAACAAAAGAAGGCGGTGGAGTGCAAAGCGAATCAGTCGCTTAACGCGATATCAGGCCACGTGGAATGATTTTTAATTTGTTTTTTATTTTTTTTTTTTCTAAGTTGTTTTTTGTCGTGGAACTCATTTATAAATTTAAATGAGGCGTAGTTATAAGATTTTTTTAAAAATAATTTCATAAAATTTTTTACTACCAAAAGCTATTTATAAATACTACGGTTAATATAAATATTTATTTTTTAAACAAAACAGTGGTAGTCGATGAGAATTTTTTTTTGTCTGCGCTTATTAGTCTACAATTTTCATTCAATGGTGAAATATTAAAACAAATATATATTTCGAATACTTAAATATTGAAACAGATTTTTTTAAACACACGATTCTAAAGCTTTGTATGAACATGAAAATACAAACACACCTACGTCTATTTGAGCTATTTTTATATTCATTATGCATAACAAAGCTACATACTTAAATGCTTTTATATACTCTCAATATATTGTCATTTCGTACACATTTTGTTTTTGCTGTTTTTTTTTTTTGCTATTTTGGTTTATGCATCGCTGCACAGTGGTTGCTACTCGTTTAATGCTTTGTCAAAACTTAATGATTTAAATGAACGATGTTTTAATGATACATGATTTGTATGATTAGCATAATAAAATGTAATAGTAGCCAATTAAAAAACATTATTTATTTATGTTTCTTTATTTTCAAAACTAAATCAATTTTTTATAATTCCCATTACACATTAGACCGGATCATTCTTGTATGGATAAAAAAATGTCGACCGGTCGGGGTCTCAAAAGTTAGAGGAACTCATTAAAATGATATCTGCATACTTTTTTTTCAAATCGAAGAAAATCCGCCGAAGCAATTTTGATTCTATTGAAGGTCCTTTTTGGTAAAAAAAACATATTTTTTGCTTGTAACTTTTTATTTTTCACAGAACGCATACCCACATCTGCTAAAATATTAAATTTCTTACTTATACCAATATTTTGACATAAAAAAAATTTTAAAATTATGTTTCATTAAACTCTTATTGACCACCAAAAATTGAATTTTTTGCTATTTTTAAAAAGACATTTTAAAAGGCGCTTTAAAAGATAAATTTTTTATTAGATTTACATGGAAGTGTTATTGTTGGAAAGGTATTAAGTTCTTCTTTCGTTCTGTGTATCGCTATAATCAAAGCTATGTGATTAAAAAAAAAAATGTATCGAAAACTGGACAATAAAGCAGTGAACAAATGAAATTAATTGTTTGCATGAATAAGAAATGTTTCATTTTACCGGATTTCTAAAGTCAATTTCTCACATTTTCTCAGTTTTCGCACACAGCTTTGGTTAAAGCGATACACAGAAAGAAAGAAGAACTTAATACCTTTCCAACAATAACACTACCACGTAAATATAGAAATAAATGTGTATTTTAAAGCGGTTTTAAAAAAATGTCTTTTTAAAAATATTAAAAAAATTAAATTTTTGGTGGTTCATAAGAGTTAAAAAGAAACATAATTTTTAAATTTTTTGTTTATCAGAATATTGGTATAAGTAAGAAATTTAATATTTTAGCAGATGTGGGTATGCGTTCTGTGAAAAAAAAAGTAACAAGCAAACACCATGTTTATTTTACTAAAAAGGACCTTCAGAAGAATCAAAATTGCTTCGGCGGTTTTTCTACGATTTGAAAAAAAAGTATGCACAAATCATTTTAATGAGTTCCTCTAACTTTTGTGACCCAGTTTTGTTTTTTTTAGTATTTTTATGACGACAGATATTTTTTATCATATAACTTTTACAGTATTGCTCTTATGTAAGGGTCTTTTAACGAAGGGTTTTTTTTTTTAATTTTACGCCATTTTTTGAAATTTTTGAACATATTGAGAATTAAAAACTAGAAAGTTTATAGATAAGGGTTGAAATAGTCAAAAATAAACAAAGTTAATCAGGCTCATCAAGACCACTTTCAACTGCCTGGGTCTATCAACAAGCCAAAGTGTCACATTTGGTGCTCAAAAAACCCAAGGTAAAAATTGAACATCTCATTCGTCAACAAGAGTGTGGTGCATATTTTGAGCTGGATGCGTTGAAATTATTGAAACATGATGCTGATCATTACACTGACTGGATTTTGCGAAATAAATTGACAGGCATTCAGTCCATCATGCCAGGCCGACTTTTGATCGTACAGTGTTTCATTAAGTGTTGTCAGATGTTCCCTATTTAGTGCGACGTTCTCTATTTTCTATTATATTTTAAGTGTTCCAAGACGAAAGAAACGTATGTATCTACAACAATTTAATTATTTACATGAAGTTTGTTGACATTAGTATGAATTTCAAATAGATAAGACGCGTTTATTTACTGAAAATTTGAAACCCAATGAAAATAAAAATACCTAAAGTCGCACAAATATTTGACCTCTACATATTCCGCAAATCATTTAAAGATTAATTTTGAAAGTATATGGGACTAAAATCGTTTTGAATAGTGAGATGTCAAAACCAAAAAAAAAATGGAACATATTTTGATGGGAAATCATTTATAAAAATCCAAGATTTTCAAGTTTTTTTTAATTTTTTCAAATATGCATTTGATAATGTTTGGTAGAATTTTGAACATGCAATTTAATTCTCTCAGCAAATATTATCGCTTTTCCTCATCAAAATTTTTTTATTTGTTCCAACGGCTTTATGTTTGTAGTTCTGTATTTTTTTGAAAACTTAAGCTTTTTGAGGTATAACAAATTGTAAATCTTTTATAGGTGAAAAAATTTAAATCATATCTTTTATAATATGTAATTTTACTTAACTTAGCGTATGACAGGTCATTATTTTTTTTTGCGAACCTCTCCCAGAATCAAAAGCTATCTAACCCCACTGAAAATGACATACATAAAATTGTTGGAACAAAATAAGAAAAAGCATAATATTTTCTAAGAGTGAAATTTTTTTATAAAAAAATAAAAAAAAAACTTAAAAAACCATGGATTATTATTGTTAATGATACGTTTTTCGGCTTGTACACCAAATTATTCCAAATGGTTTGGTTTGAAAATAGCTCCAAAATGATTTTTAAACTATTTATGGGATATTAAGAGGGCAAAATTTGTGTGGGTTTATTTATATGTCTTATTATATGTATTTTTATTCTCATTACGGATAAAAATAACTTTCAGATAATGAACGCGTACCGAAGTAAAAAGACCCATATATATATATATATATTTTTGAGTGAAATATATATTTTAAGAGTGAAATTATTTTATAAAAAAATAAAAAAAAAACTTAAAAAACTTTGGATTATTATTGTTAATGATACGTTTTTCGGCTTGTACACCAAATTATTCCAAATGGTTTGGTTTGAAAATAGCTCCAAAATGATTTTTAAACTATTTATGGGATATTAAGAGGGCAAAATTTGTGTGGGTTTATTTATATGTCTTATTATATGTATTTTTATTCTCATTACGGATAAAAATAACTTTCAGATAATGAACGCGTACCGAAGTAAAAAGACCCAAATATATATATATATATATTTTTGAACCACTCCAGTCCACATATATTTATGTGGGATCTATGGGATCTATCTATCATATAAGTATTTGAACTAATAATTTTAAATGTTTCTAAAGTTTTAAAATTGTAAATTAATATGCTTAGGCCATTCATGTATAAGTAAACATTCAAAAGAAAGAAAAACATACATTCTCAAAGTAATATTTTAAAACAATGATACTTTTTTTTTTAAATCAAAAATGCAATTTTGATATGCAATATAATGCTTCGATAACAACAACTTTTGCCCAATTTTTTGACAAACTATTGAATATTTAAGATTTTTGTTCAATCATTCATCTTAATAAAAACAACTTATATAAATTTTAATTCAATTTATTGACCTCTAAAATAAAACAAAATTAACATAAATTGAAAATCATCAAAAGAAATATTTGCAGCCAAATTAAAAGTTGAAATTTTTTTCAAATTTATATTGTAGGTTCCAGAACCTTTTGAATTGTGAAGACACATACTTAGTGTTAAACTAAACGTAATTTTTTTTAAATTAATAATTCTGAAATAATTTTATAAACTAAAACTACATAACCGCTTACGTAGGATTTGTACTAAATTTTTTTTTTTTTGTTCCACTTGAATTTTATTAAGATTAAAAACGGATAGTTTCTATATCATTCAAATCGATTTAGTGACTTTCGTTAAGAAAACGTTACAACGCCTTTTATAATTGCACATATAGGTTTGCAAAGAAAACTGAAAACAGTTCGTGAGAAAAAGCAAAACAAGTCAGTTTTTTTTTAACAAATTTTACAATTACAATGTTATTTTAAATCCAATAACTAGATGGTCTTAAAATTTTTTTTAACAGGAATATTCAATATTAGATATTCAGTGTTTCCATAATTTTTTAATTCCATTTAACTACATCAAAGAGTTAAAAATCTAATTTTAGTATTTGGTCAGTTTATCTTATAAGCCTTAACTGTTACTTTATAATTTGTCGTTTTTATAATATCGAATATTCGAATACAAAATTTCTTTATGAAATAAAATGTTTCTACATTTTGTTTTTTTTTTATTGAAAAAAATTACCTAAGAAAGAACTGTTTTTTGAGATATCTTAAAGTCGGAAATAGGCTTATAACTCCTTTCTAATCAGTCAGTCTCAATAAAGTTAGAAGATTTGAAATTTTCTCATATGTAAAGCTTCTCCAGCGGAATTAGATAAATTAATTATTTTATTTTTTAAAAATATTGAGTTTCGGTACCAACGATAACCAAAACTATACTAAGGAAGAATCTGTTTGCAGTTTTAATAACAGATAACTTG
This sequence comes from Tetanocera ferruginea, assembly GCA_958299015.1. Lineage (NCBI taxonomy): Eukaryota > Metazoa > Arthropoda > Insecta > Diptera > Sciomyzidae > Tetanocera > Tetanocera ferruginea. The sequence goes on from OY282641.1 coordinate 149,499,877, forward strand.
TCGCCGCAATTTTAAAGAAAAGGAACCACCAACATGAAATCAAAATTGTTTATTTTTCATTTTTTTAGGTTTAACTTTTTGAACAAATAATTTCAGTTTGTCATTTAAATAGTACCAATACAAAAAAAACTTTATAACAAAAAACTATCTACCATCTTAATATTATTTACAATGATTTAACCACTTTTCGTCAACTTAACATACCAGATTTTTTAAAAATTTAACAAAATCTTTATTTCATAATTGTAAAAATTAAATCAAAATTATTACCGGGAATTTTTGTTCAGTTTTTTTGCAGTAAATAGCGTTTGTCTTAACTATGATTCTCCTCCATTATTTGTATGGCAAATTTAAAAATATTAACCCACTATGCACTGCAGTATTTTTTTCTTCTGTCTTTTCTTGACGTAGTTTTTGTTTTTCTCGTCTTGAATTCAAGGCAGTGAGTCACAAAGTTGACACAAATACTGGTTCATTTTTAACTCAACACTTATATATAGCCTGTCAGGAGTGTTAAATTTTGTTTTAATTAGGTTGGGAAACACTGTCGTGTATAAATGTCATTAAACACGTAAGAATTCTCTGAAGAAAAAGCAATTATCTCGCTTAAATTGTTAATGAAACATCATGCTGTTCTACTATTGATGATATCTATATGTCGGTATGTCTGTCGGTATGTCTGTCTGTATGTCGGTCTGTCTGTTTGTGTAAAGTGTAACACATAGTGACGTTAATTGTCAACATTTATCAATTAATGAATAACATAGTAGTTTTTATAAACAATGTGAAATGCAAAATAACAAAACAACAACTAGTTATCAATGTAGTTTTTATGCACGTGTTATAGAAGTATTTCGTTTTTATTAACATTTATGAATTAATAACTGGGTATCCTTTTTTTTTAGAGCCAAGCCCTAAACTGGCTTCAAGTATGGCGATAAGCAACAAATGACATAATTTTATTAGCAATCAGCCAGCAGAGGATAAAATGTATTCTTAACATGACTGACGTTGGTGTTTAGAGTTGCCAAGTGGGCGATTATTAATTTTGTTTACTATGCAAGCCTTGACGCATGGTTTTATTTTGAAGTTTATTGTTATTCCATAAAAATAACTTTTAATTTTTAAAAAATGACGCATTGAGAATTTTCAAAAATAACAACATTTAACTTAAAGTGGGATGTAGGTGAAACCGCACCCTTAAAAAATTATTTGTTAAAAGACAACACTGACCTTGTAAAATTGCAAATTTCGCCTTGTTTTATTAAGGAAAAAAATCACTTAAATTAAGCTCTTAATTGATGACGACATTTCTACGAACAGTTAAAATTTTCAAAAACATGCTCACGTTTTTTAACATAAAAACATTATTAAAAAACTTAATTTCATATACATTTTAAATAAACGTGAGTCGTTTAAATAAACATTCTGGCCGACCCCAAGGATGTGGTTAAATATTTACTGACGTTTATTTTAACCTCAATAATACGTGCAAAAAATTGTGTACATATATTTCTTTAAAATTTTATTGCTGTATTAAATTGATTTAACAAATATTTAACCGTTTTCATTATTTTTGTCAATTTTAAAATAGGCTAGTAGGCCGTTTTTGTGGACTTGAAAAAAATCTGTCTGATCTGTTCAACGACCAGTTGAATCCGGTGTACAACCGGTTAAACTGCTTCAATGTGGTAAAAAAAATTCTCAAAAGTTTTGTTTACGTCAACACTTACATACATTTTGTAAGTTATGAAAAATTAAAAAGGGCAAAAAATAATTTTCAGCAGATTTTTCAGAGATTTCAAATTTAATTGATTTAAAATTTTTAATTGATTTAAAATTTATTTAAAATTTATTTCCTTATCATGTAAAATGTGAAGTTTGCATGAAGCCCCTTTACTGGTTTCAACATTTCTTTGTCGTACTTTTTGCTATGATCTTTTAATTGATTTTTGCTCCTCCAAAAATTCTATCTCACTTCAAACTTGAAAACCATCCATGTTCTTGTTTTTTGGGCAATTTTTTAGTTTTCAGTGTATTAGTGTTAACCTTGAATTGTTGTTGTGCAATCATTGATGCATGCTGTTTCACTGCCAGAAATAGGTGAACAACTAAATCAGCTGTTCTTGGTTTTTTCTTTTACTTACAGTGCGCAACAAAAGTCTTCCTCATCAAAAACCAGAAATGTAAGTGATTTTATAAAGTGAACGTGTTTGTGCCCCTCACGCGCGCTGTGGATATATATTATGAAAATTAAAACATAGTATTGACAGCACTATGACAAAATCCGAATAAAGACTAAACTTTTCGAGACAAAAAGAGATGGTCAACTTTCAAAAGCCTTAGAAAAGTTCCGTAAATTAGGCACATATTATCATAGAAGCAGCATCATATTCTAGCCGTATGTCTAGGACTTTAGCAATTGCAGAAGAACATCCATGTCAAAACCAAAACATAGACTGATACGGAGAAACAAGTCTAAAAGACGATAGGAAATGATGACTACTTAAACGTGTTTTAATCAGGTGCATCAGGTGCAAAAGCAAGCCGTTTTCCGTTTTGAGTTCGGACGTGTTTTTCGTGAGCTCTTGAATTTATTCGCAAAAATCATGATTATCGCCTAAATTTAAATTAAAACTCTACCGTTCCTCAACCACTGAGGTTCCTCAATAAGAGGAGGTTAACAACTTGCATGCTTTCTCCAAGCTGTTCGAAATAACAGGGGTACTCGTTGTATATTTCTAGCAATTTTGTTATCGATACCCCGATGAATGATTTAACGATTCATCCAACGATTACATAGCTTAAAAAGTTTAATTTTAGAATAGCAAGAGTAAAATAAAAATTGTTTTTTAAATTGTATGAAATTTTACCAGTTTTTCAACTGCACCATTATATTTCTTTTCAGTTTGATGGTATTTTAAAAATTGATGAAGTATTTTTTTAAAAAAATTTGCGGAAACTTCACCACAAAATTGACTATATGTCAACAAAATGACCAAAAAAATTGCCAGAACTTCTGATTTATGCACATTAAAGTAAACTTTGGTAATTTTTTTTCGAAATGGTGAATTTTTCAAGAATGTAATAAATTTCTATTATTGACCAATTTATGCTTAAAATGCGAAAATTTTCCAAAAAAACAAATTGATTTTAGGAAAAATTCAACTAGCACAACCTCTAAAGCTCTTCCAAAAAATTTAAAAAATACTTTGCCCCATAAGCTTGCAAACAAAGATGGAGCAGCCATGAAATTCGAAAATACGCTTTCTTTTGGAACTCTCTAATAAACAGGTTTTTAACTTCAAATTAAAATTAAGAAAAAATTTAGTTTATGTGTCTAATAATACTTTCACATGTTATGGTTATGTATAAATTGTTAATATATTATGTTAATATTGTTAATAATGGAAAAAGTTTAATTTCAAATGGAAAAGGTTTAATTCGAAATGGAAAAGGTTTAATATGAATTGGAAAAAGTTTTTTTGACTTGTAAAAAGTTTAATTTTATTGGGAAAAGTTTATTTTGAAATGGAAAAGGTTGAATTTGAAGTTAAAAACCTGTATTTGACATTTAGATCTATTTTTTGCTTCGAAATTTTTTGATATTGTTCGAAGATATTTTTATTGGAACATAAATAAAATAAAATAACGTATTTAAGTCTGCCTATTTAGTCAATAGCTTATTTTCTTCTTAAGAGAATTAAATAAAATTCATTTTCTACCTTAATTCAGGCGAGAAAAGTATACCATCTCTTACGAAGTTTTTTTAATGTGTTCAGGATAAATGAATAAATGAATAAATTTTCGCATTTTCGAAGAAATATTTCTTCACTTGTGGGAAATGCAAATATTTCAATGTCTCTAATAATGATAAGTATTTTTCTCGCACAAAAAAATTCTCATTTATAGAGAAAAATTTATTCAAAATAAGAAACTTTTCCTATATTTTGATAAAAAATTTACTCCGAGAAGTATTTTTTTCAATAAAAACAAGTCTTTTCTCAAAAATGGAAAGTGTTTTTCTCTAAAAACAATATATTTTTATATTTTTTTTTTTTTTTCTTAGAAGCTTTTTATCATTTTTAGGTCATTTTTAGGATCACATTTAGAGAAATGCATTCTCTGGAGCAAAGTCTAAACCATTTTTCTCTAAATACGATGGCTTTTTTATCATATTCCGAGAAACTTTTTTCTGAGTGTAGATATACATAGTTAATTTTATCAGCGAATATTTTTCTTTTAAGTTGTAATAAATTGCACAAAACCGAGAATATTGAGATTAATTTTATAAAAATTTCTATCTATTCTGTAATAGCAATTTTCTTTATATCAAATAAAATTTTCTTCAATTAGAATAAATTTTCACATATTCGATACTATTCAGAACTAAATTACTGAACTCGGTACTTTACGCTTTTCAAAAGTACCGCAGTACCCTCGCGATAATTTCAGTACTTTTTACAAATATTGTTTAAAAAAATATTCACTTAATGGAGATGTATGAATGTTTTTCTACAATTAAATTATCCTTCAGAATTTACAGAATTTCAAAGCAACAACAAAACATCCGAAAATAAGTCATTTATCATGAATTGTGTTTTAAAGTATAGAATAATTGTTTTGTACGAATTGTGTGCAAAATGCTTTCAATTCTTAATTCTCTCCGTGTTGTTTTCTTAATTTTGACGACGAATAATTGAAATAGTTAAGTACTTACACCGGTAAGTGTAATTACTGAACAAAGAAATGCCATAGTACTTTAAACTTTTAAAACTATTTCTCCGTTATGTGAAAAACGTGGATATTAACGCCGAATTAAGAACTGTTGATAATTTCAAATTAGCTTAAGACTAAAGTTGGTTCAATTAAAATGAAAATAATAAACTTATGTTTGGTAATGTATATAAAATTATCGAAAAAATACTTTTCGTACTTCATGCGTCGGCTAACGTCTAAAGCCTGGTTTTCATTATGTCAATTTCAATGGTCAGTTGTTGTCAGTCACATGAAAAATGCCAACATGTTGTCATTTTTTTTCTGTTTGACAATAGCGAAAAATAGAAAAAAACTGATCTCTTCACATGTTTATAGCAAAAATTGCTAAAAAAAATGTTATTTATGTGATTTTTTAAACTTTTAAATTTCATGTCAAACAAAAAACGACTAAGTGAAAACCAAGCATAACGTATTTTTGCTTTTCAAAATTTAATCAAAACAAAATATCGAAATAAGCTTCAATTAAGCATTCTTCCAAGATTTTGACTTTTTACTATTTTTTACCATTTTAACTTTAATTTTATTTATTACTTTTAGACTTGAATTTTTTTTTATTATCAACCAATTGTGTTACTAATTCAAAGTTCCTTGCATGAAATGAAATATGTTTAATATGAAAATAAGAAAGTGAATTTATGTTTACATCTATTGTATATATAAATATTTCATAAGTTGTTAATTTTAATTCAGACACTTACAACTTTGTTATGGTTTTTACACTTTTTTTATGTAAAACTAATAAAAACATATAAAACTGTAAATTTTTATTTCAATTCTTAATTCAGTACTTTTTAGTACTTTTTGAAATCCGCAAAGTACCAAACCGAAAATTGAAATTATCTTCCCTGGTAAGCAATAAAGAAATATGCTCTATCAATATTAAGAAAATACATCTCTCATTTAAAAAGAGAGTGTTCTGTTTTTGTGAGAAACTATAAACTCAATGTAAAAAAATATTTAATAAAATTAAATAAATATTTCTCTGTTTTCGGGAAAAATTGATAAAATAAAGAAAACGGTTGAATCTGTTATAAGGAAATATTTTTTTGTCAAAGAGAAGGTGTTTTTTTATTGATGAAAAAATATTTCAGGGATCACATTTAGAGTAAAGCATTGTCTGAGGTTAAGTCTACACAAATTTTCTCTAAGCAAGATGGCTTTTTTATCATATTCCGAGAAACTATTTTCTGAGTGTAGAATTTTTTTCATAAACTATCCTTTTTTCGTAAATTTGTACACTTCATATATTTATAAATTTCTTTCTTTTATGCTATTTAATTTTATACTAAATTTAAAATGGTGGGAAATAATTTCTTTGTGAAGCAACTATTCAAAATACAATAGGTACTGCTTAAAACTTCCAAGTCTTTTAGGAAACAAACCAGAGAGAGGTGTGCCGAAAAGCATCAAATCCGTCATCAGCGCAGGCCAAAACTTTAAGGAACCAACAAAAAACTAGCCGATGTTTCTTTTTTCATTTTGTGTCGTGTTATTAATTTAAACTTTTGGATATTGAACGATTTTTCTTTCAATTTCTACGCAGTCCTTAGGTTTGTACTAGGTTTGCTTAACCCTGTTTACTTTTAACTTCTCAGCTGCATTCACTTAGCTTAATGTTTTATGGAAACAGACAAAAAAAAATTATTGAATAAACAATACAAAATATTAAACAGTTGGGTCAAAAATTTTTGTGACTCACTGTAACTGCTTTCATTGTGAATAATTAGGTTGTTACAATAACGAAAACAAAACAGTTGAATGAATACATATTATTTTTTAATGCAAAAATAACAAAAAAAAAACTTTTAACTTAACAAAGCAAAAATATTAACAGACAATTTTAATTTTATTTTATTTTAGTCGGAACAAAAATTGTTTATCAAAAATTTAAAAAGTTGCAAACAGTGACAGAAAAAAGTAAATTTTGACATTTGAATGAAAAAAAAAATTTTCTGTTGTGTTATGAGGAAATTTTAAAAACTTAACCCTTATATGATGAAATAGGAAATAAAGATAATTCGAGAATTTTTTTGCTCCGAAATTATATGAATTTAACCCTCATATGATAAGACAGGAAACACAGACACTGAGAATATTTTTTTTTTAACTTACCCTTAAATTTCTTGATATACGCCTTGTTTAAATGATTATATTTAAGGGTTTGGTTTTTATTTTTGTTTTTTTTTTTTAAAGTTCAACAAAATGAGAATAACAACAACAAAAGCACGTTGAAACCAAGAATAATTGTCAAAAATTTCAAATATATATGTATGTCACACCACAGATAAAGCTAAGCTACAGCACTAGCAAGGAATACCAAAACTTTGCATATGGCAGCCGGAAAGAAAGCACTTGAATGAATTTCCGGTGGAAAATTTATTTTCAAAACTAACGTTATCTTTATAAATATGCAACAGTTGGAAAGAAAGATAAATGTAAAAAAATCACGACGGCGCACTCAGCGGGCGCCAAGCTCAATGTTTTTCTGTTTCAAATTTTTTTTTTTGTGTGTGTTTCTTTGGTTTCTTTAAACGTTTTCAAGAACAGCCGAATTTTTCTGCAATTTTGCTATATCATATATTTATTTTATTTGCTTTCGCGCACATTCAAAACAACAGTCATTAAAAAGAAATTATTTAGACAATGGCCTGAAAATGCAAAATTTTTCGTTAAAATTCACTTTATTTTATTGCTGGATATTTAAATGTTTCTTTATTCTCGCTTGAATAATTAAGTTTTTCAACACTTTGCTTTAAATTCTGGTTTTTTTTTTTGTGTGTGTTTTTTGGCAAGTTTCGTTGCGTTTTAATTTATTTTTGCAAACTTTAAATTTATTTTTGAAAATTCGTTATATTTTCTTTGCTGTGCGCCAAGTTGTTGCTGCCTGGCCAAGACTTTAAATTCAACTGAATTTGTTGTGTTCGCTGCGGGGTCTTTTTCTCTCACACGAGTTGTGCTTATTTTTGTTTTATTTTTTTTGCGGCTATACTACGCCGAGCAACACATGAACAACACGGCAGCAGCAAAAAAATCAACAACAACAACATCAACAGACAGTTGACGACTACAACGCAGCGCTGCGGTAAACAAGTAAACCGTTGATGACGGCTGAACAACTGACGATTCCACGTCTCAACATCCCTTTCCAAGCTAAACCCAAACCAGCCGGCCACACCGATCTAGCGTACATATGTACATGTTAAACAACAACACATCACATCTGCTGTCGAACGTCGTCGTAGCCGCTGCCTGTAGCAGCAACATTTCATGTTGCCAACCCATCAACCTCCACACACTGCTGCTGCTGCTGCTGCCTAAAGGCATCGTTATACGTTGATTTACTCGAATTTCTGTTGGTTTGTGTTTTTTTCAAAAATGTAGTCATCGGCAAAATTTATAAATTCTTTCTTGTAAGCAATTTTTTTCAGTGCTTATATAGCTTGTTGCTTTGTCGCACTCAATGCAGCATTAAATGCAGCTTGCACTGCATATGTTGCTGCAACATGTTGCATATTTAGCAATAAAAACGAAACAAGTTCATTCCAGATCGATCAGGTACATTCACTTCAGAAATGCAGCAATGGCCAAGCTGATAAAATATGGAAACTGATGCAATGTCCAAAGTTTGTGTTTCTATTTTTGGCATAGAAAATTTGAAAATTATTTATTGCTGTGTTCATTTGAATAAACATTTAAGCTCAGTGTTTTTTATTTTTGTCACTAGAATATTCCAGAAGATTCACAAAATCATCAGAGTCAAGCAAAAAAGTATGTGTCCATTCACAAGTTCACATACAGTGAGCATCAGTTAAAAATGTACACATCAGAAATAAAAAGAATTGTGATGGAGAACTGTGTTTTTAAAAATAGACAAATAATGATGTACTCGCCTTATAATTAACATTTATATAACTTTCATTTGATTTCAAAAGTGAATTTGAAATTTCATTATGAACTTGAAATGAAAAAATAATATCAGTGAAATCTTTCCCGTGAGAACTTTAAAATCCAATTCACGTCGAGAGAAAATGAAAAATTACTGTCCTCTGTACAGTACAATGCCTCTTTAGTGTACAACACACCTCAAAGGTAGATCAGTGCAAACGGCACTGTACGATGTGGTTTCGGTATAGGAACGTACCCTGCCGTAAATAATATACCATTATGAGCATTATGTTTCTGCCACCATATTTGGCCGTTTTCCTAGTGTACCGCGCATTGAAATCTGTACCTTTTGGGCGACGAACATTCCTTGCGGCCTCATTAGAAAATAAATTTTTTTTGATCTCGTCGCTCCATGGGATGTTGTTCAACTTTTTGACTCCTTCATCTCCTGACCATGAGGCATAAATTTTGGCAAATTCTTTCCTCACGTGTAAGTTTTTCTTAAGGAGTGAAATCTTACGGGCTATTCTGCCATAGAGCTTTGAATCCACTAATCTTCGTCGAATAGTCCATGAAGATACTTTACTGCCTAATTCTGCTGCTATTGTTCTTGAAGCTATAAAAGGGTCCTTTTCGCCATTATATTAATACGATGGTCATCGTTTAGTGTGTTTTCCGTTTTCTTCCACGTTTTTCTCCAACTTTTTTTTATTTCTTTAAAGCATTTCACGACAAAATTTCGAAAACGTCCAAGAATTTTGGCAATTTGGCATCTCAATATTAAAATTAAAATTATCTTACAAACCTTTAAAGAAAAATTCCAAAACTACACTTTTGAATAAAATAACACGAAGAAAAACTCTTTTAAATGCACTTAAAATATTTTTTTCTAAAAGTGTACCTATTTTTTTATACACAGCGCGTTGTTACTTCGTGATATACTTATCTCTTGGTAACTAAATTTTAGATTAGAAACTGCATTGCGAATAGATTGCCTGCAAATAACGGGACAACTTGTGTAACGGTAAATTTTTAACTTTCAATTAAACTGTGACATATTGATCAAAAACCATTTTATAGAGGATATACAAATTTTTTTTTGTTCAAATGTGTACTTCAACAACGTTTTAAGGTATCTAGAGCACTTTTAATAATGTGGTTACGGAATGTATAAGAAATGATTTAGTGAAAAAGTAAGTCAACATCATGGTTAGCAATGGTTTTATAAAATGCTGAATATCAGACTTAAACATCACAAATTAGGTAAAATGTGGTATTGAAGGCGACTACAAGAGGCACTCCACAGGGTGAAGTCATATCCTCCCACTTCTAAGGCTAATTTTGGTTTAAAGCATTCTTTTCAATATGTGGGGAAATACCTGCAATGCAATGCTTGGAACGACCTGGGTGTGAATCAAATCAAGATCGAAGTCGTTTTGTTCACAGCAAGAATAAAAGTAGACCGCTTCACACTACCAACACCCAATTGAGTAAGCTACTGAACTAACTGAAGCTCTCCAGTAAAGCTACAGAATCTTGGAACTATTTTTGATAACAAGCTCCGTTGACACGCAACACTAAGGAATCGCACATTATCCACTGGATGTATACAGCGATCGTCAGACACATTCTCACCTACGTTTTTCTGGTTTGGTGGACAGTTCTACACAAAAGCAGCAGTTTAGTATGCATAGGAGTAACAGGAGCCATGATATCTTCACTACAGGCAAGTCTAGAAATGATAATGCATATTCTTCCCATAGAAGAGTTCCTCAAGTGTTCGTCAACCTAGAGCGTGATTCATCTAAGTGAGTCACAAGCCTGGAAAAAACCACTTGCGGACATGCATCTATTCTGAATCTCTAGGGAACTAAGGAATCAAAAAGAACAACCGACTACATTATATCTTGTATAAAATTCGGTACAAAATGCACCACACGCATTCCCATGAGATAAGAATGGGCCCTTACGACCAAAGAACCCTATGGTAATCTTCAACTCTACACTGATGGCTCCAAAATGGAGAATGAAACAGTATCAGGCGTGTAATGCGAAACGCTGCAGATCAAAGAGTCTTACAAACTTTTTGATCACTGCAGTGTTTTCAGGCATAAATTTATGCGATAAAAAAAGCAGTACAGGTTATTCATAGCAAAATTTTAACCCTTACAAGAATTTTAATTTTTGTAGATAGCCAAGAGGCCATCAAAGCGCTGAAAAGCAAAATGACTACAGAATCATTAAAGACGAATGACGAACCAATAGACGTTGTCAATAGAAGCATCAATCTTATGGCCACAGATAATGCCAATGCAAACTGGGCTTTCAGAAGTGACTGCTTTAAATCCTCTGGCCAAACCTCTGCTCTTAGCAAAACGGGAGATCCGGATACTGGTGGGAGTCCTAACCAATTACTGGCCTATAGGTGCGATGGTCAATAGATTGTGCATTACAGCACCAGACTTTTGTCGAAGCTGTAATAATCAAATAAAGAGACGGAAAGAATAATACACTTTCTGTGTGAATGCCCAAATCTACAAAATCGTCGACTCCGATATACAGGAAACACATGCTTTTCATAGATTTGGAGGAACTAGTGAAGATAAAAAACAAAACAAATTTGCCATTACAGTCCTTTTATTTGCCATTACAGAAGGACTTTGACCGAGCTTCTTATGATTACTTTTGTTTGTGTGTGTTGTTAATTGTATACACACAATTGACCGAGAACTGGATCTACAGAAAGTGGTGAACTTACAAAACGAGAGAAACGAAGTGTCGTGCAGCAAGTTAGACAAAATTGCAGGCTGACAGCATCCAAAATTTGTGACAATGTCAAGGAACAATTCAATAAGGTGAGTGATTGAATTAGTATGGATACGGTGCGAAGAACCCATAGCACGTACAAAACCATTCGTGTCGTTAATCGACTCGTTTATCTACAAAACCCCATTTCTTTTGCTAAGGAGTTCATTGATAAGCCTTAAGAATTTTGGAATAAAATTATTTTTACTAGCAAGAGAAAGTTTTGCATTTTTCGATTTAAAAGAAGACAGCTTTTGCGAAGACAAACATGTACTATACAGCCCTTGATGTTCAGAACTTAAGAGCGAACGTCAAGCATGGTGGTGGAGACATGGTATGGGGGTGCATGTGTGCCAAAGGAAAAAGTAAATTGGGTTTCATTCCATCAACAATGGACCACAATAAATAGACATTAAAAAATAAAATTTTAGGACAACAAAATTTTAGGTTTCAGTAGGACAATGGCTGTTTTATAACGTCCAGCTCAAAACACCATCACATTCGCCCGATTTGAATCCCATTGAGCATTTTTGGGATTTGTTAGAACGCATAGTGCGTCAGCATACAATTATTTCGAAGGAAATGCTCAAGGCTGTAATGGTTGCCGATTGGGTCTTCTTATTTTTATACCCCCACGTGTACTGCGTAAGGGGTATATTAATTTTGTCACGACGTGTGTAACGCCCATAAGGAGGCGTGGTAGGTATAGAAAAGTATATATATTCTTGCTCAGCATCACCACCTGAGTTGATTTAGCCATGTCCGTCTGGCTGTCCGTCTGTCCGTCTGTCTGTCCGTCTGTGGACACGATTACAGCCGTAATTGTAAAGCTATCAAAGTGAAATTCGATATTTAAGCTTTTTTCTATAAAACAAAGATCAAGTTCGAGAATGGGCTAAATAAGATGAAAACCACGCCTACCTCCCATACAACCCAAATAATGAAAACTCCATAAAGAAGCAAATATTGAAGCTACAAAACTTAAATTCGGTATGTGTGTAGTCTGTGACAAAACTCAGGTATGTTAGAAAAATGGGCGTCATCCACCGACTAACACGCCCACCTCCCATACAACCCTAATATTGAAACCTATATATAGAGGCTTGTGTCGAAGCTACAAAAATTAAATTAGATATTTACTATTTTTATATAAAAATTAAGACGTGAGAGAAAAATGGGCGTTAACCACGCACTAACACGCCCATTTCCCATACAACCCCAAAATTGAAAATTATATAAGTAGACTTCTGTCAAAGCTACAAAAATAAAATTTGATATTTATTATTTTTATGTAAAAATTAAGACATGTTATAAAAATTGGCGTCATCCACCGACGAACACGCCCACTTTCCATACAACCCATAACATTGAAAACTCTATAAATAGGCTGATATTTAAGCTACAGACCTGAAATTGGGTATCTGTGTATGTATATTATATCAAAATTGAGGCGTGTTAGAAAAATTGGTATTAACCACTCAAGCACACGCCCACCTCCCATACAACCCCTACTTGAAAAATTTATAAAGAGGCTTGTCTTTACTTTGCAGGAAAACAATTTTATATGAATGTATTTTAGACGTCATCAAAATAGTAAAATTTTTGAAGTCTCATAAAAATGAGCTGCAATTTAAAATGTTGTACCATTACGAATCGTCCGTGGGGGTATTTTAACTTCGGCCAGTCGAAGATATAACTTACTAGTTTTCTTTTTTTTTATTTTATTTTATATATATACTTTAAAACGATGTACAAAATACTAATAAGACAATAAGAAACAATGTTAAGTTTGTTAAAAAAAATCACAATTTTTTTATTTTTAGTTAAAAACCATACACGCCCTTGTACGCAGACTTTTGTTGCCGTGTGTACATGTTTTATGGCAATTCCGAACGGTTTATGTTCTCAAGAAGCTTTACATGGCATTAGTTACTCTCTGCAGTTTGCTATTGTCTGCAGAGAGGTGACGGCCGAATAGAAAAATGTATTTCTATTAAAAAAACTTTTGCCCGAAGTGAAGATTGAACTCGGAATTGGTTGGCTTGTTAACCACACACTTAGCATGCTCAACCACGGCCGCCACAAAATATGTTAAATTGTTGGACTTTGTTATTAAAGCAGTCTTACTTAGCGATTTTATTTGCTTGAATAACTACTTTTGCGAATATTGCTATTCTACATACATATCTACATATCTCTACAATATATTTAACAGTTTAAAAAAACCACATTTTGAAACAAGACTGCATAATTTTTGACATTAATTAATTTTAAAATCAAGCGGGTTTTCGACATCTTTATGTTTGTATTCTAGTTTGTAAGCTAGTTTGTATTCCTTTCACTCTTGTATAAACTGGATTAAAATATTTTAATAGTTATAATAGTTATGTATATACAAAACAAAATTAAATATTCTATAATAATTTTAATCAAATATTAATCGATTTATTGATGCATAAAAAAGACACATTTATGTGCGACATTTGTTTAAAAAAATATATTTATAAATTCTTTAAATGGTTATGCTGACAAAGTAACCATTTATTTCATAGTTAAGGCTTGATTATTGATACTTTTTTAAAGAAGCACGTTAGAGCCTAGTAATGGCTACAAGTTTACGGTTAAACAGGTTCTTCTCATGCGTCAATTTAAAAGCGTGTTTTTTTGGAGTTAGTCAAAATATTTTCTAATTCGCTATACAAAAAAGTTGTACGCATAGAATCATACCCTTTTCTAGCAACATTATTATGGCGAATATGTGCAATACCTCAGATAAGAATCATCCTTTAAGAATCCAAAATTAAAATACCAAGATAATTTATGATTATAACAATATTCAGTTCGACATTGATCGACACAGCATTGTTTGCATTAAATAACATGGCTATGGTGCTAATTTTATGGCGAACTATGGTGCAATTTATAAATCGTCACTATCACAATCATTTTGCTCAGTTGTTATCACTATTCTATCCTTATTGGATAGATGGTGGACTACACTACAATATCGTAATCTGCTGTTATCGTAATCTCGTAATCTGTTGTTGGTAGTCCTGGTTCTGAGACCTTCCCATGACAATATCTCTTTGTTTGCTAACAAAACTAACATTGACATGATATTCCTGATACTTATGATCACAAGAATCTCTTATTCTCAATGTAATTAATATCAAATTTTGATGAGACTTGAACCACAAGTTCCCGCGTGTCAAGCAATGGGCCTAGCTGTCAGCCTTTCAGAATAATGAAATTGTCGGAATTATGATATTCACTTCTAAATGAATTAAAAAATTCCTGGTAGTTTCGTTGATGATTAAAATAATTAATTCGCAATAGAATGTGAAAGTTATCACGAATACGAATGCACATTGAAGAGTCATGAGCAAAGTTCGATTGCCAACAAAACCATCAACTAAATGAATACATTGTCAGTACTTTACAAATGCATTTCCTTTGTTGTGAAACTATTTTGACAGCCTATGGGACAACAATTGCGGTACATATTACTGCTGCCTTATCTAACTATTTAAGTGTGTATATTTTTATAACGCTTCTAAATATTACTCTATTATCAAAACTGTCTTCTATTGTAAACTATTAGTAGACAGAATTTCTTTGTTTTATTGCAACCTTATCGAAATGCATTTAAATGGAATTTGTCTGGGTTAATCCACTGATAAGAGTTTCGAGTTCGAGGGCGCTACGTGCAAATGCTTTAGTTCAAGGGTATTGATTGGTTTTGCCTTAGATTGTTATGTAACGGCAATCTGGAAAAGCAAAAGTCAAGAGGCATCATTCGGGTTCCGTTCTGGGTTAAATCTGGGTTAAACGTTTTCAAAAGTAGCACTTTTTCTGCTTTTCGTGCTACGAAACGTTTTCACAATTTTCTCTGTGTAGTTTAAGTCCAGATGCGAATAAAAGATTTCTTATTATTTACGAATTTGGTTTATATTCTTATCATATCGTATAAAAAAAAGGAACTCAATCGAGTTTTTAATAAATAAATAAACCATATAAATTAATATTTCATTATAGCTCGTAAAAATTTCAATTTCGCCTTGATCTTAAGATCTATTAATTCGTGTTCAACAAATCACTGTTTCCCTAAAACCTACTCCACTTGATTATTCCAAGGTATGACGTAAAATTATCTTTCTTAAAGTTCGGCTTCTTTAATTAACACTACGAATATTCAATGTTTTTTCTTAATGAATTGAAGATCTGGTTTAACAAATTAATGCATTAACTTAATTAAATAAATTTTTTTAGTTTATAAATTTTATTTTTTATTTTATTTAAATGTTCTATTTTGTATTCTATAATAATTCAATACAGGTTTATCCACTCGTAATGATCTCGTTTAATCCTCTTATGAAATGTTATAAGATTTCAGAACAACCGAAAAGTATCCCAAAATTAACCGAAAGCAAACCAATAGCCACCCAATGTGATATAAGTCAGGTTAGTCATTTCATAGTTGGGGATAAAGCGATAAGGTTCAAATTTAACATTTTTAACCATTTCTCAAGGTTGTCCTATTTTTGACATACAAATTTAAATAAAATAATCATTTTCTTTCGTTTTATGACAATTTCCTACAATCAAGGTAGTTTTACCAAAAATTCGTATTCCGTCCACACTTCAGTGAAAATTCAAAAAAAAATGAGACGTGCTGGACTATAGGTAGTTTCGGATAGTTAGCAGTTAATTTTTGAGTAATTTTAATTAAGGAATAAATTTTTTACAGAATTTTAAATAAATTCCTTTTGATATTAGAAAAAAGTATAAATTAAGCCTTTTTTTCAGTATTTACCTATTTCGCACACTAAATACAAAACAGTCACAACTCAAAAAACATGAATTTTCAGGAGAAACGAAAAATAAAACCCTTTGGTTGAAATTGCAGAAGAAAAGCCATTTTCAATTAAACACACAAACTTCATTCTTCCAGTTAATGAAGAAAATAATGAAAAAGATAGTGAGATATGTGTGTTGTGAATTGATTTATAACAAAAAGTCGATATAAAAAAATTTTGAGTTGTGACTGTTTTGTATTTAGTGTGCGATTTTATAGATCATAAAAAATTGAAATTTTTTTTTAATATGTTCTTCGTTAAACTCTTGAGAGCAAATAAAAAATAACGAATCCGAAAACATGAAAAATATAAGGAGGAAAATTAAATTAACTATAAGTTAGAGTTCAAGATGTTGACGCCTATTCATACTCGTAGTTAAGGGACCTTAGCACCTTAGGTGTTACAAAATGAGTAAAAATCGTTAATTTTGGCATATGAATCAAATTAGGATATATGAGGAGTTTTCATTCAAATTCAGACAGTCACAGGAAAAAAAATTTTAGCTAGAAATGCCATTGTTAAGCTAATGTTACAATACATCGATCCATTAAATTCTCTTTGATAAAAATGATGCAAATCGTAGAGAAGAATGCATTAAAAAATCACCTTTTCAATCAAAAGCAGACATGTCCACTGTAAATTTTCAATAAAAACCAGATAAGTTCAAGCAAGTTTTTATTTGTGTAGTTTTCATTAAAATTTTAAAAACTTTTTTATGTCAAAACGTTGGAATGAGTAATAAATTTATCATTTAGAAGATATGCGTTTTGTAAAAATAAAGAGTAAAAAGCAAACAACTTTTTTTTACTGAAAAGGACCTTCAGGAGAATCAAAATTGCTTTGGCGGTTATCTTCCGATTTGAAAAAAAAAATATGCATAAATCATTTTAATTAGTTCCTCTAACTTGTGAGACCACGAGAAATTTTGATTCATATCTAACTTTCAAAACCAGACAAGTCCAAATTTGAAATTGAAAATACGATTTTTTTTGCACTATGAGACTATTTTTTTTTTTTTTGCATAATAAATCTATTCCTATGGAGCATAATTTTGGGTAATTGGTTTATTTATAAAAAATTTCTGTCAAAATTAAAACGTTTTTTTCGATTTCCTAACAATTCGATCTGTGTGACTTATCTGGTTTTGAATGTAAACTCCTCATATATCTAAAAAATCAAAAAGCAGGCCTTCTTTACTGAACATACCTTTCTTATGTCTGAAAAAATGGACAAGTTCCAAATGAAAACGTTTAAAAATTTCGAATTTTTTTAAGTTTTCCTACTTTGGCCTTGATTTGTTGGACCAAGTGAGAAAAACACAAAATTATTTTATTGATTGAGGTCTACAATCTCCACTGTCACACCTTGTTAAATTTCTTATCATGAGTGTCATGAAAAATCAGTATTTTTTTTAACTGTTCTTGTTTTCCTCGTATTTGAACATGAATTATATACACAAAAATTGTGAACGATTCATTTCTTTCATGTATTTTTCATGATATTTACGAAATTTTTTATTGGTTTTATTGGTTATATTTATGAAATATGCAAAATGCAAAATCTCTCGTAAAGAATATTTGAATGATATTCAGCCCAATCATGAAACATTTTCTCGCGGGAGTTGTAAAATAAAGTTAAAATACTTTTTGGAAATTTTTAATGCAAATTTTGTTCATCAACCGCCAATATTCATGAGTGTAAAGTAAAAACAATTAGATATCTTTATATGCTATCTTAAAACCGGAAACCTCCATTTACAACTCCCGGGTGAAAATGTTTCATGATTGGGCTGATTGTATTCCACGTGTTCTAACAAACACCTGACATTATTAAAAATACATATTTTGACTGAATTCCGAAGAACTTTCTGAAGGAGAAGATAGATAATACCAAAAGTTTTTATATCAAAAAAAACATTATCTAAATTTATACTTACAGCCATCCAAATTTGTTCTGGTGTTTGACAATTGAAAATTTATTGACAAGATAATCTTTAAGATGCTTTTTTTTTAACATGGAGTTCAAAAGCGAATAATTTTATAAATCATTTTTTGTTGTTATGAATTCTTATCTGATGTTGACAACCAACTATTGTCAAATAATGTCCTTTCAATTTCACTTCAGAATTAGAAATTTTCGCGCTTGTCAATAAATTTACAATTGTCAATCACCAGAATAAGGCTCTTATTTATATTTGAGGATTACGTGCCATGGAGTCAGCCTAAAATAGTTACAACAGTTATTTCTTTTAGTCTGTTGAACTTGTGGTTGCCTGGTTTACGATATAAGGAATTCGAAATTGACGGTTAAGGCATTAAGTGCTCGATTAGCCTTCATCTTATGCCGGTTTTTTTCTCGGTCTGTTAAGTTTAGGGTGACCGGCCTACGATTTAAGGGTTATATCGTAATATCGTATCGGGTTATATAGTCGTCCTCTACTTGATATGGTCTATTGGATTAAGTAAAACGTCTATATCGTGTATTGCTCATCATACCACCATACATTTTGTGAACAGAGATGATGGGCCAAAAAAGGGTAGTTCCACATATTTTCCAGCTCTTGACATGTCCGGATATTATCGATTATAATTGAATATTTCAGTTTGAGTCATTATGAGATCATAGCATTGTGCATTTTTTTCCGCTACAGTCGTATAAACGGAGTGCTCATTAAAATTTATATGTAAAAAGTCCTAACGAGTGTTCGAGCTGATAAGTTGGTTTATTTCTCCCTCTTTCTCCCTCCTCTCTCTCTCTCTCTCTATCTGTACTCAGCCTAGTTTTAACAATCTTGTCATAAATATTATCCAAACTTTTCTGTAAAATATATTCTTATCATTATGAGCTGCCATAAATCTAGGTTTTTCTTTAATACATTTGTTTATGTATAATTTTCATCTTCTGTCAATTTTGACCTGTGACCACTAATGTGCCACAAAACTGAAACATACAAATGTTGATAATAGTTTTTTAATTACTTCTCAACATACATACATGCGCACTCAGAGCTGACTTTATAATTATTAGTACCTACTGCGGTATTTTTGAAACGATGTCTAGTCGTATTCATTTTCAATGTCATCAAGGGTCTCTCACAAAGCTGCCTGCTTCACTTTTCCTTAGTTCACATGTTTCAAAATATCACATGGCATCGTTATGGTATCGTCATTTATTACATATTAATTATTTGTATATCTATTTCGCTGTATAGATATTCTATACCATTTTTCGTAATGAAAATTTGGAACTGTCTGACAGTAAGAATTTCGATGAGACATAAATGACTCAATAAGTTAATGCTCAATAAGCTATTGACTTTTTCAACAAATCATAAATATTGGGTACCAGAGTCTATGTTGATTGTTTTGAAAACTGTAGAGCAAATCACGTATACATAGAGCAAGCCATGTGTCTACAATAAAATATGTTTTAAAAAACGTTGAATTGAAACTGTAAAAAGTTCAATTTGAAATAGAATGCTGAAGAACGTGCATTCTCAATTGATTATCATATATTTTGTTGGAAAGCTTATAATCTATACAACTCCCTATGACCAAAATTGGCACTAAATTTTTAGTGCTTAAAATTTTGTTACTTTTATTTGAAATTTATTTTCATAACTTTGCCCAATGTTTCTTTATCACCATTAAATATAATCTCTACGTTTCGATCTTCTTCTAATAATTGAACTTCTTTCATTACAAGTTGATTGTACTTGAATCGGGCTATTAATAGAATTCTTCAGAGATTCTTTGCCTCAACCGAACCTTAATTAGTTATTCATGAAGTACCTGTTCCGCCTTAAATAGCAAACAAGAATCTACGAAGATATTAAATGAAAATTGACGCTACATGCTACCAGCTTACCTTTTAAATTGTCCTAACCAAGACTGGCAGACCAGTCAGTTCTATAAGCCATGCAAAAGACATCCATCTTCATCGTTTCACTTTCGCTAATGTTGCCTAAGATTTTGCCTCGTTTCAAGCTCAATATTTAACATTGACGAAGTGCTACATTCTTGGACCTATTTTTTGTTTTTTTTTCTTTACCACAAAGGCCAAAAACCACTGGCATCTTAGGTATTCATTACCGAACTGAAAATAGATGTATGTAGCAGCAAAATTAAAGTAAACTCAGCAGCAAACTGCTTTGTTGACAATCTGGAAGACTAAGCGAAAACGTCTTCAACGGTGCAACGCGCAGACGCACGCACGCACACTGCATATGAGTTACCGGCACAGAGACGCAAGCTTCAATTGAAGCTCCAACTGAGTCAGGCGTTTGGGTGCAACGAAGCGTGAAACAATCGCTGGCATCGTCGTCATCAGATAGTTTTCAATGTTTTCTTGTTATTTGTAGCTAGTCGATGTTACTCGCTAGTTGATGGCCAAGACAGGCCTCCAACATGTACAGTCCATAATAGCTAGCTCTGTGTTGTTTGTTATTGCTTTTGTTGTTGGTTCCTCTCACAGCAAAACACTAATTTATAACGAGCTGCAATTTTATTTTATTTCCGATCTCACTAACAGGGACTTTGATTTTTTTTTTCTTTTTTTTTTGTTTTTCTTCATTACTGACTTAAGCTGGGCCTCCATCTTCGCACAAGTTTATGTTTGAAACGTTGCGTGCTTTAAGGTTGCCACTAATTTTATGGCGCTTTTAAAAATAGCACACCACCTGCTAGTTGTAATAAAGCATTGATGAAGGGGTTATACGAACTTTTGATTTTTTCATAAAACATTTATTAGAGTATAATGAATTTTTAACCTCTAGGGTTACATGCACTTTTGAAAACTTTTCATCAGAAAATATTTTCTGTAACTTTAGTTTTTGTTTGCGACATAGCTATGGTGTGTGTCCGAGGTGTTTTAAGTGTCATTTCTAGGATGATTTTTTTTAATCTAAAATCGAAAAATACGTACCATTTTAATGTAATCTAATTATTTAAGGTATAACCGACAACCTGTCAAAAGTTCACTGTGATACATATATTCGTTTGAACATATATTCGAATATACAGTGGTTCAAGCGACTAACCGGACAGCGCAGCGATCTATTTAAAAGACAATTTTTTTAGGAAAATTATTTGTTATTTTTGTTATTTTTGTTTTAACTATTGTTTAGTACAAAGAATTTACCAAAAATGTACTCCAATTTCATTCAGTTTTGCAAGAACCTTTTGCATCAATTATGGTTTGCAAACGATTTTTTATGGAGGGGAACAAGTTACTGCAAACATCTGGTTGAATGCTGTTCCAGTCCTTGATTAATTCCTCCTTAAACTAAGCTATGTTTCGAATGCCTGTGTTGTAGAGCCACCTTTTACCCACTTTATTCCATACATTTTCAATGACGTTGATGTCAGGCGATTAGGGGCGGGCTTGCAATAATTTGGGGCAGTTATGTACCATAGCCATACTTTTGCCACAGCAGAAATGTGTTTTGAGTCATTCTCTAAATAAAAATCAAAGGTCTGTAATATACAAAGCTTTTCGGTACACTGCTTAACATTTGCCTTAATATGTTAGTTAAGGTAGTCGTATATATCCGTTTTACCATCGATAAACACTAGGTTCACGACACCTGCACTAGGCAAACAGTCCCAAACCATCACAGAATCACATTCATGTTGCACCGTAGTACGAGTATTTTTTCTTTTAAGCTCGGTGTTTTGTTATCGCCATACTTAAGCCCTACATCTTAACCGTGCAAGCTGAATTTGCGTTGGTCAAGGTATAGTACCTTAAATAAGACATACCACTTGAATTTAATCTAATTTTTTACATATTACCTTACTTACCGTATCCCAAAGAGTATCTTGACTCCTCTTTGTCGTATAGAAAATTTGCTTAAGAAAAAAATATAGATTCTCTTCAAAAAAGCTCTTGACAGATTTTTTGTAAAAGCAATTATTTCAAAGCTGTAGATATTGGTTGTTAGGTAATAAGGTAAGAAGGGTCGTGCATCATTGGCGTGCTTCCGCGGAAGCCTTTCGGTCCATTATGAAACCCTTCTTTGAAGGTATTTATCCCGTTGGTTGTGGTCCTTTTTAATTTTGCTCGTTCTCCAAACCATCTTATGGTCTTAGTGAACTCCCATATGTTTAATAATGGTGTGTTCACTAGCTCCTTCAAATCTTTGAAAACCCTGTTTCTTGTCTATCGAAGTCGAAGATTCTGTAGGTTTGGTCATTCACACAGAAGGTGGGTGATTGTTTGCGACTCTTCCGGATCATTACAGCATCGAAAAAAATCTGATGATTTTTGGCCAATCCTATTGACCATCACGCTGATAATGCAGTCAACTGTTAGGATTTCCAACAGTATCTAGAATTCCCGTTTTGACAAGAGCATAAGGGTCTTAGTTCTACACTCTTTTAGTACTACTAGATATAATACAGTCACTTCTGAAGCCCAGTTTGTGTTGTCATTATCTCTAGCTTTGAGGTGGATGCTTCTTTTGACGACGCCTTTTGCTTTGTCATTCATTGCCTTCTACATTGCTATGTCCGCGGACCCAGCAGAGAGTGACATTATGGGTATTACAGACACTATTCAGAATTTGTTTAGAGTTTATTACCATTCGGGATTTGGTCGTTTTGAATTACAGCACTTTGATGGCCGCTTGGATATCTACAAAAATTGAAATCCTCTTAATTTCTTCTCGAGATTTTTGCTGTTCGAATTTTTAAATCACGTAAACCCCTGCCTGCAAAACACTTAAGTCGTCAGGGAGTTTGTAAGACTATTTTATCTGTAGCGTTGTAGTACACTAGAGTACACTAGAGTGGGTCGGCCTCCATACAAAAAAAAAAGTTTGAAAAAACCACCCCCTATTTTGAAGATGACCTCGAGAGGAGCCCGTTAGCCCGATTTACCTACTTAAATTTTTTTTTTCTCATAGGATTGAACTCCTTCAAAGTTGTTTAATTTGTGTTCAAAAAATTATTTATTAAGTTTAAAAACAAGGGAGTTATAATCATTCAAATATTTAATAAAGGGGGTAAATCGGGCTAACGGGGTTTACTAGTTGAATACTAGTTACTAGTTAGCTTACTAGTTGAATATGACCTCAAAACTCAAAATGTTCTAATAAAACAATGTAGTGCTCAGTTAGTGCTCTTTTCAACGACGTACAATTTTTTAAGATCGGACATGTAATGCTTAAGTTATGCAAAAAATACCATTTTGGCTGTTTTTCCGGTGGTCCAATAAAATTTTTTTTTGTTTTTGGAATCCTCTCGAGGTCATCTTCAAAATAGGGGGTGGTTTTTTCAAACTTTTTTTTTCGACCCACTCTATAGTACATACCTGATCCTATTCCGTTCTTCATTTGGAGCCATCAGTGTATAATTGGCAATTTCCGAAGGGTTCTATGGTCATATCTTCCCATTCTTGTCTGCTAAGAATGGATGTGGTATACATTGTACCAAATTTCACACCAAGTATGATGAAGCTTCGATTCGAAGAAGAATCGATTGTTCTTTTCGATTTCTCAGTGCCATGGAGATTCAGAATAGATGAATGTTCAAAAGTATTGTTTTTCCTGGCTTGTGACTCATTTAGATGAATAGCGCTCTTGGTTGACGAACACTTAAGGAACTTTTCTATGGGAAGGAGATGTTGCATCATTTCTAGATTTGCCTGTGGTGAAGATCTCATGACTCTTGATACTTCTAGAGTTAGAGAGTCAAGGTAGTTCCTTTTGTGTAAAATTGTCCACCACACCAGAGAACTGTAGATGAGAATGGGTCTGACAATCGCTCTATACATCCAGCTTGGCAACCACAATTAGTCATAAGTTCTGATAAGGTTCAGTAAAGATTCTATATCAATTCTAGGTTACTGGAAGCTCCGTTTTGAGTCGAATCCTTGCAACCTCGGAAAATGAGTTTCCATGATTAGAGATAGCATTTTTTGGTTGTATTCTGGCCATGCTATATCAGGCCTCTTAAGGTATCCCAGGATCGACGGGTCTTTGGATGGCGTCTTACGAAATTTGGCAATGACCCACCTCAGACTGTAAACAATGTCCCGATGAATACTTGTTAAAAGTTGACGGTCAATTTTTGCATTTGTGGATGAGAGACATTATCGCGGACATCAACGTGAGAGAGAGCAAGTTTAAAAGGGAATAGAAAAGAATTGACCGTCAATTTTTGACAATTATAAACCGGGACAATGCCATGTTAAACTTCTTGAGAACATGATCATTAGATCATTAGCCGTTCGGAGTCGGCATAAACATGTAGCTCCAATTCTGGATCAATTTTCTACAAACATTTAACAGCACACACCACAATTGCTCATTAGAAGCTCGGTCAAAATCTATTCAAGGGCTGAAATGGCCAATTCGTTTATTTTTTTAATTTAACAAAAATGTTTGGCCCCCTTTACATATTTATATATAGCACTGTATAAATGAACGCGACACAACAACTATTTTGTTATAGATTTAATTGTACTCAATACCAACAAGTTCAAATTTTGTTGATATCATTTTTAATGACCATGAGCCAAAATATTTAATTATAAAGAATGAATTATATATTCAGCAAACTTGTCTAATTTATTACTTTTTTTTTTTATTTTGCAGCCAAAGTCTAACATTCATTTAAATAAGGTATAGAAAAAATTTATCCATACATGTCTACTTTTATAAAATCATTAAAATTCAGCTATTGTCTCTTTTTTTAGCTATTGTGTTTTTTTTATTAAAAAAATAAACCAGCTAGAAACTATAAACCGGTGAACCGGAATGTGAATCATAAACAAACAATATGTCAAAATTTTATTTTAATTTACCGTGAAATTCTATAGAGAAACACGTTTCTTTTTGTTCTTGTTGTTGTTTGTTTGGCTATTAGTTTTACGACCAGCGGCGGCGTTGTTGGCAAAATTAATGCGGGACGCTGATTAGAAACTTGATAAGAGCAGGAACATTACAAAAGATGTTGAACTTGGCAACGATAAAATTGTGTCTGACTGACAGTTATTTTTTGCAGCCAATCTTGATAGTCATGAACTGCCCGCTCGCCCATTGAGACAATATTTGCAGAGAAAATACTTTTATTTTAATAAAGGTACTCATGATAGTTATATATATTATGGAATTAGTTTTATGGTTCTATTTAAATACTGTTAGAAACTAGCTTGAATGAGCGCTTATATAAACATTTAACTATGACTTAAATAACAAGACCTTTTCGACGTTGCCAACGCAAATATAAAAAAAAATTAATATATATTATTTGGTTCCATATATTTTATCGGTGTGATATTTTTACAATCTTGAAATGCACTAGTGAAATCTTTTCTTGAATAGCTTTTTAGCTTTGAATGAGCCATGTGCAGGTCGCCTTAAGTGTATTTTAAGTTTTTTTTAGAAAACTTATTTTGTTTAGTTTCTTTTGACAAAATAACTCTAAGGCTACAAAAGAAACTTGATCCTTAATGAGTTTCAATTGAGTTCTACTTCAAGTTTTAATAGATAACATATTGTTTATATGTTAGTACACTCAGAAAAACACACATATCTTTCTCCGATAAAAAATTTCTCTATTTTCGATAATAGCAATTTTCTCTTCTTCAATTAGAATAAATTTTCACAATTTCGAAGAAATATTTCTTCACTTCCGGGAAATGGAAATATTACAATGTCTCTAATAATGATAAGTATTTTTGTCGCACAAAAAATTCTCATTTATAGAGAAAAATTTTATTGAAAATGAAAAATTTTTCCTATATTTTGATAAAAAATTCACTATAAGAAGTATTTTCTTCAATAAAAACAAATCTTTTCTCAAACATAAAAAGTTTTTGTGTAAAAACGATAAATTTTTATATATTTCTCTATTTGATAGAAACCTTTTTATCTTTTTTAGAGAATTTTTAGGATCGCATTTAGAGAAAGCATTCTCAGGAGCAAAGTCTATACCATTTTTCTCTAAATATGATGCTCTTTTTTATCATATTCCGAGAAACTTTTTTCTGAGTGTAGTTTACGCAATCTGTACATCCTTGGGTTTATTTGGAAGTAGCTGTTAACAACATCTTGAAAAGCGGAATATAAACAGTACTTGTTTAAATTTTTTTACACGCTCTTGTGATATATAAATAACCACATTACTCATTATCATTTTCTAAAAATTTCTCTTATATTCTTTATTAAGTTATATGATCCTTTATATGAATTTATGCTTTTGTCATGGTAGTATTGTTTCTTTTTTTGTTCTTCTATAAATACGAACATTTGAAGTGGTGTTCATTTTGCATTTAGAGTTTCGACATGTGTCGACATTTATTAGGACAGCAAAATTATAAATACTGATAACAACCCATAATTAATTGTCAGTTTTACGTTGTAACTTCTTTACTCCGTTTTAAACATTATAGTATGCAATTGTTTTGTCTATTTCTGATAATTGGATTGATTATTAAATTTCTTTATACCTTCTTTTTTTCGTATTTTAGACACTTTATGGCGTACGTGTTTAAAATAAAGTTTAATATGGTTTCACCCTAACGTTTGTCTTTGTCCGAGGTTCAAATTTGTGATAAGAGAAAAAGGTTATTTGATTAACGATTGGACAAACGTCAGATAATGAAGTGTATAATAATTTTAAAATAATAAGTTTAGATTTAAATAAATAAATTCTGTTATTCTGTGAGTTCTGTTTTGTTCAATTAAATCACAAAAGTTACAGAAAGTAACTTTTGGAAGAAAAAAATCCCGAATGGAACTAATGATTCATCTTACTTTTTTGTGAAAAACAAAGATATTTTTAAAGAGTGAATAACGAAAAAATGTTAATATATATAAAGTTAACAATTTTTTATTTTGACGTAGAATTATGGATATCTTTTTCACAAATTTTTTTAAGCACATGCAAGGTTTTTGTTCACTATTTGGGGTATGCCTAAAGCTTTTAATATTCATCGTTCAAAGATAAAATGTCAAGTCAAAATAGTAGTTACATGGCATATGAAACACATATCTTACGTTGGATTTTATCACTTTTTAGAAAGAAAAAAATTTCTAAAACGAAAAATTCACATTTTTTTATGAGAAAAATCATACAGAGAATCATTAGCTGCTAATGTGGTGGCTACTATAGTACAGGGTTGCCCATATTCGACGGACCCATGTTTTTGTTAAAAAAATCAAAGAAAAAAATAAAAATTTGGCGGTTGGCAATCTTAATCATTTAATTTGTTCCAAGTATATTTGTTTACATCAATTTTTGAATATGATATCTCTCAAATGGCCGCCTCTGGCGTTGATGGCGTATTGTGCCCTTTTTGCAGCATTTTCCATCGTTTTCGCCAACATTTCGGCCGGAATAGCGGCTATTTCTTCACGAATGTTGTCCTTGAGCTCTTCTACGGTCCTTGGCTTGTTAACGTAAACCTTTGACTTCAAATATCCCCACAAGAAGAAGTCAGGCGGCGTCAAATCGGGCGAACGCGGTGGCCAGTCCAAATCACCACTTTTCGACATCAAATGGCCCGGATACAAATTCTTCAGAAAGTCGATTGTTATGCGACTTGTGTGCGGTGGAGCGCCGTCTTGTTGAAACCAGAACTGCCTCATACGCTTTCGACGAATAATTGGCATCACAAAATTGGTCATCATGTCGCGATAACGCTCCTGGTTGATGGTAACAGCATGGCCATTTTCATTTTGGAAGAAAAACGGCCCAACGACCGTTTTCGCACTAACGCCGCACCAAACTGTGACTTTTTCGTCATGAACAGGCACTTCTTGAATCTCCTGAGGATTTTCAGTGGCGTAAATATGGCAATTTTGCTTATTTACGGTCCCATTCAATGTGAAATGGGCTTCATCGGACATGATAATTTTGTTCCAAAATTGCTCGTCATCTTCGGCCATTTCGATGACTCTTTGGGCCCATTCCAATCGACGAGGCTTGTCCGCAGGCAACAATCTTTGCGTCAATTGAATTTTGTACGGGAACAAATGCAAATCAACGCGAATAATCCGTTGTAAAGTGGACCGAGCCATGCCCAACTGCTGAGAACGGCGTTTTTGGGATGTTCTTGGGGACCTCTCAACACTGGCTCGTACGGTAGCGATATTCTAGGCCGATCGCCTTGGTCGACTTTTATTTCGCCTCTTCGGATTAGAAAGAGCCTCACCAGTCGAAAATTTTTCGTATAAACGCTTAATGGTGTTCTTAGAAGGCGCACTTCTCACATTTTTTAATATTTTAAAAGCACGTTGAGTTTTCACAATGGACTTCTTCTGTTGAATGTAAATTTCAACTATTTCAGAGCGCTCGCGTGGCGTGTATTGTTCCATGGTAAAAATCTGCTTGGACTGACGCTTCAAACGCGGTATGTCATTAAGCGATCTGACATCTCTGTCAAAAGTTATGGCGTTGCCAGATGGGTCCGTCGAATATGGGCAACCCTGTAGACATATATGGTCATGCCATTTTTTTAAGAGAGTCCTTTTGCGAAAATTGCTCAGTAACTGCTTGTTTGTTGTTGTTTTTTATATTTAGGTTAAATCATTTGTGCGTCGTAATAAAGTCTTTAACCCATTTTGGTCAGCTGGTCGATTTTTCGACCACTAACGTTAAAATTAATTTATGGAAAAAATATTCAAAAATAATACATGTTCATGTAAAATGGAAAATTTGGAAATTTATATTTATTTTCTGAATTTCCGTTTAACCAAATTAAGTCTTTGCAGAAAGAATTTGAAAATATTTTAAATATTTTTTTCAGAAATTAGTTTTAAAGTCAGTGGTCGGGAAATCTACCAGCGGACTAAAATGGGTTAAAGCACCTAGAAAAAAATCGTCATGCAATTTACTATTATTACTCAAAAACTAATCCGCCAGTTGACTTATATTTTTTGTGGTCCTTACGTTACTTATTAATGAGGGATTGACATCGAGTTTTTAAAGGTCTTATAAGGTATATATTATAAGCAGTTTTAAGATTTTGACTTCCAAACATCAATTATATATTTTGAAAAAATTCCATGTCAATTCCTACACCGAGTGAAATGAACTCCTTAAAATCAGTGAAAAATGTCTTTGAAAAGAAGTTAACAAAATATCTTTGTGACAAATGTAAGATCTTTGCAATAAAGAACTAATCTTAAAAAAAGAAGCACCTGCATCTTTTTAGCAAAAGTTCCTTCTCGATCAGGCAAGGAAAAAGTCGTTATCGCAAAGATAAATCTTTGCCAAAAATATTTAATGTTTTGTAAGTGAGTGGCAATTTAGAGGGCCTTCAGGCTTTTTTAACCGACTTCAAAAAGGAGGAGGTTCTCAAGTTGGTACATCGATTACTCCTAAAGTACTTGCCCGATTGCCGTAATTTTTTGTCAACATATAGAGATTATCAACGCGGAGGTGCCCGTTTATGAAAGGGGGCGGTATTCGGAAAATGGGCGTGTCTCTATAAGAAAAACACTGTATCTCAGTAAATATTGACACTATGGTAATAAAATTCACAGTAAACTTACAAGGGCAAGCACAAGTATTAAAAATGACGATCACTTAAGTGGGCGTAATTCTAAAAAAGGGTGTGGCAATATTGTAAAAACCCTGTATCTCAAAGAAAATTGACACTAGAGTACTGAAATTAAGTACAGAGGTAGGTACAATTATTGGAAATTACTACAACAAAAGTGGGCGTAATTTGACAAAGGGGTTTGGCAATATAAGAGAATTATTGTGTCTCGAATACTATTGATACTAGGATACAGAAATTTATTACAAAGGTAGGAAAAATTACTACAAATTTTTGTAAAAAAAAAATGGGCGTCAATCGAGAAGGGGAGTGGCAATATTAAAAAAAAAACACTGTATCTCGATTACTATTGACACTACGATACTAAAATTTAGTACAAAGGTTGGTACAAATATAACAAATTACTGTCAGTAATGTGGGCGGTATTCGATAAAGGGGCGTGTCACTGTAAGAAAACACTGTATTTCAGTAAATATTGACACTAGAGTACTAGAGTTAATAAATTCACAGAAAAAATGCAAGGGTAGGTAAAAAATAACAGTCAATTAAGTGGGCGTTAGTCGACAAAGAGGTGTGGCAATATTAGAAAAACTGTGTATCTCGAATAATATTGACACTAGAGTACTAAAGTTAACTACAGGGGTAGGCACAGTTATAAAACAATTAATTTCAATACAGTGACCTTGTTTGATAAAGGGGTGTGGCAATATATAAAATACACTATATCGCGAATAACATTGACACTAGAGTACTGATATTTAGTATAGAGGTAGGCACACTTATAAAAAGTTATTGTGAATTAAGTGGGCGTCATTCGACAAAGGGGTGTGGCAATATTAGAAAACACTAAATCGAATACTGACACTGCTAACTGAAAAAGTACAGACGTAGGCACAATTATTATAAATTGCTACCGAAGAATTGGGCGTTATTCGACTAAGGGGTGTGGCAGTGTGTAAAAAACTGTATCATATTGACTTAAGGGTGGTAAAATTCATTGTTAGAATGGGTAGAACTATTGAAAACACTATGACAAAGAGTGTGATATTCTCGACAAAGAGGCGTGTCAATATTATAAACACACTATATTTCAGTCAATATTGACATTGGGGTAGTGATAAAAATACTAGAGTAGGTACTGATAAACATAGTATGTTTAACATACATAAACATATTGATGTTTAACATACTGACAAAGACCAGAATAAGAAACGACAGAAAAGCATTTTCCATATTATGAGCATAAATAATTGGTGTTTAATTAATTTATACACTTTTTTAATATATATCATTTTCTCTAAAAAGAAAGAAATAAAAACTTTTTAACAAAAAAAAAAACCTACTTCAAAACCACTAGAAAGAAAAAAATAATTTTAAATTACTTTTACTATTTATTTCTTGGTCAAATTTGTATTTTTATAATAAATATATTAATTTTTTTATGATAATAAGAGCTTCGAAGTCGGCGCTAATATAATCAGATTTTTTGTGCAGCTGCAACACACATATAGCATATTAATTAAGATTTAAGAAAAATTAAGATTACAAATTAATACAGCGTCACCCAAGCAGGATATTTACAAATAAAAAAGTCTTAAATAGAGTAGGGAGTAATTAATATATTTATTATAAAAATACAAATTTGACCAAGAAATAAATAGTAAAAGTAATTTAAAATTATTTTTTTCTTTCTAGTGGTTTTGAAGTAGGTTTTTTTTTTGTTAAAAAGTTTTTTTACCATCAATGTTTTGCTTACAACCATGATTTTGCTATTGTATGAGTCAACATAAATTGAATAAATTTCATTAATAAATATTAATATGTTAATGTCATAGATACAGCGTCAAGCTTAATAAACAGTTAAATACATTATGAAAATTGTACAGGAAAATAAAAAAGGAGTTAAATATTTCCTTATATCGCTCACAACTGTCACAACTCAAAATTTATATTTAGGGAAAAGACCATTTTATAATGTTTTCTAATATAAATATTTAAAAAAAAAGTAGAGAGATGGTTTACTCACTTTGTAAATCCTTTCTATAAGTGTGTACTAAAGTGACGGTTGATATGTTCTATTGAGGGTGCGAAAACTATAACCAGCCCATTAAGCTACGCCACTGATCGTTAACGCGTTTGAATTATTATTGCCAAAAGCTTTGGTGTCATATTGATTCATTACGATGTTTTCACTTTTTTACATAAAAGTCAAAAGTTAAGCCCCCTATATATAACACTTATATACATATTACTTTTTGTTTGTATAAAAATATAAATTTTTGCTTGCACGTTTGCCTTTTTTATAGTTGAATATATTTTGCGTTTTAAAATTTTTTAAAAAACATTTAAGTGCAAAGCAAAGTATCTGTTAAAACAAAAAAACATTGTTGAGTTTTTTAATTTTTGTTTTTGTGACCTTGTAATAGATCTAAAAGGAGAGCTGCGGCAGAAATATTGAGGAGCTTTATGAGAGCTTCAACAAGATGCTGTCATCAACAATTCGATACTTCGAAATATAGTGAAATTTTCAAGTTTAAATCTTATAAAGTTATTTCAAAGGGAGAATTTCACATAAACTAAAATTAATCGTTATTATTTTAAAATTGAAGACATTACTATTAAACAAATTATTAAAAAAAAATAAAAAAATTTAGTTTTTTAAACTAAAATTACTTGTTTGAAATTAAATGTAAACCGCAGAGTAAGTATTTGTTCATTCATATAAAGCGTAATTTTCATCTTTTACATTTGTTGGTATTTTGAATATTTTAGCAAATTTTTTTTTAAAAGTTTATTTTCTTTTAATATCTTTTATAAGTGTACCGTAGAGTTTCTTACAATTGAAAACTTATACCATCATCTGGGGGCTTGTTTCACAGAATTGATAAACAATCTCATTTGCAAAATGAAGCGACAACAACGCAATAGATAGCTTGTCAATTTTTTAAAAAGATTTTGAATGATTTACTGTGTTTCTTTTATCTGCAAAAAATAACACAAAAACAACTATTGTGCTGGTAAACATTCATCAACACAGATCACAACATAAGTTGTTTACAAATTATGATTTATTTTCAAAGACACACACATGCACATGTGCCAAACACATACTCGCAAAAACAGTCAATTCAAACCAAACTCGTACACCTCATAAGTTTTAATATTAAGGCCAAAATCATCTCACTAAATCAAGACTAACGTTGTACAGTAACCCACAAAAAGTTTCCTAAAATCTTGATATAGTCAAAGCTTACGTTCTCCGAATTGAGACTTCGTTTTTCTTAAAAGTTTTAATAGCATGTATATAAAATATTTAAATATAACGCCTTGAACCGTTTTATGTTATGTTGGTTTTAAGTCATTTTTTTATACATAAGTATTACGCTTTGTTCTATTTTTCTTTTTCTGGGAAAGATTTTTACTGATATCTTTAGCAAATTTTGTTAACACTCTTAAGACCTTACATCACTTGAGACCCAGAAAAAATAACAAGGAAATATTGCATATAAGAGAATTAATTTTAACAGACCCACAATGTAACGACGTATACAAAATACCGGCTTGTTTATTTGAGAAGAAAAAAAAATATCAGGACAAGTTGAAAATATTCCAATTAAGAAAATTCCAAAAGAGTTTTACGCTATTAATTTTAGTTAATATAGGCTAAGGTTGAATTATCATTACTTCTTGTTTATTTTCTATATATATCCCACAATATTAAATAGCAAAAAATATGCCAGATTACTGAACTGCGAAGGTAGTCCTCGTTTACTGAGCTGCGTAGCTTCGCATTTGCCTTGCATCTAGAAGCACCTCTGCTTTTTTTCGTTGTCATATTTGAATTCAGAAATGAATCATACATTTTTTTGTACATAAATAAATCTGTAACTGAATCATAAATGATTTTTTCGGTTAAAAATACATCATAAATGATGCGATATTTTTGTTAATGAGTTCAAAAATGAGTCATAAATGATACTTTTATAAGATTTTGTTTTTCAATTTCGATTATAGCTACCATAAGTTGCTTATTTTAAAAACTTAAATGGTAGAGTAGTAAGTAGTACAAGCTGGCTTGGTAACAGAGCACACGAGTCATTGACCAAATGTTCTTATGAATGATTAAAACATGATTAGTTTTAATTTACTAATGCATACAAAGTATTTTTCTACCAGAATGATTCAATAATAAAGAAAAGTTAGGAAGCTCTAAAGTCGGTCTAAGCCCCGACAGTGAAATACCCAGAGCCTTCTTTTATATTTTAATATAAATTAAAATTCCAAAACATATATAAATAACTTCTTAGTATTGTTCTTATCATACGAATGAAGACCCAATCGTTGCTTTATTGTGTACAAATATAGACGCTCGATTTTAAAACTTTATTGACTAGCTACGGTACAATTTCAGGTGACTTTCAAGCTACCTGTTAGATGTGTTTCGGATGCATTATAAAGAGTGTTTGTTTACAGGTAGATAGCTATCATACTG
Organism: Tetanocera ferruginea; assembly: GCA_958299015.1. Classification (NCBI taxonomy): domain Eukaryota; kingdom Metazoa; phylum Arthropoda; class Insecta; order Diptera; family Sciomyzidae; genus Tetanocera; species Tetanocera ferruginea. The sequence goes on from OY282641.1 coordinate 149,534,203, forward strand.
ATGAAGGGCTTTGACTTTTTTTCAATTTACTTTGGCAAAAGCATCATGGAAAGACTTACACTAGAATAACGTTTATAAATTTCAAGGCCATCGCCGCTGTAGACGTGAGTGTGATAGAGGACACGAATTTATTGATCCACCGCCGTTCTTAGCATCTCGCTCTCTGACCGTCCACTACTGCGAAAATTTGGACGAAAGACATTGACCTAAGTTCATATTAGATCTAGCTGGTGCAAGAATTAAAGCCGTGTATTCGGTGAATGAGCTGAGTATGAACTAGAAATTGAACCACATTTTTATCGTCAAATCATCTTCAGCGATGAGGCTCATCTCTGGTTTAACGTGTACGTAAACAAGCAGAATTGTCGTTTTAGAGTGAGCTTAATTCTCATGAGACTCTTGAGACTCCATTAAATCCTAAAAAAAATAACTGTTTGTCACGCTTTACATTCCGAAGGCGTCATCGGCCCATTTGTCATTAAATTCGCAACCGATAACAACTTTACCGTGAATGGCGCATGTTACAGGCAAATGATTCGTAATTAATTATTCTTAATGTCATTGCAAATAATTTGGAGGAGAAATGGTTCCAAGAAACATTTGTGAAATGGACCTGTGGATTGGCCACATCGTTCGTGTGCTTTGAAACCTTTGGGCTAATTTTTGTTGGGGTACGTCAAATCTCTGGTCTATGCTGATAAACATGAAACGATTGATCATTACAAGTCAACATTCGTCGCACTGTTAGGACCATGTTATGTAGACGGTCACGGACACGGCACGGTCACGATTTTTTACTCACTTTTTCCGTTTGATAAATGTTTTACCCAAAATATGTTGTGCTGGCGGTCATTTGATCCATGATCACTGGTACACTCTTTGCTACTTTTAGTACTTTATGCGGAAAAAGTACTGTCGTTCGCATGTTTAATAAAAAATAAACTAAAATCATTTAGTGCTGTCATTCTAACTTTATTATTAATAGCTTATATTAAAAACATTCAGTACTAATTAATAAATAACTTTCGAATTTTTTTCTTATTTGTGGCTGTTATTCGAATTAAACTTCGACATTAAATAAATAAAAGTTTCCTAGCAATAAGTGTTATTAACTAAGTTTTTTTGTTCATTTATACATTTGTAACTAAAAACGCACTATTTTATTACTACACGGTTAAAAATTTTGGACTAGTTTTTAATCCAAACTTTGGTTTAAAGAAATGTTTAATCCAAAAAGTACTATTTTTTATTCCATACTTAAGTTTAATTTGGTTTTAATCCAAAAAAGTTTAAGTTTAAGACTATTTTTGGACTACAAATTTACATTAAGGTAGTATTTTCAGGAAAAATTATTTATGTTACCTAAGATTGAAAACTACTACTGTTACGAAATTTACGCTAAATATAATAGTTAATGTTGTTAAAGCATCCGAAGTTTATTTTTTAATTAAATGAAACAAATTGTTTCTTAAAATCTGAACCAAAATATAATTATATTCATTATTACATTGAGCAGTGTTTCATAATACATAATAAGGGTATTCATGCAAAGCGGCAAGCTTGTATTTTGGGCAATCAGTTATTTTTATCAGTTGATTGTGCATTTGGAGAGATATGTCAGCTGTTAACAGTCAACTTTCAGAATACGTATAAACAGCTGATTGCTGGTTTGTTATATATCTGGTTTGTGTAAACGGTTCTCCATACATTTAATTTATAAGGCTGATAAACTTATACGGTTTATATCATTTATAAGGGCATTGCCCATTTGCATGAATACCCTTAATGTATATATAGTGAAGTTTATGGCAATATAATAATATGTTCACATGAAGGCCTTTGGCTGAAAAGCCAACGAAAAGCAGCTCTTTATTTGACAGTTCTTCTATGGCGAAAAGCTGAATATTATGTAGCTTTTCAGCTGAAAAGCCATTGGCACGGACGCGACATTCGCACGGTTTTAATTACTAGAAAAACAAGAAAGAAACAAAAAGAACCAATATGTATTTTAAGAGTTCTAACGCGATGAAAGAGTGCTACATTTAATAAAATATAAAATATTGGCAAGATTTAGTACAAATTAGTTGAAAGTACGCGAAAAAAAAAAAATAAGTTTGTTTTAGCTCGTATAGAAATATGCAAAATTTAGCATAAATTAAGTTTGAGAACTTTTTTTAATATATATATACATGCTTATGGAGGTCAAAGGATAACTTTTCTTCGTAGACTTATGAAATATGAGAATTATCTCTTGCCTTTTTTTCTCACGAGTCCTCACTTTTGTGGATTAAAAAGTAATCCTTTTATATTTTTAACTTTTTTGGACTAAAATCTAATCCTTTTTGGATTATAATATTTTATACTTTCTGCGGATTAAAAATTATTCCTTTTTGGATTAAAAAATTTGAAACTTTTTGCGGATTAAAAATAAGTCCTTTTTGGATTGGAAAATTTAAAACTTTTCATTGGATTAAAAAGTAATCTTTTTTTGGTCGTGTCCTATATGTAATCCAAAAAAGATTAAAATTTAGCCCTAGATTTTTAACCGTGTATACAGCACTACTTTAATACTAAAAACCAAATATCGTGAATGTTTCCACAACGCAATACTAATTTGATCCAATGATTTGGTATCGACAGTCGCATCATTTGCTGACCGCGGTGGTCAAAATTTCTTCCCCCGCTTACTCTCTCAAATTTCCCTTTTACATTGAAACAACAACAATTCGTGCCCGTGGCCGCCTACATAACCTTAGCGAAATAAGAGCGGGTATGTTCGAAAAAGTGGTGCAAAATTGGACCAACAGGATGGCGTTCATAAAGCGCAGCCGCGGAGGCCATATGCCACAAACTATTTGTAAACATGAAATGCTATGAATTTTGTGAGCTTATTAATAAAACAAAAATCTTGGTCGTTCCATTGAATTTGCTGTTTATTTTTGAAAATAGTTCTATGCCTTTGAAAAAAACTCCCTTTAGTTAAGTTTCTAGCCAGTTACGGTACTATTTTCGGTGAAATATATGACTTTTTCTCGGGTCTTATTCGCTAAAACTCGTTTAAATTTGGCCTTATATCAATGGGCGATTCATTTCTTTAACTTATCAGTTTTTCGTTAGTAGGTACTCGTAGCTTTTGACACTGAAATTGGGTCAGATACTCGGGGTCTTTTTTGTCTATGTGCTTTGGTACGCACACAAATTGTTTCTCGGATGTGGAAGCCATATAATCACATGTCTCAGTGGTTTCGATTTTGAAAGCTCAGTTGGGTATGAGAAAGCTAGCCGCTCGATGGGTGACTCGTTTACTCACAATAGATCACAAATGCAATCGCGTGACAACTCCGAAGAGTGTTTGAAGGTGTTCAACAGCAATATGGAAGAGTTTTTGCTTCGTTGCCTAACATTAGACGAAACATGGTTTCACTACAACACACCAGAGATCAAGCAGCAGTCAAAACAGTGGTTTTCTCCGGGTGAATCGGCGCCTAAGAAGGTCAAGTTAGGTTTGTCGGCCAATAAAGTTATGGCGACCAGTTTTAGAGATGCACGCGGTATAATCCACATTGATGACCTTCAAGAGGCAAAACCAATCAATAACGAATATTATGTTAACTAATTAAACTGATTCATTGACGATTTAAAGAAAACACAACCGCATTTGTCCAAGAAAAATGTTATATTCCAACAAGACAATGCAAGGCGAAACACAAGTGCAAACTCCATGGTAAAATTTCATGAGTTGTGCTGCGAATTGCTCCCTGATTCGCCCTATTCTCTGGGTATTGCCCCGAGTGACTATTTATTGTTTCCAAACGTAAAGAAATGGTCCGACGCAAAAAGATTTGACTCCAATGATGAAATCATCTCACAAAAAAATACCTATTTTGAGGACCTCGACAAAACTTATTTTTTGGAAGAAATAAAAAAATTGGAGAAACGTTGGACGAAGTGTATAAAGTTGAAAGCAGACTATGTTGAAAAATAAAATGATTTTTTTTTCAAAAATCCTGTTTTTCATTCAAAAAAGTCACGGACTTATTGACGCACCCTCGTACTGCTTCATACCGGGACTCGCTGGTTTCTCAAACAAACATTACAAACATTTGCACAAAGTTTATATATCCTGTCAGGTTTAGGGTATAACAAAAAAAAAAATAGTTTTGCTGCACTGGAAATAACAAAGAGCTCAACTAAACGCTAACCTAAAACAATTTATCCAAGTTGATATCAAAGAGAATGTGTTAATTTAATCAGACGAAATTTTATTTCAATACTTCATTTAAGTGTTGAATGAATTTAATTGCCATAAACATTATAAGGTAAATGCTAAGGTTCGAATTGTTTTCGCAACGACTGTAAAAAGCCAAGCTAGCCGCAGTTACCGCTGCTGACTTCATTTACTAGACATGAAAGCAATGGAGAGACAAAAACAAAACACAAAAACAAAATCAAGCATCTGCGACAGCAACATTTCGTGAATGCCAAAATCAATTAATTAACAAAATAATATACACACAACTAGATATACATATGCGTTAAACCGCATTTAACTGTATGTATATATATATATTTAAACATATTTATATATATACATATATATATCGGTACACATGTACATCTTTCATATCATTCCCATTAGGATATCGGTCACATGCGACTTACAAAGCACAGAGCCAAATATAAGCCCCCACATTTAAACACACAAACACACTGTAGCACTCCAACACCAACATACATAGTGCTATCCAGCACAAGCACATGATCACTGGCTGTTTTGTTTTTGTTTTTCTTATTAATTTAGCTATTTTGGGGGCCAAGCGAGCACAAACGAGCCCCTTTTTGCGTCATTGTATATATCCGTCTCCGACTGTGTGTGTGTGTGTTTTCTGTTGGTTGAAGTTGTTTTGGGCTGTGGGCGTGTTTGCGCGCCGCATTATTGTGTTGTCTGTTTGAAACACATGCCAAAGTTTATAAATATGAACGATCGTTTTGTAGCCGCGTAGCTGTTTTGTTGACGGGCAGAATTGGAATTGAAGATTTTTAAGTTTCTTTGTTGAATTCTTAATTAATTTTTGATGTCTTGTGTAGGATTTTTCAACATGTTTTAATTACAGCAATTATGCGCCCCTCTTATTGCTTTTGAATAGTAGCATTAGGGTTGTACATTAATTGAGTCGGAGTTTTTATAACGAGATAGCAATTATTTTGCTAAAATAAGTTTCTATCAAAGAAATTAAGATTTATTGCAAACTAGAGCGTAGTTTTAAAGACAAAACAAAATAATTTATTCAGTTAACATCTGAACATATTCAATAGAACTTTTTCTATGATGGCACAACAACATCAGCTTATCAATTGGAAATTTCTTCCTATTTCAAAGGCGAGTCTGAATACAAAGTTCTTCAAAATTCCCAACGAACTCTGTAACCGATTAAATGATTGCGTCAGTTAAGAAGATAATGTTGAGAATGATGATCATGCATTAAAGGCAGATAAGCTTGACATGTTTTTTTGTACAAAGTTGTTGTTTAGAAAATTTGTTTTTATTTATTTTTGTTTTGTATTGAATAATAATATTAGTGAAAACATTTTTGTTTACTTGCTTATGAAGATTAATATTAATATTTGTCAATTTTGTTTTTTTTTTTATTATGATCAGCAGCCCCTGTCTACAAAAAAGTATCATCAGTTTTTATTAAGCTTTTGTTTTTTCAGAATCTGCTCAATCTTACGCTGCACATTAATTAGAACTGACAATCAATTTAATTTCCGCTTGATTGAAAATAAAAATAATTTTTAAAACTATCTGCTGTTATGCACTCGCATTTGTTTGTTTCAAAAAAACACTTGCTTAATTGATTCATTAGAATATCTCTATCCTCATAATCATTGTATAAACATTCCAAGTTCAAAATAATTGAGCAACAAAATTAATTATTATTTTATTGTTATTCTTTTTGTATCCGCAGTATTTGGTTGTCTTAAATCTTCATCAAACATTTTGCAAGCTCTTAAATTTTTAATTAAGATACTCAATCGTTTTAATTGAAATATGAACAAATTTACATGAATTGCTTGAAAACACTCGTACTTAACTCAAGAACATTCCTGTTAGCTCGTGATGTATTTTAATAGAGAAATTTAGAAAAACATTAAGACTGTGATGTTACTGGTTGAACTAATTTAAATAAATGCATGTTCAATATTTACTTAAAAAAAAATGGTATGAGTTGAATAAAAAAACTAGCAAGGTATGTATATCTTCGACTTTGTCGAAGTTAAAATACCCCCACGGCCGATTCGTAAGTGTAAAACTATCTTAAATTGTAGCTCTTTTTTTATGAAATTTTAAAAGATTTTACTTTTATTATAATGTCTAAAATACATGCATATCAAATTGTTTTCCTGCAGCTTAAAGATAAACCTTTTTATAAAAATTTCAAATTTGGGGTTGCACGTTGGCGTGTTTGTGGGAGGTGGGTGTATTCGTGAATGGATGACGCCCATTTTTCTAACACGCCTTATTTTTGATATAAAATTAATTAATACCTAATTTTATTTTTGTAGCTTCGGCAGAAGCCTCTTTATATAGATTTGCATTTTGGGGTTGTATGGGAGGTGGGCGTGTTAGTGGGTGCACTACGCCCATTTTTCTAACACACTTTAGTATTGACATCAATATCAAATTTTACTTTAGTAGCTTTGATAAAAGCCTATTTGTATAGTTTTAAATTTTGTGGTTGTATGGGAGGTGGGCGTGTTCGGGAATGGATAACGCCCATTTTTCTAACATACTTTAATTTTGTCATAAAATCAATAAATATCAAATTTTACTTTAGTAGCTTTGATAGAAGCCTATTTGTATAGTTTTCAATTTTGTGGTTGTATGGGAGGTGGGCGTGTTCGTTGATGGATGACGCCCATTTTTCTAACATGCCTTAGTTTTGATATAAAGTGCATAAATACACAAGCAGTTTTAAAAATTGTATTTTTAAAAACCTTTTTTTAAACAATTAAAAACTTGAACTGAATTATTTGCAATAAGCTTAAGGAGGGACATGACATTCGCGGCAGAGAAAACAAACCTTATCTTAAAAATTCATGACTCAGTCAAAAACAAACATTTTTCCTAAATTTGAATTGAACAAATTACAAGAAAAAAAATTTAAAAAAATATATTTTTTACTCCAACATGGTTTGGAGCTCTAAAACTATCGGCAGAGAAAAAAAGGGGTCCCCGTGGTTGCAGTGCTGGGAGTCGCAAATTGTCCGATCTGGAAAAAATTACTTTTTTTTTAAATTTTAACAAAATTTGTTATCGTATGACAGGAGCTTTTTTTAAAGTTTTGGTGATGTTCCCAATTTTAAAGTGTGTTTTTTTTCGAAAAAAAAAATTGACTTTAAAAATTCATAAAAAATCGAAAAAAAATTTAAAAAAGCTCGTGTCATACGATAGCGAATCAAGTTTAAAAAAAAAATACAAAAAAAAACAAAAAACTTCGTCAAAAAATGAACCCGCTAGTGCCGCAACCAGTACGAAAAACATGGTTTCGATATAAACGCGTTCAAAGTTTGTGAACAAAGAAAAAAGGTTGAAAAAGAAAAATGCGCTCTCACTTATCCGGCTGTTACTTTTGAACCCGTAGGAATTTTTCCATGAAATTTTTCTTAGAATCTTAAGAATATTTACTAAAATACAAAATTATAAAAAATTATTCGATTTCAAAAAACGGCCAATGTCATAAGCCCTTTTGCCTTGTGATTCGAGAAATGTAGTGCACAATTTTTTCAAACGCAATGCTTAACATTGAAAATTCCATATAAAAAATCGAAAATTCCAAAAATTTGTGACTGTATCATAGTTTTGCAGGGACTGGTAATAAGAATTATTGGTCAATTAATCAGCAATGAATCCTTTCAAAGCAGTTATTTTATCGATCAAATATAAAAGTTATTGTATAATCCTTAATTTTTCCATTTAGAAATAAACATGATTTTTTTATCGTTGTTTCTTCAGCCTGAAATAAAAATTATGTTATGATCGTTGTTTTTACATTCGGAAATAAAATAATTTCTGATCTCTATTTGTTCGATCAGTAATGAAAATCATTTTGATATCGTTAGTTTTGTTATCAGATATGTTGTTTACACATCTTACTTTTTTTATCGATATAATTTCGATCAAAAAATAATTTATTTTAATCTGGTCGAAAAAATATTGAACAACGATTGATTTATGTTGTCAACTTATCCAATGCCTGATCTTTCTTCCTCGTCTGCGTTGGCTGCCACTGGGTATTGAATCGAATAATATTTTCGCTGGAGCGTCGTCGTTTATTCTCTCGGCATGACCATGATAGAATAATAAGGTAAGCTCATATTAATATGGCTGCTCAAATGTCTAGTTTTATATAAACAATGCGGTGAGGTGCTATAAACGTCAAACGAAAGGCAACAACAACAATTAGAACAACTCAAATTTGAACAGCTGATTTTGACATCTAGCTCACTTCCTCTCCAATATGCGCCTACCTTGTTATTCTATCATGGACATGACCAAGCCAGCAAAGCCGCTCAATTTTAATACGCTTGAGTATATCGATGTTGGCATATAGGGCATGTAGTTCGTGATTCCATCATATTCGGTACTCGCCATTGACGCAGATTGGACCATAGATCTTGCGAAGGATTTTTCTCTCGAACACTCCCAAAGTCCTTTCATCAGTTCTGCTCAACGTCCAGGTTTGTGATGAGTATAGTAGGACGGGCATTATTATTGCTTCTTAGAGATCTCTGCTTCTTAATTGTCTACTAAACCTAAAGTAACACCTGTTGGCAAGAGTTATCCCTCGTTTAATATCAAAACTGATATCGTAGGAGGAATTAATGCTGGATTCCAGGTAAACAAAGTTCTTCATAGCCTCAAAAGAGATGTTGTCAACAATGACGTGGTATCCAGGACACTGGGACTGTTTGTTTGTTGACACAAGATACTTCGTTTTATCTGCTTCGACTCGACTCTTTTTCTGGCCTGGAGAATGCTGCACTGACTTCGCGCTGCTTAGCATAACACTCTTATAGAGAATTGTTCCGCTGCGTCTCTGGTCAGCAGCTCGGATGATCTTTTAAATGACTATATTAAAGAAGTCGCACGATAAGGAATCATAGCAGCAGTCTGAAACCACGCTTGGTATCGAACGGAGGGGAGAGGTCCCTTCCAATTTTCACTGCGCTGCTGGTGTTGCTCAATGTCATCCTGCAAAGACGTATTAGCTTCGCAGGAATACCAAATTCAGACATGGTGGAATATAGGTGATTCCCTATTCGACTGACGAAGGCGGCTTTGAAATCGACGAAAAGATGGTGTGTTTTCATTTTCTTTTCTAGAGTTTTTTCCAAGATTTGTCGGAGCGTAAGAATCCAGACGATGGTGGACTTTCCAGGTCTGAAACCACACTGATAAGGTCCAAGCAGTTGATTGACGATGGGCTTTAGTGTTTCACACAATACGCTCGAAAGGACCTTATATGCAATATTAAGAAGGCTAATCCCACAGTAGCTGGCTCAAATGGTGAGATCACCTTGTGGATTGAGCAGAGCACACTGAGATTCCAATCATCTGGAATGCATTCTTCCGACCATATTCTGCATAGCAGCTTGAAAATGCATTTAAACAGATCTTCGCCTCTGGTCTTAAACAGCTCGTCGGGCAGCGGAACTTCAACGCTGTCATCCATAATTGGAGTTTTCGGGATATCATCTCTATTGGCGGGATTGTTTGCAGGATTAAAAACACTTAAAATAGCAATTGAATTTCTCACAAACCGAATAAATTTCGAAACTATCAATCGGGATGACAAAACACTGGTGATAATATCGATAACTATTCAACAGCGTTGCTAGCCTAGCAACATATGTATTTGATACGTTCCTAAACTAAAAATTCCATACCAAACAATTGATATTGACTGTACACATTAGCACTCAGTACAGTACGCACAGCAGCAAAAGCTTAAGTGATTACAACATCTAGTTTTGAGCGCCATCTAGGCACTCACTAAAACAACCATATTAACTGTTCCCGTTAGCAAAAAAACAACACCATCAATTTTGACAGCTACACCGCAATAAGAACACCAACAAAATATATATTTCACAACTGCGAAGCAGTTCAAGAATTACACAAATAAGCTAAATAACAAAAGAAATACTTGAGTTTTTTATATATATTTCGGCTTTCTGCTCGAACAGGAAGTTATATCTTGTGATAGTTAAGTTATATAGACGTTAATTGTTCGGTTTTTTGCCTAGCATAAATTAGAGTAAGTGTTAATTAGTTATTAGAAGCTGCCACGATGTCTTCGCCATGGGGAAAAATTGCCACACCAGTAGAGACATTAAATTTTGCGGAAATTATGTCCGAGGAATATGCCCATCGCGTGCAGGACAAAGAGATTAAGAAGTATCAGAAAATTTGCGAAATAGCTGAAAGTAAGAAACGTGCGGAGGAGGCAGCAAAAAAGGAGGCCGACGCAATGGCCAGCATATGGGATGATGTGCCCGGCACAAGTAGCAGCAATGTTGCCCTTGGTGCTGTGTCCTACTCAGAGGCTGCTAAAAATTCTTCACCAATTCTTGAGACACCAGACGCTGATGACGATGAGTGGGAAGACTGCACAGATCTGATTAAAGAGGCAGCCAAAGCAGCTGCCATTGAGGGTGAAAATTTGTCCTCCGAATATTTAGAACTGGTACAGCAGGATGATTCGGATATGGAGATCTGCGACTCTGATGAGGTGATTGCGCTGATGCTGCAATCGCAGTTCGATCATGAGTACAACAAAGAATTGCAACGTATTGAGCAACATCAGAAGCAGGGCAAAGTTTCTATATCTTATGATAATTTTAAACGTACTGAAAGTCAGGCGTTTCTATCCGATTCGGACGAATATGATGATGAAGAACATGAGCTGGCATCGCAAAAGCGTGACTGGGATCGTTTTGAGACAAATGCCAAGAAGCTAGAAACCATACCAAAGTGTGGTTTTAAAATGGATAAGAGCGGCGAAATGATTACAAAACACGATGAGCAGTTGTGTGGTGTGCGCAATGCCTGTCGTGTCATGTCTTTTCCACCCGAATTTCCCACCGGCGATGGCGCTAGCTTCGAAATGAAGCTCTCCAATCAGGTATGAAATTAAATTTTTACAAATATTTAGCAGCTTAAAGTTTACATGGACATTTTATATTACCAGGTATTCAACCAATTGAAGACATGTTTGCGTCGTGGCAACAGTGAATTAAATATTAAGAAAAACAAATTGAGTGATCGTCGTCAAAATGAGGCTACAGCCGAAATGGGCATAGATGAGCGCACACGCCTGATACTCTACAAGCTGATAAACAATCAGATATTAGAACAAATCAATGGCATTATATCCACTGGCAAGGAGGCCGTCATTTTGCATGCCAACTCAGATCCACACTATTCAATCAAAAACGAATCTGGTGAAGGCGAAATATTCTGTTCCTTGTTGCCCAAAGAGTGTGCCATTAAGGTATTTAAAACCACTCTTAATGAATTTAAGCAACGTGATCGTTACATCAAGGATGACTATCGTTTCAAGGATCGCTTCAGCAAGCAAAATAAACGTTGTGTCATCAACATGTGGGCCGAGAAGGAAATGCACAATTTGATGCGCATGAAAAGCTTTGGCATTAATTGTCCCGAGGTAGTTGTGCTTAAACGTCATGTGCTGGTTATGTCTTTCATAGGCGATAATCACAATGCTGCATCTAAATTAAAGGATGCTCAGCTAAGTAGCAGTGAATTGCGTCGTGCTTATAAAGAAATTACTGAAAGCATGTATAAACTTTATAATGAAGTCAAGCTAGTACATGCTGATCTTAGCGAATATAATATTTTATGGCATGATGGCAAGTGCTGGTTTATTGATGTTGCTCAATCAGTTGAGCCAGAGCATCCAAGTGCTTTGGAATTTTTGATGCGCGATTGCGGCAACATAATAACGGTAAGTTGGTGAAGAATAACTGATACCAAAATTGTTTTAAATATAAAACAAAATAGCTGAAAGCTATTAATATATATAAACATAGCCACAAATTCTTTTAAGTAGTTAGAGCTGGGTTGAAAACATCCACTTTTAATAGTGTTTAAAATGCACTTCAAAAGACGCTTTTGATGTAAAAAAATATAAAATATATCCCAAAAACGAGTAAAATATTCTCCAAGTAAAAGAAGCACAATATTGAAATTTGTTGATAAAAACTGAAAAACAAAATATAGCAAAAATCACTTATTTTGCCAATACAACAAAATTTAAAAAGACACATGTATAAATAAGCTGTTAGGCAGGAATTTTATACTGCTTGTTTTTCCTTCCTTATTTTCATTTCATTTCATAAAAAGAACACAATTTCTCGCAATTAAATTTCTTGTTTAACAAAAACAATATTTTTTTTATTTTCATAAGATATACGCGAGAATTTTTTTGTTTTTTCTTCTCAGCTGCTTTCCAGTTTAAAGATGCTTAATAATGAAGACGTTTCGAAATTTTATCGTAATTATATATTTCCTCTTCTATTAAATGCAGAAGTATTTTTATCCACATGCAAAAAATATTTTGTGCGCAAATTTTTTGAGTTACCCTCTAAAAATATTGTCTATTAAAAATTAAAAAAAAAATTTTTAAATTTAGTTTATTTTAAATTTTTGTTTTCTAACAATAAAAACTGTTTTATTAGTGAACATTTTTTTTTTTTTTTTTTGTTTTTCAAAATATTCTCCAAAATGATAAAAATAATTTTGCATTCGTTTGAACCAATTTTTCCACCATTCCACCTACCATTGGAAACAGTACTTTTCCACTTTAAAGTTGGTACTTGCACAGTTTTTTAAGGCCTCAATAGTCTGGTTGGACTTAGAAAACTGAAACAAGAAGATATCATTGGTTGCAAAGTCGGAGCTGTCAGGAAGATATCCCATCAATATGACTTTTTAAGGTACTATTACAGTGTGAAGTTATTAAAAACAACACCTTTTTTATTAATTTTTTTTACATAGTATTATAAAATTATTCAATTCAAATTTATTTACATTATGTACAGTTAAAGTTGAAGTTATAAAAAAAATGTTTTTTTTGTTTTTGTATTTGTTGTTTATTTTCTAGAGGTCGTTGAAGTTGGCATGTTTAGAAAAAGGTTGTAAGTTGGTTTCTCGTCTCCAGCATTTCCAAGGCGTCGGAAAGTAAAAAATCAAAGTGCATTCTTCAGTAAAAGGTTGTAGTTGAGCACTCTACCTACGCAAATAAAAAAATAAGGCAAACAAAAAAAATGGCATGCGTTGAAAAAAAAATTTACAAAAAACCCCTCTTTTTGGCAGAAATTCTTAGCCGTAGAAAAAAAAAAATATAAAAGTTTCTCTGCTTTTTATAGGTAGAGTGCTTAACAGAGTCTATGAAGATCACAATAAATCAAGTTTCATCGAAATCGATCAAGCAGAACTCGAGATATCTTGGAAACCAATTCGAAAAAACTTGTTTCGAGAAAAACGCGATTAGATTTTCTTCTATGAACGATAATATATGAAAAAATGCGCTCATACGAATATAATGTATGTTATATCTTTTTTTTTTATTTGATATTTTTTTCTAAAATTTCGTACACGTATTCTTAAGACCTTAAGGAACCAGATTCTAAAAAAAAAAAAAAAAAATTTTCATTTTTTACACACTGTAATAGTACCTTCCCTGCAAACATTTGGAAGACGATTGGAAGATTAGAAGATTTGGCGACGCGCTAGCGATTCGCCTAAGGGTTCTTTGGAAGATTGATCGCTTTTCGATCACCCAAGCGATGAATACGCGATTCTCAAAAAATTTAAAAATCTTCCTTCGCTCATTCCGGCGATTGTTGGAAGATGGATCGCTTTTCGATCGCCCGAGCGATGAATGCGCGATTGACAAAAAATGTTCAAAATCTTCCTTCGCTCATTCCGGCGATCGTTGGAAGATTGATCGCTTTTTGATCGCCCAAGGGATGAATGCGCGATTCAAAAAAGTTTTAAAATCTTCCTTCGCTCATTCCGGCGATCGTTGGAAGATTGCTTTTTAAAAAGCTTTTCAAAATCTATCATTGTTATATAAAGCAGGCTCTGAAAAATCGTTTAAATTAATCAAAAAAATTTAAGTTTTAAAAAATTTCATGAAACTGGGATAAAACGAAGTCTGAAGAGCCCGCTAGTTCAAACATGCAACAACTTGTAACATTCAACAACGATGCTCTGCAACAAACAAAAATCCCTTCTGCCATTCGTTGGCGCTTCTCCTCCTCCTTTCAGCGAATCGTTCGCGACTCTTCCTGGCGAATCGCCTAAGACTCTTCTCGGCGAATCGCTTAAGACTCCTCTCAGCGAATCGTTCGCGACTCTTCCTGGCGAATCGCCTAAGACTCTTCTCTGCGATTCGTTGGCGAATCTTCCAGGCGAATCGCTTAAGACTCCTCTTGGCGATTCGCCAGCGAATCTTCCCGGCGAATCGCTTTTATGGCCTCAGCTGCTTACCCTGCAAACATTTGGAAGACGATTGGAAGATTAGAAGATTTGGCGACGCGCTAGCGATTCGCCTAAGGGTTCTTTGGAAGATTGATCGCTTTTCGATCACCCAAGCGATGAATACGCGATTCTCAAAAAATTTAAAAATCTTCCTTCGCTCATTCCGGCGATTGTTGGAAGATGGATCGCTTTTCGATCGCCCGAGCGATGAATGCGCGATTGACAAAAAATGTTCAAAATCTTCCTTCGCTCATTCCGGCGATCGTTGGAAGATTGATCGCTTTTTGATCGCCCAAGGGATGAATGCGCGATTCAAAAAAGTTTTAAAATCTTCCTTCGCTCATTCCGGCGATCGTTGGAAGATTGCTTTTTAAAAAGCTTTTCAAAATCTATCATTGTTATATAAAGCAGGCTCTGAAAAATCGTTTAAATTAATCAAAAAAATTTAACTTTTAAAAAATTTCATGAAACTGGGATAAAACGAAGTCTGAAGAGCCCGCTAGTTCAAACATGCAACAACTTGTAACATTCAACAACGATGCTCTGCAACAAACAAAAATCCCTTCTGCCATTCGTTGGCGCTTCTCCTCCTCCTTTCAGCGAATCGTTCGCGACTCTTCCTGGCGAATCGCCTAAGACTCTTCTCGGCGATTCGTTGGCGAATCTTCTCGGCGAATCGTTTAAGACTCCTCTCAGCGAATCGTTCGCGACTCTTTCTGGCGAATCGCCTAAGACTCTGCTCTGCGATTCGTTGGCGAATCTTCCAGGCGAATCGCTTAAGACTCCTCTTGGCGATTCGCCAGCGAATCTTCCCGGCGAATCGCTTTTATGGCCTCAGCTGCTTACATTCGGCGATTCCCGGAAGACTCTCAGAAGAGCTCGCCGGCGATCGTTTCATCTTCCAAGCGATTCGCTGGAGATTCTCAGACGATTACAAATGTTTGCAGGGTACATTCGGCGATTCCCGGAAGACTCTCAGAAGAGCTCGCCGGCGATCGTTTCATCTTCCAAGCGATTCGCTGGAGATTCTCAGACGATTACAAATGTTTGCAGGGTTAAATGCTTAAAAATACTTTTTTGTTTGTGCTGATGTGTGGAGCTCACATTTTCATAATGGCGAATTATCTTCGTTGGTGAAATAAAGTTGGTTTTACTCTAGATGTGTTTCGAGCCGTCCCTGCTGTATTTTTTCAACAATTTCTAGCACCAATCGATATGAGCCTTTCTTGAGCAACCGAATCAAATTGCAGGGTATCTAACGGGAATTAATCTTCCTAACAATTAAATCTTAAAAATCGTATATATGCTAGTCCAACTAATGCCTAATAAAGGCACTCTCTACGGTTTATCATATGCCGGTCTGCTTGCAACAGTTTATATACAACATCGATGATTTCTAGCAACAAAAGTTCTTGGACGTCCTTCATGAAAATTGTCTTGGAAAAAACGAGACAAGACACTTGCATTGTAGTTTCGCCCGTGCCCTTCACTTAATTTTGTAACAAAAAATTTAAAAGAAAAAATTTGCCGTGTACGGAAAATAATTTATCAAGCTACGTGTTGTAATTTTTATAGTTGAAGAATTATTAAAGTTTTTAATATAATAAAATTAATAAAAATTAGTCTAAAATTAATATAAAAATTGTATCCCATTTGATTTCATAATTTTTTTTTATTTTGTTTTTATTAGTTCTTCACCAAACGTAAACTCTCCGACATTTACACCAAGGAACAACTGTTCGAGCACATTACCGCCCTTGATGCAGAGACACATAATGTTGCCATGCTTGAACGCATTCACTTCCGAGGCGCTTCACTCAAAGAAGCAACTGCTCCCGATCAAGAGAAATGTCCAGATGAACTCAAACCACTTTCATATCCCTTCGATTTGGCCTGGGAAAAATCCCAAGCTGACAAGCAAAAACAAAAAACTCTTGACAATACTACAGCTGCATTGGAAGTACTAAGCGTCAGAAGCAGTGTTCAGGACGAAGCAAGTGAGAGCAATTCAACTGGTGCGAATGTTGTCACCAACGCTGACAAAAACTAGCTACGTTTAAAGAAGAATCACGGAAGGCATTATCTTCCATTTAATGTAAACGTTTTCAACGTTTGTGTATTAATATTGAAAATTTTTTTATTGATAATTTTCTTCAAACACAAAAACTGTTAAAATCTCAAACAAACATTTTTATTTTGCAATTTGATTTAAACTCTGTTGTATATGATATATTTAAAAGCTCTTATAATGCAGAAAACTAATAAATTTACATGGATTGAGTTTGAAAAAATGTTGTATGGTTTATTACTAAATTTATACAGAAAAAAGTTTCACCTCTAATTTTAGCTGCACTGTTACTCACTGCAGCTGTAACTAAAATTAATCATTTTACAACTGTTGATTTCAACTGTTAAAATATTAAAGCGTCAAAAAAGCACACACACTTATCTTTTAAGCTAGTTAACAGTCTCTCTAGGTGGTGGCGAGAATGGTATTTTCCCCATAGTAAATCGATCCGCTTTAAATGCTTCTATTTCCTCAGCGGTTAAGTCTTCCATGCGACTATATACCGTTGAGTTTAAGCCAACAGCTGCTGCTGGAGCCGCAGCTGTCACTTGATTCTGTTGCATAAAAGTTGATTGTTGAAATATACCGCTCGCAGCTGTACCTGGTGGCGGTGGTGGTGGAAGTTGTGTCTGTTGCGCTGCTTGAGCAAAAATATTCGTGGGCTGTTGCTGTTGAGGCTGATGCGCAAACATATTTTGTGTCTGCCCTACAGCAGCTGTAAAGATTCCTCCTCCAGTGGCTTGTTGTTGTTGCTGCTGTGGCTGCATGAAGAGATTTCCGCCTGTCGCCTGTTGTGTGGTTTGAGCAAACATTCCACCCGCATTCTGTTGCTGTTGTCCGAAAGTTGATTGTTGCCCAAATGCAGGCACCGTTTGCTGAGCCGCTTGCGCAAATAAACCCAGAGCAGGTTGCTGTTGTTGTTGCTGTTGCTGTGCGGCCTGTGCGAACAAACCACCTGCTGTCGCAGTTTGCTGTGCATTAGCTGCTTGCCCAAATAAACAAGCGTTAGACGGAACAGTCTGCTGAGCTTGACCAAATATTGTTGACTGTTGTGCACCGCCACCAAATATGGAATTGGTTGATTTTACCGGTTGTGAAAACATTGAAGCTTGCTGTGTAGGCACACCGCCAAATGTGGAACCAAGAGCAGCACCGAAAAGACCACCACCACCTACAGCTGCTGTTGCTGCACTATTGTTATTGCCAAAAAGACCACCTGCATTATTTGTGCCAGCCGCTCCAAAAGCACTACCGCCACCAAAAACATTGCCAGCCGGTGTGGGTGCTGCAGCTGTTTTGCCAAAAATAGAATTGCCACCGCTTTCACCTGTCATGCCAAAAGGATTGTTTGTCTTGGCTGCCAGTACCGCGGCGGGATTGCTTGTCGTATCAGTTGGCGTATCATAAAGCTTTGACACTAGATCCACTACTTCAGGTGTCAGTTGGAGCAAAGATTTGAGCTTATTTTTTGCTTCCAGCGCTTCTTTGCTAAATTGCTGGTGAAATTGTTCAAAGAAATTCTTTTGTCGGGACTCGTAGCAAAGAAAGCGTATCTCTTCGAAGGATTGATCTTCGATGAAATTGGGTATACATGGCTTGTCCTTGAAAGGACCAAAGCAGGAAAGCGGCCACTGATTGCCATTAATAGCCGACTCAACATCAGTTTTAATTATTTGCCTGCAAGCTCACAAAAATTAATTCATATAAGCTTCAATTTCATACGGCAGAACATATACTTACTTCACATCAAAGTGTTCGTTGGTGCACTTTGTTCCAAAACGACAGTTTCCTTGTTGAAAATATTTACACAGCACCATTTTAACATGCAATTGCAAGTAAATTATTAAATATAAAATAAATTCTAATTTTACAAAATTTTGACAGCTGTTTCACAAATTCATGTAAATAAACAATTAAGGCATAGTCACATTGGCTACGTTTCTAAGACAGAAGTAGCGGAAAGTGATACATACAACATGTTTACAACATGTTGTGTGTCTTCTGAACGGTTATTTTCATTTTCTGAAAACACTTCCAAAAATTGACTTATTTGAGCGCGAGGGGATATTACGATTTCCGGGGCGCCGCGATTTGATGATGGATTCGAAGAGTACTCTTAATAAAAAAAATAATAGCCAAAGGAAATGTTGTGTTATCGATTTGTTTCCGAGTTATCGATTTTTTTAAATTTTTTTTTTGCTATAAGGTCTATGAAGAAAACCGGCTGTATTATTCTTAATATATAACCGATATTAATGATTAAGATAAAATTTAAAAGGTCATAGCCTAGACACATTGACTGCGGCTGCAGCATTGCGTCAAACGTCAAATTTTTTTTACATGCTTTTCTTATGGAGGTGAATGTGGTGAAAATGTTGCAACGACACTGCGTCATTGCAGCAATGTTGCTGTCGTCGATTTAGAACTTTTTCTATTTTGACGTGCGACAAGAGTAAGAACATCGGCATTTGTCAATGTTTTCGTTTAATTTCGTGCTTCTTTTGTGTTTTTTATTGTTCATTCTCATTGTGTTTGTGTTAAATGTTTGTTTTTTAATGATAATTCCATGTTTAATAATAAAAATATATGAAAATACGGGTTATCGCGCTGCATTCAAATTAATCAAGTCGTAGACAACATGCCAACATTTTCGTTTTCACCTCGTGTTGTTATGTTGCAGCCGCAGTCAATGTGTCTAGGCTATTATATGTAAGGCTTTTAGAAAAATTTTAAATTAATGAAATCTGTTGAGTACTTTGTATTTTATAGGTATTTTTATGCAATACAAATATATTTTCTTACATAAAATCGTTATTTTCTCAAAAATTACCGTTATTACTATGAATTATGCTGATTGCATCAAATGCTGATTGCATCAAAATTGGCAGTCTGGATGAGCTGCGCAATGCTGTCCAGAGCTCTAATGAGAACGTTCTGCTGGTTACCACTTAATCTTCGATATGGTTATACATTAAGTTTCTCTCTTATAAACATTATTATTCTTATTCATTATGTGTCTCTGCTCCTTTCTATTTCTCTGCCTTCTCTTTGTTTTAAATTATCATTTAAATTCAGTTTGATTGTTGTTATTATTGTTCGAACTTTTCTAATTATTTTTCTAATATGTTGCTTTGCATTAACTATCTTTTTACTTGCTTTCTATTTCTTATACTTAATTTGTCTATTTTTTTCCCTGCCTAAATTGTTCTATCCTGTTGCTTTTTCTGGTGTTTGGCGTTAGTCATCCATCTGATGTTGTTAATGATAACAAGAAAACTATGATTTAGATACTGTGTAGGCAACGCGGTGGTTTAAATGTAGTTCATTTTAATGCTCGCAGCTTGAATATAGCTAAACTGGATTATATTAAATATGTTTTCGAGGACTCATCGGTAGATGTAGTGTGCATTTCTGAAACGTGGCTATGTGATGAAGTAAATCAAACTATCTGCAATTTGAATAATTTTAAGCTATTTCGTAATGATCGTTGTGACAAAAAAGGAGGAGGTGTTGCAATTTACTGTAGAACAAATTTAAAATCTGAACTTGTGAGTAAATCGACTGGACCAGGTATTGAGTTCATTAATGTCTGCATATATGATCAAAACACTAAATTGCTTATGTCGTGTGTGTATAACCCGAATAAATGTCACCCTGTTGATCCGTTGTTTTCTGTTTTGTCCAATTCTTTACTAGATTACGATCTTATTTTATTGGGTGGAGACTTCAATATTAATATTATATTGAATGACTATTTGAAGCATTCGCTATATGAAAAAATATCGTCTTTAGGATTATCAATTGTAAATGAAAGTCAACCCACTAGATTTGCTAACAACTCTACTCCTACACCCAAAAAAATTCTGTAGTAAAAATAAATAAAAATGTATTTAAAACAAATGTAAAGTAGTAGCTCACCGTCCAAATAAAAATGTATTTATTTTTACTAAATTCGATTATTTATTTTAACTACAGAGAAAAAAAATTTTTTTGTAGTTATTTTTACTACAAGCGTAGTATATTTTACTACATATTTATTTAAACGAAAATTAAAATCCAAATTTTTATGCTGCATTAAAAAAGAATTTTTACTACATATGAAGTAATTCTTACTACATGTGTAGTAGTTTTTTTATATTAACTAAAAAAATCGGTGTTTTGTTTTAATTATTAAATTGTGTTTTTTAATTTCTATATTAAATTATACAATTTAATTAACAACAATATCTCAAGAACATATTTACAATAATGTCAACAATATAATGAAAAATAACATAGAATGATAAAAAAAGAACATAATCAGCCCAATCATGAAGCATTTTCTCCCTGGAATTGTAAGTGGAAGTTTCCGGTTTTAAGATAGCAGATAAAGGTATCTCATTTTTTTATTTTACACTCATGAATATTGGCGGTTGATGAACAAAATTGCATTAAAAATTTCCAAAAAGTATTTTAACTTAATCTTAAAAACGGAAATTTCCATTTACAACTTCCGGGAGAAAATGTTTCATGATTGGGCTGAATATAAAACGGGAGAAAAAAACATGAAAATTACGTTACAGCTTTATCTAAATGCCAATATTGTGGGCAATTAAACTCCCATCAATTTTCAGCAAAGCTTTTCTTCTTGAAATCTTGATGACTAGTTATAGTGGTAGGAGCCAAATATCGTCAACTAGAATGATATTATTTATTTATATAAACACTTAACATTTTATTTAAAATTTGGTTACTTACCAGCATTGTGCAGTCTTGGTTGACAATATTATTTTTGTTTTTTTAAATAATTTTTAATTTATTGAAATGAAAAATCACAGCTAGCTATAAAAAATATTTTTTTTTTAAATTTTTGTGTATAAAAATAAATACATTTAAATAAATACTTACTACATATAACTACATCGTGTAGTATTAATTATTTAAATGTATAATGCAGTAAAAAGTTATCGAATAACTACAAGTGTGTTTGAAAATAAATAAAACTACATGTTTTGGGAAACAAATACACATTGTGTAGTATATTCTACTACAGTATTTTTTTGAGTGTAGTCTTTTAGACTACTTTATTGTTTCTGACCGTTCTGCTGTGATGTTATTTGACCAACTGTTCTTTATTTCTGATCATGACTTAATATTTTGTTCGCTAAATGTTAACTTTTCTCGTAATGTTATGTCTAATACTTATTCTTATCGTGATTTTAAATGTATTGATTACACGTCTCTATTGCATGATATTTCAATCACTCCCCTTAATAATTGTTGGCTATACCCTGATATCAATGACAAACTTGATTCTCTTATTGATCCAATAAAATACTTGTTTGAGAAACATGTCCCCTTACGAACGAAAACTGTGATAAATAAATCTTGCCCTTGGTTTTCTCAAAATGTTTTGAATGCCATAAAAAAACGAAACAGGCTTCGCACAATATGGAGGAAAAACCCCTCCTCTAACAACTGGAATGCCTATAGGACTGCTAGAAACGAATCTGTTCACCTCACTAGACAAGCCAAATCACGCTACTTCTCGGCCAAACTTCAACTTTCGCTTCCAACCAGAACACTTTGGAAAAATATTAAAAAACTTGGAGTATGCAATAAAAATATAGTTGAATGCAACATTAATCCTGAAACTCTCAATGATCTTTTTGTTGGCACTGCAGATAGCTCTAGTAGTACTATACTCCCCCATTATAACCTGACCATGCAACAATCTTTCAATTTCACACAAGTAAACGAATTTGATGTTGGAAAATGTGTGATGCAAATTAAATCGAACGCTACAGGTGAAGATGGTGTTCCCATTAAATTTATTAAACTCATACTCCCTCATATAATTAGCCCCCTTACACATATTGTTAATTCTTGTTTTATGTCGTCATCGTTTCCAAACCTGTGGAAAACTGCGATTGTGCTACCTGTTGCAAAAAAGCAAAACCCTTCTGGTCCTAATGACTTTAGGCCAATAAGTATTTTATCCCCACTGTCAAAAGTATGTGAGAAGCTCATGGCGCAACAAATCAATAAATATTTACTTGAAAAAAAACTTTTATCCCCTTTTCAATCGGGTTTTCGAGCTGGGCATGGATGCTCTACAGCAGTTGTAAAAGTTATGGATGACATAAGACCTGAATATGATTCTGGATCTATGACTCTGCTCTGTCTACTGGACTTTTCTAAAGCTTTTGATAAAGTTAATCATCACTACTTGAGTCATAAGCTTAAGAATTTGTTTGGGTTCTGTGATAGTGCCGTCAAGTTGATGTCTAATTATTTGTTCAATAGGGTTCAAAAAGTCATTGTCAGACAATTATCCTCTCAATATAAGCAAATTGTTAGTGGTGTTCCACAAGGATCTATACTTGGACCTTTACTATTTTCAATGTTTATAAACGACATTTTCTATGTATGCAAAAATTCTTCTGTTCATGCCTATGCTGATGATGTACAGCTGTATCTGTCTCGGAAAACTTCGCTTCTTGAAGATCTTTGTTGTAGAATGAATGAAGATCTTAGCAGTATTGAGAAATGGGCCAGTAGTAATGGTCTTCAACTAAATGCCTCAAAGTCTTATGTTTTTCCTATTTGTAAGAATAAAAATTGTATAAATGATGTCCCAGACTTATTTATTGGAACAAATAAGCTTACTGTTGTGTCTAAAGTTGTCAATCTTGGTTTCCATATTAATTCGTCTCTCTCATGTGTAGATCATGTTAACTCTGTAGTCAAAAAAGTTTATTATGTCCTTCGTAATTTGAGAATGTCAGCTTATGTTGTTCCTGTAAATGTAAAACGTAAGTTGGTGATTCAACTGATTCTACCATTTATAACGTACTCGGAAATAGTATACAGTAAACTCGACTCATCTTCACAGTTAAAACTTCAAATTGCCTTTAATTATGCTACACGCTACGTCTACGGTTTGCGAAAATTTGATCACTTGTCTAGTTTCAGAAATGCTATACTCGGATGTGATTTAAGTACTTTTATGAATGCTCGAAACTGTATTTATTTGCATAAACTCATTCTTGAGAAGACACCGCTTTATCTCTATTCAAAACTTCAGTTCTGTCTGTCTAGAAGAAATATTACTTTCATTGTACCTAGGCATAGCTCGCTGAACTCCTCTCGTCTGTTTTTCATTAACGCCATCAGACTTTGGAATGCACTGCCCCAAAGTATAAGAGAAATTAACAGGAGAAGAACTTTTAGGCAAACTATTTTATCCTATTTCTCCACTTCCTAAAACTTAAACTTTCTTCTACATCTTTCCTCCTAGCAGTTCTTAATTTTTACTTTTTCGTATTTTTTTTTTTTTCTCGGGCTTTTTTATTGCTCATTTCGTTATATTTTATGTTTTTATTTTCCTAGACTGTTTTAAACCTTATGTTCTATAGTATAATTTTTTGAATTTTTTTTTTTTTTTTTTTTTTTCTTTCTTTTCCTATATTATTAAGATAGTTGTTATAATATATAAATGAAATTTGAAATGTAATGGATTTAAGTAGATAAACTTAGTTGATAAGTAAGATCTTATTTAAGTTATTAAATTTAAGTCATAAAATTAAAATTTAGCCATAATACTCCTTAGTAAACAAGGTTGTTATATATAACATCATGTACTATAAGAGAACCTAGTTCTAAGTGTACTATGCAAGACTTTTAAATAAATAAATAAATAAAATAAAATAAATAAAATTATAAAGAGTAAATTATTAAAGCTTGAAAATTTATCTTTCATTTGGTATATAATATATATAATTTATTTGACTTTTTGTCGTGTTTTTTATGATACAATGATTTGCCCTTGTACGGAAAATTGCTTATTTCACTCATATTTACCTTAGATGTTTTTCTTTCTTACTCCATATTTACGAATATCGCCATTACGATACAATATTTATATGAATTAACGGGATTTTCGAGTCAGTGAAAAAAATTGTATTTTTTGGTCGATCAGTTAATAAAAAAATAAATATTTTTATCCATCGAAAAAAAAGTAAAACTTTCAGCTTATCAAAAAATATATATTTTTAGTACCTTAAAAACGAAAATTTTGCAGAAAAAAAACGGTTCCTTTAATTAAAAAATTCAAATCTAATATATATTCGCTTATAAATTTAAAAACATTTTTGAAATTATATTTGTATTATATATCGTTGAAAAGGCATTAAATTACCTTTCGAATAGCATGTCAATCTTTAAGATCCATTGGATATCGGCAAAGATATAGAAAATTTTGTGAACAGATTTTTTAACAAAGAAAACACTTGGAAAATTTAAATTTTATGTAATATAGTGTGAAATTAAATAAAAAATGTATATTTTCATATGTCAAACAGAAGGTCTAACTGTAAGCTTTTCAAAAAAAATATATTTTTAGTAACTTAATAACGTAAATTTTTTATAAAATAACAGTTCTTTTTATTAAATAATTCAACTTTGGAATAAATTCGCTTATAAAATTAAAAATATTATAGCAATGATATTTATAATAAATATATTTGAAAGGTAATTTAATGACCTTTAAAATGACATATCAATCTTAAAGATGCATTGAGTAACGACAAAGATATAGATGTTTTTTTGAACAGATCTTTTAACAAAAAATTTTTTTTAAAAATCGATAACTCGATAACTAATAGAGTTATCGATTTTTTTGTTCGGCGAATCATGTTTTTTTGTTGTTTTCTACCAGAAAACATCTTCAAATCGCGGCGCCCTGGAAATCGTAATCGTGCCGAGCGCGAAAATTTTAATAACTATTGGATATATGAATTTGGACGAGATAATTAATATTTTCATTATATTTATTCGTTTATAAATTTAAAAACTTTTTTGAAATTATATTTGTATTATATATCGTTGAAAAGGCATTTAATGACCTTTCAAATGACATATCAATCTTAAAGATCCATTGAGTAACGGCAAAGATATAGATGTTTTTTTGAACAGATCTTTTAGCAAAAATTTTTTTTTCAAATCAATAACTCGATACCTAATAGAGTTATCGATTTTTTTGTTCGGCGAATCATGATTTTTTGTTGTTTTTTGATTTCGGTATAGCCAAAATATTTTGGGAATCACCGTAAAATACATCAAGGTTAATTTTAGAATGGGTACAACTGGAATTTTTTTTTCAAAGCACGTGTTCAAATTTTGTATGGTTTACTAAAAATTTGCAACTTCGGGTGTTGCAAGGTCAAGACTAAGTGGGATTTTTTCGGAGTGCATGTTAAGTTTTAAGGTTTTTAGGTTCGATGGACAAAATTTTAGCACTGCTACAGATTTTTTTTTTTCATTATTATATTTTATAAATGGAATAAAATGATATCAAAAACATATTCAATGAAAATAATTATGAATAAATCGATGGTTAAGTACACTAAACTGATAAGTGAAAAATTTTAAATGTGCAGAAACGTCGATTTCGTTTTTACATTTCAATACATTTCAGAACAAAATACTAATTTGAACTACATATGTACTGAGCAGCATTCATTGGTTATGCATTTTCAACAAATTAACACAATATAGATATTATATTGACGACGACCTATTTTTGTCAAAAGACCAAATGGTTTTTTGTTTAATTTTTATACATGTTTACACAACTATTGCTGTAATAATCTTATTTTACGCAAAGCAACAGTATTTATTAAACATATATAATTTTGAATAAAAAAAGTATTAGAAAACGCAGCAGTTAACTTTTCATGCTTCATTTGGCACAGTAAAAATGACAATTCAATTTCAATAGACAGAAATTTTGTTCAACTCAAAATTTTCCTTCCTACCACGAGTGAAAAGTTTCCGATTGGCACACAGCCTTATAAATGTTCGGCATGTTCGAATACTTGTCAATTCATGTTCGCATACTTGTCAATTTAAATTCGCATTTTACCATAGATGCCAACCAAAATTCCCACTCGAAATCACTAAATCACACAACATATATGTAAAAATCACTCGTGTGACACTCACAGCAAAAAAATCACGCACATAGAAAAAAAATCTCGCAAAATCACACAAACAGAACAGAAAATCACGCAAAAATCACACACAGAACAGAAAATCACTCAGAAGCAATTCCAATTTTACAGCATAAAAGAGCATTTAATGCCATACAATTTTACAAATAATGAGATATTTCCTGTTATTTGGTAATATTAGCAAAAGCTTATTGTTAAAAGTTCATTAATATATTATTTACTAGATCAAAATTAAGAAGAAATTAATATTTTTTGTAATTCAATTTATTATATATCAGTGAAAATAATTTAAATTGTTTGAATTTGTAATATAAACTTAATATTAACTTTTTAAAAGTTTAAACTTAATACTTGTGCTAGCAAATTTCAATTGCAGTGTTGGGTTTGTTCGTTAATATACGTGTTTTCGCATTTACTTGAACGCACTCTTCAACAATAAAGTGAGTGATAAAAAAAATCACGCATGAGTGAAAAATCACTCGCTTCATTTCAGAAATCACACATTGTCACACAGCCCTCAAAAAATCACGAAAAGTGATTTATCACACGAAACTGGCATCTATGCATTTTACGCTTCTCCCTAATGTGAACACTTGACATTTGGTTGAATTTTCGAACTTCTAAATGCGCATTTAGAAATCAGTGTAAACGTACTATAAGGTAATTTTTGAGGTATATTCACCTGACAACGCTGCTCGTTACTTTTCTTTCTTCTCGCTTTTCGTTATAAGTAACGAGCTGTCAAAAACCGCAATTTACGCAAGAAAAGTTGAATTATTTTAAAAATGCTTCTTATTTTAACCCATCTTTTTAATTTAAAAAAAATCATTTTGTCCACTTGGCTTACACTAGGTTTTGAAAAAACAACCTTCAAGAGTACGATATGTTACGCTAATTATATAGCTGCTTGCGTTGCCGTAGCTTTTTAAGATAAGTGTGTCTTGGCATTAACATAAAAGTGTCCGTGATTCTGTGTTGCAACCATTTGAAACTATTATAATTTTATTGCTTGGTATACGATAAAAAATTTGCTGTAGCATTTCTATTTACAATCAAACTAAATACGGTTTGTGATTTATCTTGAGGCAGCATCATAGACATTTATAAATGTTGCTACTTTAGCAAAAAAAAGTTTCTTATTAAAAAGAAATTGATAGTCAAATAATCAAATAATTTGTTTTCATATTAACTCCATAACCTTGAAAACTTACCACAAAAACCGCTATATCTCATTCATTCCCTACAAATTAAATAACTCATGATTAATTTTTAATTTTTCTCATATTTATTTCAATTCAATGTCCATTTATTTTTAATATTTACTATATACAGCAGCTGGTTAAGGTATTTATTTTTTAAATTATTTTTTTTTTTTTCAATAGTTCAATGGTTCATTTTTTTCGGTAATAATAACTTTATTTTTATACATTAAACTATATTTTATGCAATACCTAAAAATCGTTTTATTATATTATTTTACAATGTATGTGTGTGTGTGTGTTTTATATTTATTTTGCATTTTATTATGTTAATGTATAGAATATAGAATTGGTAATAATAATTTTGTATATAGTTTTCATTTGCATTTTTTTTTTGTTAGTTTTTTAAAAATTTTTTTATATTTTTTTTTTAATTTTTTTATTTTGTTCGCAGCGCCATTCAAATTTTTAACGTACTCGTGTGTATGTTTGTAGGTATGTAAATATTCGCTATTTTGGTGTTGCATAAATTTTCCGTATATATGTAGAGTAGACACGTTTTCCATTTAACATTTATATATATATATATATATATATATATTTATGTATATATTTAGTTCATTCTTTCTTTCTTTCTTATATTTTGCTTTTCATGAAATTTTGCTATTTTTTGTGGTTTCTGTTATCCATACATTAACATCTTTTAAACTATTTTTAAACATTATTGTTATCTGCATATATTTGGTGATCCTCTATTTAAATGGCTATTAAAAGTTAACACGACGTTAGGATGTGAGCTATTTTTAATTGCGGCTTTCATTGGAGGTTTTGCTGACATAGCAAAAAGAGAAGAACTAAAAATAGCTATTTAATTGAATGAAAAATTATTTACAAACGTATTTTATTTTGTTGTTTTTTCAATAGGACCTGCCTGACAATAAATTTAGCTGGTTTTTAGCTACGTGTTGTAAGGGTCATCATTCTAGATTTGAGAAAACAAAAAACCTTTCGACTACTTTCGTTAAGTTTCAATTGAAAAAGCAAATGCGCACAAAATTAACTCAAAATCAGAATTCATATGAAAACAAAAAAATATAACAAAAATTTATTCATTACTTTTATGTGTTTTATTTGAAAATTTTCTGTTTAACTTAAAATATGAAATAATTAATTCTTAGATATATTTGATTTTTAACTCGCTAGTTTGTTTTTTGTTTTTTTTTTTCATTAAATTAATTACTTTTTTTCTTTTCTAAACTAAGAACTGTACATGTTTGTATTTGTATTTAATAAATTTTAGAGTTAAACTTATGATTTAGTACTTTATTTTATACAGAGTAGTTAGTTATATTTAAACTATATTTTACAAGTTTTCAATACACAGCAACTTAAAGCTGAAAATTAAATAGAAACATTTTTTTTCAACATTTTTTATTTTTGCATAAAATATGCTACAAATTAGCATTAAAGCTTTGTTTTGCAATCAACTTGAATTCATTTTCTTTTTAACGTTTTCTTATCGTAACGATATCAAAATGGTATTGAATTTTTTCAAACAATCGTTCTTTTTGATATCGTTACAATACTTGCTGTTGTTTAGATTTAAGTGAGAACTGATTTCTAAAAGCTGTGGCAGTGATGAATAAAAAAATACATAAATAAATCTCAACAATTCCAGAAAATATTCAAAAAATTACAATTTTGAACAGCTTGTGGAATTGAGTTAGCATTTACTAACAGGTTTACACCAAAGGAAAAAGTTTAACATAAAGCTTAACACCAGAGCAAAAAATAAAAAATTTTTCAAACTTCACAAACGTTTGAAACGTCAAATTAGTTGTGTTAAAAAAAATTATTTAACTTCTAGTTAAAATTATTTCATCATAAAAAAAAAAATGTTCGTGTGTTATATTAAGCTGGCTTCTTAAGTGTTAAATATTATGCATATTTTTAAGAGATATTTTTCATATTTGATTTATAACGAAAATTAAAAATATTTAAGTTTCTTTGAAAAAATAAGTTTAAAACAAAAAATCATTTCGGTTAAATTCACACAGATTGCTACATTAATATTTGAAGCTAACTTGCAGCATATTTCTTGCATTTTATGTGCTATTTTTTTTATTGTTTTTTTTTTTTTGTTTGTTTTGTTTTGAAAATTGCGTACACAAAATGTATAAACTCAAAGAAGAATTCATTTTGGGAAAAAAACTCGCATAATACGCTTTATTAAATTGTTATTATTATGCTTGAAACAAATTATTTTTGAGATCAAATAAATAAAAAATATATATATTTATGCATATATATGTGTTTCTATGAATTAAATTAAATTGTGTAGAATTAGACATTGTTAGGAAATATTAATAGAACAAAAGAATTTTAGCAGCAGTTTGCATTGTTTTGTTTTTTTTTTTTTGTTTAGAAAAAAATGTACATAGATAAGATAGATTGGAATACAACGTATTTATTTAAAAACGTGTACTTCTTTAAATTATTTTTTGTTGTTTATGTTTTATACACACATTCATCAACTTGGTTTAATTTTTTAATTTTTGTTTTTTTTTTTTACAGTAAATCTGCATTAAGCATATTTTTGAAATGTTTAAATATATATATATTTTATATTGATTTATTACAGCTAACTAGTTGTTTTAGTTTATAAATTTATTTTTATATTATTATTATTTATTATTATTAGTATTATTTTATTAAGAAAAGTAAGTTTAGGTTGCTTAAAATTAGAATAACTTTAACATAGTTTGTATTTCTAGATTTATATAAATTACAAGATTTTATTTTTTTTTTTTTCATTTCTTTCATCTTTATCGTTAAAAACGTTCGGTTCGAGTGGTTGTTAATTTTGGTTTGGTTTTTTTGTAGTTCTCGTTTTTGTGTTATTTTGTTTTTGTCTATTAAGCAGTTAGTTATAATTTTCATATTTTTCTTTTACTTCCTATTGTATTTCGTTTGTCTAGTCATTATTAAAAGTTTATTTCAAGCTTGGCAAGCTTATAAGATGTTCAAATTGTTGTAAGTGTAAAGTTAGGTTAAATTGTTCAAGCTAGTTTAAATTGCAATATTTAGACTGTGGCAATGACTATCAGCAGATGCGCAATTTCGGCAACGCGATTTTTTAGATCTGGTGCAGCACGCTCCAAGTTCTCGTTGGCAAAGTCACAGGAGGGAAATATGTGCACTACGTACGCCGCCTGTTCGCTGCCAGGAACTGGTATATTAACAATGCCAGCAGCCATCTTTTGCTGCAGATACGTTATAAAGCCAGTTTGTAAATTACGCGATTGTTGCAAGACGTCAGCATGATCACGACCGCATGGTAATGCCAGCAACATGCAATGCTCGTTTTCAAACTGAAAATAAGTTGAAATGGCATTTTATATATTTAAGCAAATATCAGTGAGTAGAAATGTGTTGTAACTTACCTGCATCTTCTTTGCCACTCCCTCCAGCTGCGTCTGCTCCAAGCGCATTCTTTGCGCTATACGCAGCGGCGGTGTGCTGCCATCACTATTGCATGGTAGCGAGGCACGCGCTACATGCGGATTGCCGAAAACAAAGTGCATTTGTACAGCTGCTTGATCTGTTTTGAGCGCCAAGAGGCCTTGCCACATCACTGGATATCTTTGTAGCAGTGTCAACAGTGAATCGGCTTGTGGTTGTGGCGGTGGAACCACTTGATTGGCATGTGGTGGTGTAGCCACTTGCAAATTACGCCCTGCTGATGCAAGACTTTCATGTGCTGCAATGCCGCTGCTTGCAGTTGAAGTAGAAGCAGTGACAGAAGCTGAAAAAAAATGTTTACTTTATTAATATATAATTATTAATTAATTGAATATTTCTCTATATAAACCGCTGAACGAAAACCAGCACTAACAAACCCTATTTTTATACATTGTTGACCGGCGGCAAATTTACGCACCGACGCTATATCAAATCATCAGCTTAAACTGCCTAATTGAAATTGGAAGTAAAATAATCTGAATAAAATTCAAAAATTTTATACATCAAGAATTAAAATTAAACTTTAAACATTATTTTTTAGATTTTGTTTAAGTATTATAAATTGTATAGCAAGTATCTATAGTATGTGTGATGATATACAACAAGATTGCAAATGTACATTGTTTCACTGCGTTTTTCTTTGCGATCTGGTGGAATTTTTTTCCACGTCTGTGACTATTTTTTTAAATAAACCTTCTTTAGCCGCGAATACAGCAATACGACGAATTAAAATGGGGAGTAAAACCGAGGTAACGCAATCCTAATGAGACGAAAAAAATTCTCAGAACTCAGTAGTAGAGTTGGTAGTTCACGAACGAACTACTTCAATTGAACGTTTCCCACTCATGAACTATGTGAACTAGATTCTCGTTCGTTTAGTTCAATTGCAAAAGCAGATTCAGATCAAAATAAAAAAAAAACAACAAATTGACCATTTCAGACCTTGAAAGGACTTTGAACAAGCTTTTTATGATCAATTGTGATGTGTGTGTTATTTAATGTTTGTAAACAATTGACCAAGAACTGGATCTACATGTTTTACGTCGACT
Organism: Tetanocera ferruginea; assembly: GCA_958299015.1. Classification (NCBI taxonomy): domain Eukaryota; kingdom Metazoa; phylum Arthropoda; class Insecta; order Diptera; family Sciomyzidae; genus Tetanocera; species Tetanocera ferruginea. The sequence continues at coordinate 149,566,605 of OY282641.1, forward strand.
CCAAACGGCTAAAGTTCATGTTCTCAAAAATCTTTTCATAGCAGTGTTCACTTTTTGAGGTTTTCCATTGTCTGCAGAGAGGTTACGGCTGATCTGTTTAAAAAAACTAAAATGGTCGAGCATAGCCCTCTGTAGTCTGAAAAAATAAGCAAAAGTAAATCAGCTACCTCGCTTCGCGTAACGAGAATAACGCTTGAAATCAATTTTACATCGTTTTATAACATGGAAGCTAAACCTTCCAATCACATCTAAAACAGCAAACACAAAAAATAGGCAATCGAAAAACATATCGTCGCTGCGCCTAAAAAATCAGGTATGTGATTTTTTATGAAATTTTTTTTATTGCATAATTGAATAGCTCTACTCAGTGTCCATCTGTGCGCTGAACGGCTTTTCGTTATCTCACATTAGAGACATTTTTTTATTACTTTTGCAATAAATTCATTGTAGAGTTTTTAAAATTTCTCGAAAAATTTTATTATAGTAAAACAAATGCCCTTAAAAATCGGTTGTGTCTGAAAATTGAAGAATGCATCCTCGCTTCATGCTGGAGTAAGAATTTTAAGTTTTTTTTTAATATTTATCTCTAGAATTTTATAGCAAAAAATACAAAATTATGACATTGCAATAAATTTGAAAGCGCAGAGAATAAATCAGTTTTTTTGCTCTCCTGAAAAGTTGGCGAAAAACACATAACTGAATTTTGAGGCGCAGCGACGATATGTATCTTCACTTTCACAAATAAGCCGCAAATTGCTATTATTCCATTTTTAAGAATTTAATCATTCTAACGAAGATCATTATGCCCATCGATATGCTCAGAAAGTCAAGAGCTGCTGACTCCGCATATCTACACCATTCATATTAAGCGAAGCGCTAAGGGAGCGCTTTGTGGCTTAACAAAAAACACTGAGCCTTGCTTGCAGTAAACTCTACTTTATTAGCAAATTTGCACTCGGAGCTTTCTTACAAATCGTTAAGTAGTGCATCATTCATATTTTGCCTCTTTCTCTCAATCTCCAAGGAGCTCGAAGTAAGTTCGATTTAAAAGAAGCAATTCATTTAAACCACACAGTGAAGAACGTTTGCCAACTATTCACTTTCGTTCATTGATTTAAGATACAAATACCGAGTTAGCGTTATAAGAACTGTTTAAATAATATTCAACTCTTTGAGGTTGCTTACCTGTTGACATGCCAATACGTTCTTTGATTAGCTGTTCGCGTTGCAAATGTTGTTCATGTTCACGTTCACGTTGCTGTAACTGTTCACGTTCACGCTCTAACATTTTCGGATGCATATGTGCCAAATTTGCAACAACACTGCCAGTTGCTGTTGGTGGTGGTGGAGGCTGCACACTGGTTGCCCCTATAAATGGACTTGCAGCGCCAGCACCAGGCGGTGGTACCACTACGGGTGGTGGCGCAACGACACTGTGTGCGGTTACCGATCTATGGGCAGGTGGCGGTTCGATAGGCGGCAATTGACGTCCCACATCAAAGAACCGTCCAGCGACTTCTGGATAATGTGGATGAGGTATGCGGGTATTATGCACATAAACTTGTGCCACTTGCGGCGAATCTATTAAGATCATGAAATTTTTTAATTAAAATAAAAATTAATTATAAGAATTTTATTTAACATACCCGTTGCGCGATCTTGAGGACTCTGTAAACTATGCGGCACAGCTATTGTACGCGGCACGCTGCCTGGACGACGCAATTCTAATGGTGGACTACCGGCAATAGATTCATCCAAATCAGCGCCCACAACATCTTTATAAGGAAGTCGAGGTGCGGCGGCCAATGAGTCTTGCGAACGCAAATATTGCTGGTACAATATAATGTGATCACGTGTTACACCACGAATCGGACCGGGAGGGAAGGAAGTTTCACCCTGTAAGTAAACAATTATATGAAAATGGAGATGACAAATTTAAAACAGAAAACTTATGATATGATGCATAAAATATATTTTTGGATAAGCTAAATGCGATTTGAAGATAATTCTCATTGAATTGTAAATCTTTAGCGGCACTTAAGTGGTTTAATATAAATGAACACATTTTTTTACCGGTGTTATAGGTGAAGCCTGCTGATGCGCAGGTGGTGGGCTTTGGGTCTGACGCGAATTTACAACAGACGCATTTTTGTAGCTGCCCAGTTCATGCTGCATCCACAATTAATAAATGTATTGTTAAATATTTTAACAGAAAGATACAGCAATAATAAATAAACTTAAAAATAACTTAAAACTAATAACGACAGTTAATAACTGTTGCTTACTTTTAATTAAAAAACTGCTATACTTACAATATTTGGTTCAAACGGTGGAACTGGTAGTCCAGTTGGAAGCAATAGTGGTGCAGAGCGTGCCTGTCCTTGTGGACTGATTGTGGGAATTGTTGTGCGTAAGCCGCTGGCACCTATAAAAATATATATAATCAAATGGTGTTAATAATCGAATAAAAATCAGTGTTTCGAAGGTCAATTTAATTTTTGAGATTTATGATTGCGATTGTGAAAAATATCATAAAAACCAACAGAAATTTTAACCGAGATCAATTTAAAATTTAATAAAACTAATTTGAAAAACTGACACTGATTGAAACTGCAATAATATAAATACTTACCGGTTGCAACTGATTGTTGTTGTGGTTGTTGTATGTTACCCAAATTGTGTTGTTGTTTCAACGTTGTAGGCGGTGGACTACCCACAGCACCAACCATAATATGTGCATTTTGTGCTTGCAAGTTATGCACGAGCGGATTTTGTTTGACAGCAAGATGTTGTTGCTGCTGGGTCAATGGCGGCGATGCTATATGATGCTGTTGCGATTGCAAATGTGCTGGAGGTTGTTTAGATTGCACCAATAAGTTAGCGCCAATTTGATGTGCTGTGACAGGATGCGTAGGCAAGCCTAGCAAGCTACCAGAGCTAATACCCATAGCTGTTGGTTGCTGTTGTTTCAAGTGCTGTTGTTGTTGTTGCTGCTGTTGTGGTGATGCAAGCGACATATGTTGTTGGGTCTGCTGTTTGGCCAGCTGTTGATGCGTCACCACTGATACACCATGTGGCAAATGCTGCTGTTTAAGGATGTTATGCTGTTGCTGCTGATGTTGTTGTTTTAATGATGGCAATGTTTGTGGCGCTTGCACAGACTTAGCAGTAGAGCTGGCCGCATTGACTTGCTGATGTTGTAGCAACATTTGTGTTGGCATATGCAATTGTTGCTGATTCGGACTGCTGTATTGTGAATGTTGCATTTGTTGTTGTTGTTTATTTGTCAGTGCAACATGCTGTTGCAGCGTTATATGCGAAGTTGTAGGCGGTTGTGATATTAGCGTCGGTTTAGTGCCGCTAACATGAACTTGTTGTTGTTGTTGTTGTTGTTGTTGCTGCTGTGAAGTAGGCTGTTGCTGACTTTGTTTAATGACAATCGATTGTTGTTGCTGTTGCTGCGGTGGCAGACGTGGCGAATGAACTGCTGTTGTGTGCGGCGAATGTGCAGACGGAATGTTAACCAGCAATTGTTGTTGTTGTTGTTGCTGATTTGTATGTAGATTTGTTGTAGTTAATGGCAGCTGCTGCTGCTGTTGCTGCAATGCATTGCGCGCCACAATGTTTGATTGTATAACATGACTTGCATTGGACACAATAATATGCTGTTGTTGTTGTTGTTGTTGTTGTTGTTGTTGTTGTTGTTGCTGCTGCTGCTGCTGCTGTTGTTGTTGTTGTTGCTGGTGCATGGCTTGCTGTTGCATAGGCAGCTGCTGTTGCTGCGTCAAGTTCTTCTGACTATTCAAGACATGTGCTTTCAGCGTCGGCGGCCGTACACTAGAATGTTGGGCGTGTATTGCCTGCGGACTTTGTTTTACAAGAATTTGCTGTTTCATAGGAGTGGCCTGTGTCTGTATAATTTGTTGCTGAACTACTACAGGAGCTGTTGTAGTTGTCTTAACAACAACGCTAACTGCTTTGTTGGCAAGGGCTGCTGGTTTTGTTAATGGCGTAGCAGCGGTTTCCAATTGTGTCGCTTTTGTTGGCGCGGTTATGGGTGTTGCAACAACAGCTGGAGCTGCACTTTGTGCTACAGTTTGCGGTTGTTGCTGTAGTGTTGTCTTATGACTAGCCGGCAGTTCATGCATTTGAGTGTGATCAGCATTCATATTTGCATTTGCAATTGTTTGCTTTGCAGTTGTTGTTGTCATAGTAGTTGACGTCGCCGATGCAGAAATTTCTTCAGCGACTTGCTTCACTTTCTTTGATTCAATTGGTTTGTGGTGTATGCCGCTTGCTGCTGCTGCCGGCAAACTGCCCTCCTTACCCTGTTGCATGCTAGAGATCATGCCCGTAACGGGATCAATCAATGATTTACTGACAATATCAGCTGCACCACCACCTGTAGTTTTTTGTGTGGACGTGGGTGCAGCAGAATTCAGAATTGGAAGACCAGTAGATGGTAGAGCAGACATAGATGAGCTGCCGCTGCTTGCTGTAAATGATTCAATCTCAGCTGCAGCCAGCGCTTTCTTTTTCGGATGTTGTGGAATGGTAGTTGGCGCTGTAGTTGTTGGCACATGCAGTCGTTGTTGTTCAGCAGGAGTATTCGGCATTTGTACTTCTTCGTTACTGGACAGTGGATGGTCTTCATCTGCTTGTGACGATGCGGTTGAAGTATCGTTGGTTGTGGTTTTATCTAAATCGACGAATTCAACTGGATGAATATGCTCTGCGCTGGGCTTGCGGTCCTTTGAACGACGTGGACGTCCCACAGCATTTGGCGTTTGAAGAGCTGTAGAAGGTTGTTCAGCTTTCTTTGGATTTGCTGCATTGCGACCAGAACGTCTAGGTGGTGTTTGTGCACCTTTGGGCAGTGCCACAGCTGGATTTGTATGAGTGTTGCGCACAACATCCTCAATAATGTCATCAATAGTGCTGCGATCTTTCTCTTGCAGTCGGCGTGACTTGCGCGTATTTGCTGCAGACAATCCACCCGCAAGAACTGAAAATTCAGCTGCTTGCGAACCGTGTTGATCGTTTGAAGCTGTACCTGCTGCAACAGCAGCAGCTGTAGCATCTAAGATCGGTACTGGTTGCTGTGGCATTGATGAACTTGATTCTGGTAACTGTTGTTCTGGCAAAGTGACATGTGGCGAATGAGTTTCAGTTATTGTGTCTGTTTTTGGCTTCTGTTCAGTTGATTGCAACGTTTTCATTAAAGGATCTACAGGTTTTTCGCTTGCCAGCACTATGGGTGTAGCTTGGCCAGGACTCTTTATCGTGAGTATCAATCTTGGTCGTGAATCGCTGCCAGCATTTGCTGCGATATTTGTACTTGTTTGTTTTACTTGTGATTCTTCACCACCCGAGTCATCGTGAAATTCGTAGATGTCCTGATCACTGTTGGTAGCTGCAGATGAAATGGCGTTGGTCGTTGCTGCTGTTAAGTTGCGAGCTTTTCTTTCAGCTGCTGTCGCTGGTGTTGCTGAAGCTGCTAGACTTTGTTGTTGTTGCTGCAGCTGTTGCTGTTGCAGTAGTTGTTGTTGCTGTGCAAGATGTCGCGTTGGTGGACGTCCTTTACGGCCTCTCGTCGCTGTGGACGCAGTTGTGGGTTTTCGCAGTCGAGTTTGAATGCCTGATTGATCTGTTGTGCCAATTGAAGTGTTTAAAGCGGTTTGTGTGGACAGCAGATTAGCTGCAGCTGCTGCAGCAGCTTGTTTCTTGCCGCCGCGTTGTTGACGACCACGTTTGTTAACTGAGCCACCACGAACATTCACAGTTTTTCCCAATGTGGGCATGGAAGCTGCTACACTTGTTTGTAGCTCAGCTATATCGGGGTTATGACTGGAATGGGTTTCAGTTTCATCTTCGGTATCGTGATCTGTGGTAGAAGCAACAGATGTTCCAGAAGTATCAGCCTTTACAGGCTCTGTAAAACTCTTCTCCAACTCCACAACATCTGACGATTTAGTTGGTGGTGGTGTTGGTGCTACAGACACTACACTGTTGGACACATTAAGATTAGGTAACTCACTGTTTGATTTTTGCTGCTGTTGCTGCTGCTGTAATTTTTCATCTTTACTGCAGATCGCGTCCACTTTCTTTATAACCGAATCGATATTGACTTCCTTAGCAGACCAATAGTCGCTATCTTCTTTGGAATCTTGTTCGTTTTCCTCTTCTTTCGGTGGCGAGATTTTGATAACATTTTCTTCCGTTAAAAGCGAAGTTTTACTGGCACCAGCAGCAGTTTCTTTGGCTGGCATTGCGGTATTAACTGCTAAGCCAGTAGTTGGAGTGGGAGTGCGAATAACGGATACATTTTCAGCTATCTTTTGGGCACCGCCATCATTTGAACTGGTGATGGTCAGATTTTCATCAGGTTTCTTAGCGGATTTCTCTGCAGATTTATCTAGTTCCTGTTTGCTTCCGGCTGACACATCATTAACGTGCTGTTCCTCAACAGGCTTTGCAGGTTGCAGCTGAGTGTTTTGTTGTTTGATAGTTGTTGTAGTTGGTGATTGGTAGTGAGGTTGTTGTGATACTGGTGGTTTTTGTTGTGGTTGCTGTTGCTGTTGTAACAAAACCGGTGAATGTTGTTGTTTGGGTGCCACGGTTGCGAAGGTCTGTGCTTGAGCACCCTGTGGAATTCCCACCAAATGTTGATGTACAATCAACTTTTGTGAAGTAATAGGTTGGTTCGATTGACCAGGTACAGCGTGAGCAGCAGGTTGCTGTTGTTGCCGTAAAATAACCAAATTTTGCTGTGATGTTTGGGGCAACACATTTGGAACTTTGCTGGACACGCACTGCTGAGAAGTTGTTTGTGCAACTTGCGGCTGTTGGTGCTGCTGCTGCTGCGAATGCTGCAAGATTTGCATTGGTCTTGGTGGACCTTGCTGTTGTTGGTTTTGTTGCTGATGCTGTTGTTGCTGGTGCTGTGGCTGCTGATGCTGTTGCTGCTGATGCTGTTGTTGCGAATGCTGTTGTTGTGGATGCTGTTGTTGTGGATGCTGTTGTTGGGAATGCTGTTGTTGCGCATGTTGTTGTTGCGGATGCTGTTGTTGAGCATGTTGTTGTTGTTGTTGTTGTTGTTGTTGTTGTTGTTGATGTTGTTGTTGTTGTTGTGGGTGCTGTTGTTGTTGTGGATGTTGTTGTTGGTGCTGGAATTGTTGTTGATGTTGCATTTGAAACGATGCTTGTTTTGACTGTGGTTGGTTTTGGTGCTGCTGTTGCTGTGCATGAGGATGTTGTTGTTGCTGCTGTTGCTGTGCATGAGGATGTTGTTGTTGTTGTTGCTGCTGCTGCTGATGTTGTTGCTGCTGCTGTTGTTGCTGATGTACCTTCTGTATGTGCATCATTTGCTGCTGATGTTGTTGTAATATTTGTTGTTGCATTTGCTGGTGATGCTGTTGACGATGCTGCTGTTGTTGCTGCTGTATTTGTTGCCTCTGTTGTTGCAGAATATGTTGTTGCTGCATGTACTGTTGCTGCTGATGTTGTTGATGTGCAGATATTTTTGAAATCTGCTGTAATATCTGTGACGAGTGACGTTGACCTGCCAACGTCGGCTGTTGTGAGGACGTTGCATACATTTTTGCCGCTGATTGATTACCAGGAGACGTTGTTTGTTGCGCTTGTTGCGGTGGCACGCTCACTACTTTACTTATTATTGTTGGATGTGTGGGAACTGGTGGCATTTTTTGCACCGCTATTGGCAGCATATGTTGTCCTGTATGTTGTTCAATAACGGATTTCATAGCTGTTGGTGAATTACGCACGTTGCCCACACTGCCAAAGTTGCAGTTGATTTTACTGCCTGGACTGTCTGAATGTAAATGAGGCGAGTGATGAGCAGTTTTCTCAACTCCACTCGTCGGCGTTGTCGCTACATTAGAGCGTTGCATGATGGCTGCACCTGTAGGACTCGGCAATTGCTGACTATTGACAGCAGCACAAGGCGGCGAAATATGGGTCTGTTGACGCTGTCCCATCGGTGACATCTGTTGTTGTATTGCTGCACCTGCCGCTTGTATCAAGACTTGTTGCTGTTGAGTCGATGGTGATATCGCAGAAGAAATAGTTGATGGACTATTTTGACGTGTTGGTGTGCTGCCGCGTGAGGATGCCTGTTGCTGCAAATGTGGACTGTGTGGTGAAGGCGCCCTTACATTAACATATGAGGACGGTGCAGTCATAGCACTTTGTGGTGGTAACGGTGTCGGCTGTTGATGTGGTGACAACATTAGCTGCTGCTGTTGCTCATTTCTATTCATGGCGTTTGGTGAAAGCACCATGTGTGGAACAATAAACTGAGTCGGTGTCTCTGGTGGAATGCTTATGGTGGGAGGTTGCATTAAGAATGTATTAGCTGAAGATGCTGGTGACGCATGTAATCCTAAATGGTGCTTTACTGATGTAGTTGGTGCAACTGTAGATGCAACTGTGGATTTCACTGGTGTGGAGGCGAAGCTGTGTGGTCTTGCATGTGTCACTTGCGTTTCGCTACTGACACCAGGTGTGTCCAGGTTCATCATTGATGGCAACATGGGCTGCACTGATGGTGCTGCAGTCGGTTGTTCTTTGTTGGATATTTTGGGCGAATCGTTTTTAGCTTGTAGGCTAACGGTTTTAGGCGATGAAGTTGCACTCGGAGGCACTAAATCACTGACGATTTTTTGTGGTGTTTCACGTTCAGGTTTTATTATTACTGATTGGCTTTGATTTTCCGTTTTAGTTTGTTTTTGTAACTCCTCTATTGAAGTATCGGTTTTAGCCGAACGTTCTGGAGATGTTGAAACAGCCGTTTCATCGATTTTCAAACTGTTTCCACTGCTATCTGCCTCATCAACGATTTCCTCGGTATCGGTATCAATTTGTAGATCTTGCTCCGATTGCGGTGTATCAACTTTAATGTCCATATCAACGTTGTTTAAACTCTGTACGGCTTTAAGCATTTCATCCGCAGCATCTTGATCTGGTTGATCTGTTAGTGTTTCTCCAACACTCATAGGTGCCTCAATAGCTTGTGCAGCAATAGCAGCTTCTTCATCAGCTTCTGGTACAAGCACAGTCGATTGGGTATCAACTGTTGTTAGATCATCCAAACCGTCGTCATTGAAGTTGTAGTCGGCATTCGAAGAGGTGCCAAAACTTTCCCCAAGTAGCGCGGAAACAGCACTTTCAGTTTCTTCTTGCGAGATAGTAACGCGTGACTTGGTGTCTTCAATTTTATCAATATGTTTGGATGCATCTGGTGGTGAGGCAATAGGTATTTTTGGCTCATCAATGATTGTATCTAAAATGGGCGAATTGAATTCGGCAGATATGGATTGTACAGCCGATTCACTTATACGTTCATCTAGTTCTCCATCAAAACCAGGTATGAATTTATCCGACTTTTTCTTTGTCGCCGATGTTGTTGTAACGGGTGGTGTCGCTAATACTTGCGAATCCATACTTTGGGATGTGGAAACTGCAGTAGCTGTGGAGGATGTGGGTGTTGTTACAACTTTGCTGCTTGGTGGAACGTGATGCGTAACTGGCGTTGTAGGCACTAGTTTCTCGCTACTTGTCGCAGTATTCATAATGGTTGGAGTTTTGGGAATAGGACTGATTAGTTTTTTGTCACGTGTGGGTGAGGTAAGTGTTGAAAGTAAGTCAGAGGATTTGTTGAGGAAACTATTTACGCCAAGTGAAGGCATAATAGACGGTTTAGAGACATGTAAATCTTCATCATCATCTCCCAGCAGACATGGCAGACTAGGCGAAGGCTTGCACATGGGTAAAGCAGTATTGGAAGCATCATCATCATCGATGCCATCTTGCTTTGCCAGTTTATTGGCGGAGTGTTTGGCCACAGCTTGTATATCAATAGTTAATTTACTAGCACCAGCTGTTGCCGGTGGCGACATAAACGACTGTTGCTGTTGTGAAGCTGTAGAAGATGACGACTCTCGACGTTGGTGATGGTGTCGTTCTTCCTTTGAGCGCTTCTTCTTCTTTTTCTTTTCCTTGCACTTGTTGTTCTGTTGCTGTTGATGAGTTGTCACCTGTAAGTTTTGTGTCAATTGCTTCTCACTGGCATCCTGCTGTTCTTGCTGCACTGTACCAGTAGCAGTTGCTGTTTGAGCTATATCGATGGAGTTTTCATCAGCATCAGAGAAACGGAAAACATCAGTCATGTCGCTGCGATATGTTTTAGCTGTTGATGGCGTTGCATCTTCGTTTTGCTTGTTATCGGAGTCCTCCATGAGTTGAGCTTCTAGAGCACGACCTGCTTCGTCAAGATCAACGCTATTCTCATCGTCCAACGTTTGTTTTGATTGTTGCAATGTTGCCAACGCATGTTGTTCACGAGACTTTTCACGCTCTTTGCGTTTTTTCTCTCGCTTCTCTTTGCGATGTCGCTCACGTTCAATATGGGAGGAGTTTATCTTCTGCTTGTTCTCTTCATTCTCTTCAACAGTGTGTGATTTAGGTGTTAGAGGTTCTTGTTTGTATGGATTAAGAGCTGCCGATACAATTGGACCTGTTATGCTGGTGGAGTTGATAGGTGTGTTGTGCGATGGAGTGTTCACAGACGATTCTTTCGTCGATAAGGAGTCTTTGTCCGAATATTGCGATTCCTCTTCTTCCTCCTCTTCGGATATGGGCCCAAAAATATCTTCCATTTTTTCACCGCTGCGTTTATGTGCATTCGAATGTGGTGAATATACTGAATTTGGAGTGGCAATGGGCGTGTTTGTCGAGGGCATACGCATGGTATCCAAGCTCTTGGATTTTTTAGATTTGCGTAAACGATGCCGTTCTTCTTTGGTGAGAGCATGCGTGGATTTTTCAAAATCTACGCTACCACCACCTTCACTCATGTTGCGCAACTTGTCTCGTTTCTTTTCTTTACGCTCCTTGTGACGCTTTTTATCGCTAGCAACTGTATCGTTGGCTCCATTGTTTGTGATAGGCGGAGCTGTTGGCAAAGTGGTTTCTCGCTTGAGTTCATCGAAAGGATCATACGGCGACAGTGTAGCCGTGTTGGATTTCACATCATGTCCTTGTGGAGTTGTTGCCTCTGTGTCGAATAGAGAGTTAAGGGTCGGCGCAGTGTTGCCCGATTCCATACTTAAGTGCTGTGTGCTATCCACAGCTTGAATTGAGGGTGTCTTTTGACGTTTCTTGCTCTTCTTGTGTTTCTTTCGTCCTTCTGGTGAAAAGTTCTGTTGTGGTGTTTTAGCGTTTTGTTGTTCGGGTGCATTTACTTCGTAGCCACCATCATCCGCAGCACATGAGAAAAAGTCTTTGTACTCTTTCTTTATTTCATTTGCAGCTAATTTAGGCACTTGCTCGGTCTTAAAGCACATCGTCCGCTGCTGTTCGTCCGCAGATGAAACAGAGCTGCGTCGCTTATATTTAATATCAACTGAATCCGAGTCCTGTTGTTGAACACAGATGAGTTCTTTTTTAATCTGTTGTGCAGCGAATTTTGTCTCATTCAACGGTGTTGTTTCCGAGTCGTTTAGTTCTTGCTTGATTTTGACATCTGCAGCGGATTGTGATTGTGATTCTGAATCAGAGGCAATGCGTGGAGTTGTATGTGAATTTCGCTTGCTGGTGATGCGCTTGCTCGGCGACATTATGCGCCGCACATTGGGACGTATATCTTCGTCAGAGCTTTCGTCGCCATCGCACAAGCGCAGCAAGTTATTGTGGATTTTTGTACGACGCGCTTCCGCTTCAGCCGAATCAGAATCGCTAAACATGCGTTGTGGATGCACGCTGGATTGATGTGAGCCTCTTCGACGTCGTTCGATTGCCGGAGTTGTGTCTTCATCATCCGTTGATGTTAAGCCACCGCCACCTTGGTTACGAGTGCCACCACCACCACCGCCACTACCACCGCTACGCTGATTCGACCTTTCATCGTAGTCAGAATCGGTGTCACCATCATAACTGTTCGAACGTTTCTTCTCTTCGCGCTTTGCACGTGATTGCTTCAGCTGAGAGAATTTGGCTTTTATTTTCTTTTCTTCTTCCTGCTTTTGCATATTTTTACAGGAGCGTGCTTTGACCTTATCGTACATTGACACATAGGGTCCTTCATCGGGTATATCAAATATGGAATGCTTTTTAGCAGCTGCGGTATCCTCAGAGTCGTCGGAATCTGCCGAACTGAGCAGCATTTTTCTTGAAGGTGTAGACTTGGGATTGCCTACTGTACGGGCACCTATGGAAAGTGCACCTTCATCGGAGCAACGCGATGATTTGCGTTCGACGCTGCGGTGAGCGGTAGCGCCAGTGAAGGAATCATGTTTGTATTTTTGAGTCGCCGCTTCACCGGACGCAGAAGAACCTGCTGCTGAAGCACGTCTGTGTGGATTGTGTGTTGTCTGTTCTTCGTCCGTTAAGTTGTTGTGACTGCTCATTGTGGCAGCAGCAGCAGCTTGCAACATTTCTATGTTGGATGCATGTCGCTTCTTCTCACGGTGCTCGCGTTTTTCACGTCTATGTCGTGAATGATGGCCTGAGCCATGTTCACGATGCTTCTGTGTTGTGGTTGGAGTTTTATTGACCATTGCCTGGTGCAGTTCATCTTCATCGCTGGAATGGTGTTGTTTTCTAGAGGCTGGTGAGTTCTCATGTTCTTGTTCGGAAATATCCTCATGGTGGTTAATGTTATGGTTTTCTTCTGTAGAACGTTCAAGACAATTGCGATTACTTTCAGCTGAGGGTTCGTGGCTCTGTATTTGAACATCATCTTGAGGCTGCACTGGTAAGCATTGTGCTGCTTGGTGTTTAGCATGATGCTTGCTCTTATGTTTAGAGCTATGCTCCTTAACTTTCACTTTTTCCTCTGGTAGATTTTCAGTAGAGTTTGAATGACTTTTATGGCTACTAGCTGGTTGATTCGAATGCTGACGTTGGTGGTGGTGCTTGTTACGTTGACTGGTGGAATTTTCTTTGGCATGTGAGTCTTTCGAATCGTGTCGCTCCTGCAACTTAGTGGTCGAACTTTGCGTATGCGTTGGTGTTGTTTGTGATTCCATGCGCATGCGTTTGGCATGCTCATCAGCGTTTTGTGTACCACTTGCTGTGCCACCACCAGCACTTCCAACGTTACCGTTATTACTTTCCTGCGAGCTGAGACGTCGTTTGGGTATGCGTATCGGTGAATTTCTGGAGGGTTTCCTGGAACGATACTTGTTTGGCACTTCAGGATTTGTGGCTACTGTTGACTCTTCATCAGCAGCATTCTCCTTGTCACCAACATCGCTAGCTTGTCGGAAGAAGTCTGTTGCATGATTTGAAAGTGGAAAAACAGCGGCGTCTGACTTTGTGTTGGAACCAGATACTTCTTCTTTTCTTCGTTGTTCATCACGCGATATACGATCACGTTCTCGCACTTGTCCATCCTTAGCTTTACGCTCTCGACTATCTTCTTTGTTACGTCGTTGGTCACGTTCGAGGCGTTCAGCTTCCTCACGTTCATTTTGTGCTTTTCGCTCACGTTCACGCTTTATTTGATCCGCTTGTTCTTGAGCTGCATCCTTTTCCTGACGCTCACGCTCCTTTCTTTCCTTTTCTTCGCGTTCTTTGCGCTCGCGTTCCTCTTTCTCCTTGCGCTCTCGCTCTTCTTTCACTTTTCGCTCTTGTTCACGCTCCTCCTTTTCTCTGCGTTCACGTTCTTCTTTTTCTCTACGATCACGTTCCTCCTTTTCTTTGCGCTCACGTTCTTCTCTTTCGCGACGCTCAGCAAGTTCTTGCAGTCGTTGCTTGCGCTCACGCTCTTCACGCAACTTTCGTTCTTTTTCTTCTTTTTGTATGCGTTCACGTTCTTCACGTTCTTTACGCTCACGCTCTTCTTTTTCTTTTTCTTCACGTTCTTGCTGTTTTTTCAGCTCTTTCTCCCGTTCGCGTCTTTCACGTTCTTTTTCACGCGTTTTCTCTTTTTCAACTTTATCACTTCCGCGTTCATGACGATCACGCTGCTCGGAGTGCTCTTGCTCTTTGACCTCAACGTCACTTGACTCTTCCTCTCTTCGCGGCGTTGAAGCTATAGACTGCATGGATGCGGTTGATGTTTTGCGTTTATCCGAAGATTTCTCCGCTTTCGTAGATTTCTTTTCATTTTCGCTACGATGATGATTATGCTTGTGTGATTTTTCACTCTTCTTTGTGGAGGACGACGTGGTAGAACTAGATGATTTTGAAGGTTTTGGAGTCGTCTCTTCATCTTGCTTAGTATTGGAGGAACTATTACCGCTACCTGCTGCATTTTCTGCGGAAGTAGTTGTCGACATTTTAACTGTGCCAACATTAGTACTTCCAGGAACTGAAGCAGATTTGGTTAGGATACGTGTAGAACTTTTATCACTATCATTAGAGGGTGTTACATTCGCTGGTACACTCAAACTCTTTGTCATAACATTCGTCTTTGGTTTAGAAGTATTGCCTGCGGCAGGTGGTGGTGGAGTGTCTGGAGGTAACGGCGGTGCTGATTTGGACTGCTGGTCAATAGGTGCTGGACCAGCAGGAGGTGCTGGTTGTGCCATAGCAACTGGAGCAGCAGTGTTGGGCAATGGAGGATGGCTCGGAAAGGGATACTGAAGGCCTTTGTTAGCCGCTGCCGCTGATGCATTTGTTGCATTAACAGCTGTGTTGGGTAAGGACGAAGATAATGCGTTGGCCGTTGGCAGCACACCGCCCACTGCCACAGGTGGTGTTGGAAACTTTGTTAAGGACACTAAGGATGAAGAACTTAGCCCAACGGATGGCGAAGGAGAAGGGCTGTTGTAGGGAGATATTGATGCCTGCGGTGAGTTCATGGGCGACAGGCTACTTAGACGCTGCAGCAATACACCGGGGTTAGTCTTGTTTAAACAACCAACAACTGGTGTCTTAGTAGCTGCCAAGTTAGGCAAACCTGGCGAAGTGCAAACGCCTATCAGAGTCTTAGATAGCTGCGAAATATCTGCCACGGGTTCGTATTTGTCATTTATATTCTTCAAGCGCTGCAGATCATCATCAAATATAGACTTCTTTGCCAGTACAGACTTGACAATATCGGATGGTTTTAGCTCTTTGACATCAATGCCGATAAACTTGTGATGACGTGAAGCCGTAGACGATGTTGCCGACTGACTACCTGTATTGCCAGTGGAATGATGTGAGCTGCTGGAATGATCTGCTCCTGCACGTGCATGTAGTGACTGCCAGGATGCTGTATGTTGACTGAAGTCATGACGCTTGATAGCATTTGTGGCATTTGAAGCATTGCTACCGCCACCTGACCAACGTTCATACATTTCGTCGAGTGTACGTATGCGTTCTTCTAACGATGGACTACCGCTGTGATTTGGGCCAACGTCCGAGTCACTCGAATTCGAACTAAGTGAACGTGGTCGCAGCGGGCTAGCCGACGTTGCGCCTGCTTGTGTATTGTGGTGATGATGCTGATGCTGGTGATGGTGATGATGATGTGGACGCCAATGCGGCGGGTAACGCGCCGATGGACTTGGCAAATGTGACGACGATGACGATGTCGTCCCTCCCGTTAGTGTAGAATTATGACTAAGACTAGAATGGCATAAATTACTACTGCTTCCGCTGGCATTGTTGGCTGCATTATTGCTGCTATTCGATATCAACATATGTGAGCCAGCATTACCGCCACTTGCATTCGACGAGGAAGCATTTGCATTAATTACACCGCTGCTACTGTTATTGCTGTTAAGAAACGTTATTGCGCTGGTAGAGCCAGCAGCGGCGGCTGCAGCTGCTGCTGCTACACTATTGCGATACTGTTGAAAAAACTGTATGCCAAATTTTGGCAATGGCAGCAGCATAGGCTCATGTGGTCGTTCACGTGGTCGCAAGCGACGTGGCTCACTTGGTAACACCTCTGGACGTTCGTCACACAAAGGCGTGCCTGGCCGTGACCCATCCGCACTTTCAGCTCCACTAGCTTCATGCGAATGATGGGAATGTAACTGATGTCCACGTCCACGTGATGCATGATGATGATATTCATCATTTGGTATCATTGTTGATGTGTTTAGGCTGCCATGAGGCGCAACTGATGTTGTTGAGGCGAGCGCATTTGTGCTGCTGCCACCACCACCAACAACGCGCCGACGTTTACAAGCAATCGCAGAGGAGGACAACAACGGTGCATGTTGTTGCTGCGATATATGATCACTATTGGAGCCAGTGCTGCTAGTTCTTGCTTGTCGCTGCGAAATCGTGGAATTCAATAGACCAGCACAATTTGCGGCCGCTGCTGCTGTCGCTGTTATATCAATGGACGGTCGTCGACAAAGCTGCTGCTGCTGCTGCTGCTGTTGTTGCTGTTGCAGATGATGTTGCATATGATGCTGCTGCTGTTGTTGCTGGTGTTGTTGTTGCTGTTGTTGTTGTAGTTGGAACTTTAAGGTATTGCATTCGGAGAGGCGTCGCACTTCGCCCTTGCGTTGCAAAGGAGGATCATGTAAAATTACATCACAGTTGGAGGAATTTAGATTATTATGGTGTTCAACGCTACCGCTGTGCGATAACGTTGTTGTATTTGTTGTTGACTCCAGCGAATGCGATTGTATCTGCAAAGGAAGAAATTAAAATTATAGTTTTATCTATATTTAAGTAGATTTAAATCAAACGTACCGTTCCACCGCTAGAGTGAAGATGATGATGATCAATTTTAATGCGTTTACGAGGACTCACTATACTTTCATCACCACTGGACGGGCATTCTCCTAATTGTTCCAATAAATGAGAACGTTCTTTTTGTAAAATTCTTATATCACCTGAAAAGAAAAAAACAAAAATATTTATGAATAATCTGGTCAAATCAAATTCAATGCATAGTCTTTGAGCGAAAGGTAAGGGAAATAAGTGTGTCAGTCTTTTTTTTGTTTGTTTGTGGAAGATGGAACTGTATTTTTGTTTTCTAACCTATAAAATTGAACGTGATTGTCTACAAGTAGTGCACCAGGAAGTAGAAGATTACCGAAGAAAAAGAGATGCTCTAATTTTTACTTAAAAAAAACCCATAGTAACTTAATTTTGGAAAATTGTACGGACTACCGACTACAAATTAACTCCCTGACCCATTTTCATGATTAGTTTTTTCACCTCATAATGCTGGACCCACTCATTTCATGATAACCTAAAATTCTTAGTAATAGCTTAAACCACAAAAAAAAAATCAAACTAAACATTAAGCTAGTTCCTTAAGGTTCCTACAGATGGAGATCGCACTAAGTTTATTCACAAACACACACAGCCACATAAATATTTGAATTTAAATCAAACTTACCTTTTTGCTTTGCAGGGCTTTTGTCGCCACGCCGACGTCCGCTGTTAGCCACGGTTGCATTTACAGTTACTTCAAGTGTTTCACTAACACCAGCACTGACAGCTGCCGCACTTCCAACAATCGGACCTAACCGCGATAATAACGGCGAATCTGAACGCAGTCCGATTGATGCATAACTGCTGTGGGTACCAGGACCATCTTCATCGTGTGATGCCGCTGAGCCTTGACTATACTCATCGTAGGAACGAAACCTACGTGTATCCATATAGTCATAGTCCATGGTATGTCGTGAACTGCGAGAGCCATGACTACGAGCAGGAGTTGTGCTGCCAGGCATAGGTGTGGATTGTGTCACAACCGATGCTAGAATGCAATTAACACTGCCACCAACGCCTGTACCTGACGCGGACGAGCAATTACTTGATGTAGACGCCGCAGATGAGCCAGCCACGATGGCCGAAGAAAGCGTTGGTGCTGTTATAATACCAGAGCCGCTGGAACTACTGCTGCCCGGCGTATTACTGGGAGAACAGCCATCATTAGAATTCTGATGTCTGCTAAATGAAGACGCACGAGAACGCGACTGTGAGTCGTAACGATTAAAGCGGGAACCTAAAAATAAATATGAAAAATTTTATTTTACTTTATTCTACACACAAACTTATTTCAAATAATTTCGTTTATTGAATAAAGTTATACAAAACGGTACGGTACCGGAACGTCTAGAATTAATTCTAATTTTTGTTTTTACACCTGCTTCTAAATTCGACTGTTCCGGCACATTTATTGTATGAACCGTCTCGATATTTTCGTTCATCTTACCTGCTGTTTGTTTATCTAGCTTTTCGTAGAAAGCATCCTGACACTCCCGCGAGGCAAAATCCACTTGAAGTTTGCGTCCTCTAAGCGTTGCGCCACGCATTTCTTTAACTGCCGTCTGTGCATATTGAATTTGATCGAATAGTACCAGCGCCAATTGTCGCATACGATCAACAATCACTTTGGTTACCGTACCATAACGTGAGAACTGTGACTGCAAATGTGATTCTGATATTTTTTCACCCACACCGTCAATCCAGACACAATTTGTGGGCATAGATTTGCCAAAACCCAACTTAATACGATTATTACCCAAATGTTCGCCATCCATTTTACGCATTGCTTTAACAACCGAAACAATATCGGAATACTGACAAAAGGCGTAGGCATTCATGCCCTGTTTTTTTATATCGATCTCAATTATTTCGCCAAAACACTCGAAATGTCCACGTAGCTCACTGGACGTTATCTCTTTTTCGAGATTCCCAATGAACAGTGTACGCGTAGATTTCGGATGATATTCATCCAGTTCAGCTTCGTAGGGTCGAAATTCATTATCTTCGACGTCATAGCCCTGATACGGTTCCACTTCAATTTTACAGCCAAAAAAGAGTTTATCATGAGAAACTTCTAAAGCTTTCTCAACATCATCGGGTTTTTTAAAGCAAACTAGAGCATAACGTTCGGAATTTTGTCCAACAACTTTGACCCACGTTACTTTACCGTGTTTTTTGTACTCATGAAAAAGACCATCCTTGAGAGATGTGTCCGAGGAACGTGCAGGTAAATTGCGCACACGTATTGCTAGCGGGCGATTGTCTTCGGAATGGACGACGGGATTTGTACCACCAGTGCTGGAGCTGCTACTGCTACAGCTACCACCGCCACCAATATGTCCACTGGGATTTGATGTGCTACCTGTAGAGGGTTAAATGTTGAGGTTGATGATGATCACAACTTTCAATAAAATTTTATAAAATAATACAAGTGCAAACAAGTGATTATTCTTATATTTATTATTAAGATAAATATAAGCAAAGTCATTCAAAAATATACATAAAGTATGTCTAATTTAAAGCACCATAAAATAAATTTTTATTTATATTCAAAAATTATTTTATTTATACAAAAATGAGCTTCAATTACCAAAATGTCATTCTAATGTCATGTCACCCATACTTTTACATGAAAACATTAACATTCACCTTAAGCCGAAAATAAAATATTCAGGTTAGTTAAATGGAGGGATTTCTTTAAAGAGACTACTTAAGACCAGCGATAGCTCTAATGCTCATATTTAATTATTAAAATGATAGATAGCCGTTTTGAAAACCGACGATAACTGTGTTAGAACTTTGTTGCATTGTTTTGTTTTATTTTTATTTCTTGTATTATTTTGGAAATGAAAAATTTCCATAACTAGACGAAACAGCGTCTTTTAAGAGTATTCAAAATATTCCTTTAATTTTAAAATATCATTTAAACTAGATTTTAAGTCAAAATTAAATAAAATATTTGTAGAGAAGTTTAAAAAAAATAGTGTGTCTCTGAACACAATTCAAAAATCAGTTATGATAGATTTGAAAAGAAAGAAATAAACTGAAAAATCATCTTTAAGGTGCGAAAAAATATTGTGTTGCTGGTCTATTGTTTAAGAACTTGAGAGCTTAGAGAAATTTATATTTTAACTACAAATTTCGTAATGCTTCTAATAGACTCTTTCAATTTATTCTTTTTAGAGCATATAAATTCTCAGAGAAACTACACAAAAAAATAAGGCTTTTCGAAATTCCAGAAAATGTGTCATCTTGTCAAAATCTAAATTAATTGTCTTATTAATTAAGTGCAATAAAAAAATAGTTCTGTGTTTAAGGCTGTGTCAGACTAAATGTAGTTTATCTCGTGCTGCCAATAGAGTGGCATCAGTATTCTCTCAGTATATCCTTATCTCCACACGTAGATATTTCGCCAAATACGATAAAATGAATCAATGATTTAGTTACGATATGTTTTAGTTATGAATTTATTTACAAATGATATTGTTACAAACAACGGTGTTTAAGCTCTAAGAGTTAGCATGATTTATAAAAATAATATCACGAAATTTTGCAATTATTTAATATATCTCATTTTCCTGGTCACCCACTTTTAATGGCACTCTTTTTCTTTATCTTTATCTTGCTATAACTTGAATTTTGCTAAAATTGTTTTATTATCTATGAAACAATTGTTGAATATAATTTAAAATATTTAATTTATATATAAAAGGCAGAGTGGTTGTCATAAACGATCCTCTAGTTAAATCAATACAGGTCCTTTTTTTTAATTTCTGTAAAGTTAAGTCACTGGTTTAACACTAGAATATGGGTTGGTTAACATAAAGTCATTTTCTGAACGTATATCAAGAGAGCAATAAGGGCTTTTTTGCACACAAAGTAATTGCAAAAAATACAAGCTTCAATAATTTTTGATAAAAAAGTTCTTTAGTATAGTATGTAGTGATTTTTTTTTTTTTTTCCCCAATTTTTTCAATGTCTGGACTTTGTAAAATTATTATGTTGATGTGTGTATTTAATAGAAATTTTAAAACAGATAATTTTCAATTAAGAAATTCACGCTTACCTTGTGTGGGTGCTGTTACAGCTGATTGCAACATTCTGGACGTTCTTGAACTCAATACAGCTTCACTACCCGATACCGGACTGGACGCATGTGAATTCGAAGATGATGATGAGGAGCTGTGAGATGAACTATAACTGCTAGGCGATCGCGAACGTGAACGACTCGACGATGTTGTGCTACGTCCATGTAAATGAATACGTGAAGCACGATGTGAGGTGGTGGTGTTGGTGTTGTTTGCTGAAGAGATGACGCTAGGTATACTGGTAGTGGAGTGATGCTGTTGATTTGTTAAATTGCCTCCTTCACGCTCCATAATATTATTACTACTTGTATTTGCAGCAGCAGCAGCGGCAGCAGCTAATGCAGCGGCAGCATTTAAAATCCCACCATTGCTAGATGACCCCAACAACGTTGTTGTTGTTGTTGTTGTTGAATTTGTTGTATTGCTACTACTGTTAAAATTATTGTTACTACTATTGATTGTACTACTACTGCTACTACTATTTATTAGATTATTATTATTATTACTGCTACTACTATTTGCTGTTGCTGCCGCCGACGATGTTGCTATCACACCCAACATAGACACAGACGCTGTAGTTGGTGATTCTGAACCAGCACGCGACGATTTAATTAGTTTATTCAATTTGCTGCTCTTAGTAAGCAGCGACGTTATCGTTCCTTGATTGCTGCTGCTGCCGTCAATCGATGCGGCCACAGTATGCGTCGAAGTTGTTGTACTTGTGTCAGGCTGCGGCTGTACAACAGCGCTGGCAACATTGCCATAAATGCTGCTGCGATGTGCTGCTGGCGATGTTGCTGTTGAGGCAGGTGAGGAGGAGTGAGAGATTGTAGCAACGTAGCTGGAGCTGACAGTATTGCCGCCTGCTGCTGAGACGCCGACATTGCCACTGCCACCAGGACTGTTGGTAATCGTTGCTGATGCATCGTACCATGATGGCGGTACGCGATTATTTGTGGCGCTGGAGGTTGTTCTAAAAACAAAACAATTATTTTCATTAATATGGATGCGTCAAAAACATGATGCATATTCTGGGCACAATTACCTATCACTTATTGTTGTTGTATTTGTTGCTATATAAGGACCATTCCTATAGAGACGATCACGCGCACGTCCGCGATTGTCGCCCGGCACAGAGCCACCAACTGAGGATGGAGATGACGTGGATTGATAACTGATGTTATTGTTGCTGTTGATGTTGCTGCTGTTATTAGAACTGCTGACGTTGCTGTTGTTGTTATTTGGACGCCGTAGATAGGAATCGGTTTCAGCAACTAGACGTGAACTGCGTTCATAGTAGCCACTGTTCCGTTCTGAGAAGCTCGGTGGAGAAACGTCTTCTGTAGACCTGAAAGTTTCGAAAAATTAAGAAAATTAATTAGTTAAGGTTTAAATCAGTAAACGTTGGAATATAAGTGCAACATGGAGTATTTGAGATAATTGTATTGTAAACAAAACTTGATATTTCTACAATAGACACTTAAGTTTTGGCTGACAGCAATTAAATTTTAAAGTTACATAATGCTTAATTATAGCTATATAATTTAAACTGATTTAAAGACTTTTATGTTAAAAATATATCAAAATTGTACCTCCGCATGTTTTCTGCAAAATTTTATAGTTTTTCTTCAATTTTAAATAATTTTTGGCAAACGCAGTTTTGACATTTGCATAGACGCGATATGTTTAGCTCTGTTCGTTTTAACAACTTTTGTTTAGCTTAACTAGGTATGTTCAGTAAAAGTTTATATTAATAAAATAATCTGCGTAAACGTGGGTAGAGTAGAGAAAATCGCGGTCTTTACGGTGATTCACGTGATCAGTGTGATAAGTATACGATTTGTATGTGCATTTCAAAAGATTTCGACATACAACAATATTAAATTAATATTCATGTAAATAAATAGCATTCATCAATTCTTAAAATGTCGAAATCATTTAAACTGTACAATAAATGTGCTATAAATAAGTAATTGTACTGGTAATAATTAGTTGCTAGGAAAATTCTTCAAATATCTCAATTGCATTTTATTTTCGAAGATATTTAAGATGTAAAAGGTGGATATTTAGTGATTAAATATTTGTTAAGAAAAAAATCTTAAAAAATATATGTATACGTCATGAAAATATTCAATTGTTATTAAAAATTGTCTTATTTCGAAAAGTCTGCAATTATTTATGTTTATATTTATGTCATTTATGTCGAAGTTGAAGATTCCATTTTTTGCCTGATATATTTGTATGTTTTAATTTTATTTGACTGTATTTGAAACAGTTCAGTATTTTAATCAAAGTTAATAACCGCTTAAACGAACACTTTGCTTCTGCTGTATCATTTGTTAAATTTAAAATTTGAATTTAATTTTTCAACATATATGTTTTGCAATATTTTTTTAACTGACACAAAAAAAAATTCCTCACATTTTTCATTATATTAAAGCATTTATTATAGTTATTTTAATTAGTTTTATTAACACTCATCACTGCTCTAATTCAGCAACATTAATATATGTGTTATTTAACAATATTTATGTAAAATGTTTTCCACTATCCCACGGCATGGAACATTTTTACACAAATTTATAAATATTGATTGCTTACTGCATACATTTCACTATCCAACCGTGTGAAATTAAATGCAGCATTTATTGTAAACAATATTTTTTTGCGCTTTTATTAAACTGTTTATTGAAGTTATTTGATAGGTAATTTTATTTCTTTGATAGTTTCAGGTTTTTTATTATGATTAAAATTCAACTGTTTAGTATTTTAATATAACTGCGTATATTAAATATTATTATAGTGACTTAGTTATTAATGTTTTGCTAAATAATACTAGTCTTTAAGTTATTCAATTTGTACACATTTTCAGTTTTCACACAGGTTTTACACTTTTCTATACATTTCATGTTTTAGTTGAATTGAATGAACGCTTTTTGAAATAAATTTATATAGAGTATTATTACATTTTATGTTACAGCTGTCAACAAATCCTCGCGTGATATAGTTTTCTTTTTTTTTCGTCTGTACTGCTCAAAACTTGTATTGTATAACTAGTCACCGATCGACGCGTTTTGTTTTGCCTGATCCTCGTTTACATTTATATTTTTTTTATCTGCCTAAATTGCTCAAATCCTTTAGCGTTCCTGTTTAATATGCATGACAAGCATGGCGTCATGTGAACTGGTGATTTAGTTGTTGGTGAGAGCGAGACAATTGTTTTGACAGACTGTTGTTAAAGCGAAAAAGAGCATGCAATACTCGGAACGCTGGGAACGAAACAGTGAAATGGAACAGCATAAATAGCCAAAGTAGGGATGTTTGATTTTTTTCCTTGTACTTGCGACTTTGTGGAGGTTTGCTGCAAAAGTTTTTATTTGGTTAATGTTTAAAAATATTCAACATTTCCCGTTTCAGTATGCTTTGAAAAAAAAAAATTTAAGCTTTATAAAAATTATGTTTATATTTTAAACTGTACAATAGTAGACCCTCAACAAACTTCCAGTTTTAAAAACATGCAGAATTTTTAAGGGTGTAAACATAAACATATCTTTGTAAAATGCACTATTCAGGTAGCAAAATTAGTTTTGTGTTTTTTGTTGTTTTGTTATTTTCTGGTTATTTGTTTTGAACTGTAAATTTCATTGTGATGTAAAAATCGTGCAAGCCAAAGAAGTTTTTACCTGAGGTGTCAGTTTAGTTACGAATTAACTATAACGTTCACTTTTCCCTATATAATCATTTACCTGGCAACGATCTGGTATTAAACATATTTCGAATGACTAAAATTTTAAAATCGTTCCTTTGGAATTTGCAAGATTATATATTTGAGGTGTATTTTGCGATATTTTTAATTAAGAACAATTATAAAGAAAAGGTTTGAAAATTAAATTGAAATTATTGTAATATATTAAATATATATGCAATATGGCGCTGTAAATGTAGTAAAAAAAACATTTATATTTACAATCGCACAAATATTTTTTTATTCTCATAAATTTTCCAAAACTTGTAGATGAATTATGTTTTGCATTTTCGATATCCTAGAAAATCCAAGAATTAGTTATTTATTTGAAATAAAATAGAAAAATTAAATTTAAGGCTAAAAAATTCAAAATGGGTTAACTGATGCTGTTATTTTACGTGCATGTAGTAGATTGTTACACGCGCTAGCTCTGTTCGTTTACGCTTTGATACCTCGCACTGCTGTTGTGTTGTACCTAATACATGCTTGACAAAATGTGAATGACTTTGTAATGATGTCAAGTTGATTCTGTTAATATATTTAATAAGTTATATTTATATAAAGTTATGGCAAAGAGACGGACTTTTAGGCCAGAAGTCAACCAGAATAGTGGATTCCGATCAGAATTATGAATTTGAACCAAAAGCATGACACTCGCATCAGAATTAAAAGTTCAGCTCTGGTGAGGCAGACATGTGTATGAATAATTCTAGTCTATATGATTAAACTTACAGCCCTCATTTATGTCTGTCATTTCTGACTTCCATTATGAGCCCGTTCACACGTTTTCTGCTGGGTTTTTAAATTTTTTCAGTAAAGTAATTAAAGAACCACGATCAAGATTTTATACAAAAGTTAGGGGGGTGCAAATAAAAGTCTTTTCTCGTATCTTCGTTATCGCTCAACTCAAGTACATCTCACCCAATTTTTGCAATTCTTTCACTAATATAAAGGTATATGTTTAACTTAAATTCTAGCGTTCTTAATTTTTGTTAAACAAATTTTAAAAGTAATTAAAATTTGAGTTTAGAAAGTAACAAAAATAAAATCAAGCACAAAAATGATTGTTGCATAAAGATTTTTCCTGTTTTTCCCTCTGCGATGGTGTTTCTTATGTTTTCTTGTGGGACGTGTTGAATTCATTTTCTGATTATTTTCTTTTACAAAAACAGGTACTTAATACGCTTCGGTATTAAGGGGGAGATGCCTTTATAATTTCGGAAAAATTAAAATTTTCTTTTATATAAAATATTTTATAAATGTTCTGTTAAAAGAAAAAAGAGAAATATTAAATACTGACGGTCAAAAACGCCTGAGTCCATAACCGTAATTTTGCAGTTAGTTGAAGCGCTTCGGGCAAAGTACCTATTGTAAAGTTTTAGCCGAAAACCCCGATGAGGCACGAGTAGCGAAGAAGAACCGAAAGTTTTTCTCCGAGACAAAAGCGGAATCACTTAAACTCATAGTTATACCGTATCGAAACATTAAACGAGATTATCTCGAAAAAATACTGGTGCTGTAACTTAAAAAGTTTTTAACCATCAGGCTGAAATTTTGACAAGTTTTTCTCTAAGTAGTATCGAAAGGATTAACCTAAAAATTTAAAGATACCGTGTGAATAAATTATTTTTTTTTGATTAAAATTATTAAAAAAATATTCGATAATCTGGTCCTTCGATTAAACAGCCGATACAAATTTGAATTTTTTACGTTTTTATTATTTTACAGGTTTATCCTTCCCTGTAACATATCAGTAATCGAAGAAAAAACCCTGTATTTCAGATAAATGGAAAAATGTTGACAGCTGCAACACTTTAGATTCCTCGCAGCAGACACCCGAGGAGATACTCTGCAGAGCCACCATTTGAAAAGAAATCTTCAAAGGTGTATCAAAAACAGAGGAAAAAAATAATCAAATTATGTTATCAATTTGAAAAAAATTTATTAAAAATGCCTAATTTGACACTATCTAAAGGTATCTCCCGCTTTAATTGTCACTTTAATATCACCTGAAAATTCTTTTGGGTGGTGATTTTTTTAAGGTTTCAGTATTCGACTTAAAGAAATGTTGAGATTTTTTGAAAATTTGAATGTTTAGTACTACTTTAATAGAAACGATATAAAATACGAAAACAAAATGCTTAAAAAAGTAAGGTGCAGAGGGAATGTTTGGGTTTAAAATTTAAAAATTTTTTCATTGTTTTGATTTTGATATTCAGTATTTAAAACACACAAGTAAAGGTTTTAAATTTACTCAAGGAATTTTTAATTAATTTTATTATGCAAAGATTTAAGGCAGGTTGCGGAAAAACTCGCTCATAAACGATTGAAAATGCAATCTTATCATAAGAACTCATTTGCAAAAACATCGTGTTCTCTCAGGGGAGACTAAATACAATGATTGTTTGCTCCCGCGATCTACCTACGAACGATCTTTTTGACAAGCGGCTCATAAGAAATGTGTATTCATAATATCACTGCATGTTAACGCTTCCTTAAGTATTCACTATTTGAACGTTCACAAAAACACTGCCACTGTGCAAGCCCGTGGCTCTCCACTGTGTAAGCCCGTTACTCTCTCCAAAGAATTTATCATGATAGAATTCGATTGCAAAATGAGTTATTATGAGAAGATTGAATTTTGAATCGTTCGTGAGCGTATTGTTAAAAGTTCATGGGTAAAGCGCAAGTAGAAGAAATCATTCTCAGAAGACTCAGTGTCTTGTAAAACGTGCCGAAGATGATACACACGATATTATTATCGTGTGGCTATAGCAAAGTAACTAATTTTGCCACGTGCCTTTTATGTGAAAAACAACTTAAAGGGTACATTTTAGGGAACATTAAAAGGCATTACAAGACTATATATAAAAACATAATTTTCATGAAGTTTTTACATCCTCAAGTGACCAAAACGTTTCCAATCGGCAAAGTTTTAACCACCGACCGATAAAAACTACACAAGCATTCATCTTTAAATTGCGAACGTTCGTTTGCTTTTAAATTTTTTGTTTGAAATTCACTCACAAAGCAAAAAAAGTACGAGGAAAATAAACTCACGAACGATTAAAGATTCAATCTTTATAATATGAGTTTCTCATTGAGTTTTATAGCGAGCGCTCACAACCAACGAACAATCACGAGTGAGTCAACAGACGAAGATAACAGCGTAGTGTTTTTGTTGGTGATATTTAAGAATGTTGCTTTTGTTTGTGAGAGATCGTAAGAGGTTTTGTTTGCGGCATATGTATTGCACTCATTGAAAATTGAAAGTAGGAAATTATAATTGGTGATTAGTTATGAAAACAATCGTATTTTGATAGTTCTCCGCACTCTGATTAAAGGTAATCGATCATTTGACTATCTGTAGTCATGCACCCGGCTTGTCACTCACTGACATGATATATCACTTTGAATCAGCTTAAAACAAAATATTAAAATTTGTTCCATAGAGTAAGACCATAATTTTGGTCCAAACCTCACATAAGAATTTCCGACAAAAAATGAAATTGAGTTTTGGAGATTTTTATTATGTATAACTTTTTAGAAAAATTAAAAAATAATGCTTCAAAATTTGAACCCCATCGTTTATATGACTTCAAACTTTAAAATCCAATATTTCTGACTATGCAGAGCAAACTCACTTCTTTAAGCTAAAATCAGCATAAGTTCTGAGCAAGAAAATCCGCTCGTGCTAGTTAGATTTCGAAATTTTGTGAGCGCTCATGTTCATAACTATGAGTAATGTAAGAGTCACAAAAAAGTTAATAATTTTGTACGTTAAGCTTAAACTAAGTTTGAAAATAATCTACGAAATAGTGTCCGGTACTTTGTGTCAATTCTTCGTGTTTATCTTTGTTTTTGTTAAGAACAAAAAGTGAGTTTTAATTCCAGATAAGAAGGTATGAATCATGCAAAGAGCAGTGAGTAGAAGAAAGGGGCCGGAAATAAAGTACGTAGTTTCGTAATGAACAAAAAAAAAAACACAAAATAAAAGGAAACAAAACAACCTGCTTATATACAGTAGCTGGTTAACTTTGGCTAGAATTATTTAAGGTTCTGGCAAATATTAAATGCATGCAAAAAATTCGCCTTGCGAGCTTTCCAGAATGCCTGGCTTTATTTATGTTGAATTCCGGTTCCGGTCTAACATTCAGCAGAGCGCTTACTAGGCTTCCCAAACAACCACTCCCCCTCCTTCCACTCCACTATGCTTTATTAACCCTTATGTGAAAAAGCTACACACACAGACACACAAACACACACGAAAGCATTGGAATTTTAGCGCAGCATCATGGAAATAAACAGACTTACTTATGTATATAGAAAGATAGATAGCACATACATATATATGTATATAGATATATATATATATAATGAAGTTAAGTATATGTATATATAACTGTTTTATTTTTATTTGTATGTCTGTCTGTCTATATATATGTGTAGTGCAAATACATAGAAGCACCATTAAAAAACAGCTCATTTCTGCGCCGACTCAGTTAAATGCAGTTAAAAGTGAGACGAAGAAAGAAAGAAAAAAATAATCAATTCAGCTAAAATCCCACGAAATAAGAGAAGCAGCAAAAAAAAATACTCTTATTTATATACATAACTTAATACTTAAAATATCTAAAATTATTTATATAAAAAAAATATATGTACAATAACAACATTTGTTGCGCCACAAAACCCTGGAACATCGCATGCATTACGCTCGGATTACAACTGAACAGAGGCACTAATACTAAATATAGCCATGTATGTTTGTTTGTGTGTCTATGTGTGTGTTCTATACTATTTTTGTTAGTCGAAAACCGGGAGAGCTATTTTGGCTAAAATTACTCTTTACTTTAATGCTATTCCAGTTGAATGCATTTTATGGAATTTTGCTGAATGGACCTCCCCAACCACCAACCCACCAACCAACCCACCCACCAACCAGCCAACAATCGCAGCCCAGCAGCAATGCCTGGACTACAACCCACAACAACAAGGACAACATAGGTCGTCAGCAGCACGTTACGTGACAATGATGCTGATCATGTTGTTGATACTGACGATGATGATGATGATGATGATGACTGGCAGCAGCGCATTAGCTGTCGGCATTGTTTTGGAATTTTAATTGTTTTTTTTTTCTTTATTTTAAAACAAAACTCTTGTTATTTGAGATCTAAACAGTAGCTTTAAGCTTTCAAAATAAAGATATTTTAAAGCTTTAAGCAAGCGCCTCAAATAAATTACAAGCATCAAATCATCAAAATAAATTTTTTGTTTCTTTTAGCCTGTCAAAATTCGGTTCGTCAAGCAGAAAAGATAAGCAAAAACTTTTTTGTTTTACATAAAATTTTATTTTATTACTGTTCAAAAGAAAATCTGCAAAAAGAAAAAAAAAACAAAAACACACATTAAATTTTTCATGCAATGCACTCCCAAAAGTATTACCGTTAGCTTTTGGCTGTATCTTATTTAGCAGTCAGCTAAAGTAATGAAAAATTTCCGCCCACACCTTAGGGGGCCAATAATTTAGGTACGTAGTATAGCTTTATGCAGCAGCAGAAGAAGCAGCAAAAGTACCAGCAGCACCAGCAGCACCAGTAGCAGCAACAACTACAAATGAGCGTTTCCCATGGAGTACGTGCTGATTTGCAGCACTCCAAGGAAAATGTCAAAACTGCCAAGACAAGAAAACCAAAAAAACCAAAAAAAAAAACAAAAAAAAAAGAAATAAGAAAAAATGAAATAACTTTGTTTTGCTTAAGGATTCGCTATGACAGACGCACGATAAGCCAACAATAAAAAAAAAGTAGCAAGGCAGATGGGGCTGAAAGCTTAAGCTTAGGAAAGTGAAAAGTACGCATAGCAAACCCCGGCTAAATTACTGATTCTCAGAATAGAAAAACAAAAAAAAAAAAAAAAAAAATATAGTGATATCAGCTAAGCTAACTTGGGCTAATGTGCAGTGATGTTTAAGACAGTGTCTTGGGAGAAATTAACAAAATTTCGCTATAAAGTAATATAAAATGAATAACTAAGATAAACTCTAAGACCTCGAAACAAACGTAGTACACTGCTCAGAGAGAAACAGAAGAGAGTTAGTTAAAATTTTAAAAATTATTAATGAAGGTTACGAAGTAAGTTCTTTAAACAAGACATGAAGGCAAGAAAATTAATAAAATTTTATAAAAATTTGTAAAATTTTATAAAGTCACAAAATTTTCGCTTTTGATGAGAATTTTTCGCTAAAATATAATAATTTGGTACTATAGTAAACAAAAGTGCAAGAAATCAGAAAGGCGGGAGAAATGAAAATAAGCAATTTTAGAGCCGCTGATGACAAATCTGTAAAAAAATGTTGTCTATCACGTCAGGAATTTGAGATACTTGAGATCAAGTCAGCTAAAGTGAGACCACTGACGTTCAAATTAGGCAGGTTAATAATAGATCAACGATTAAAAGATAATCGATTAAACAAAACTGTTCGTAATGAATAAAAATTTGAAAAATTTCATGCAGTCACAACATTTCATTTTTGATGATAATTTTTTGATAAAATATAAATATTTGGTATTAAAGTAAACAAAAATTCAAGAAAAAAGAAATGCGGGAGATACAAAAATAAGCAATTTTATTGTTGGTGATCATAAGTATGTAAAAAATGTCTTCTATCACGTCGGGAATTTGAGAAAATTGAGGTCAAAGTAGCTAATGTGAGACTTGACATCCAAATAAATCAGTTAAATCATAGATTATACTCCGTTAATCAAACATATTCGTAACGAATAAAATTACTAAGTCACAAAATTTTACTTTTAATGATAATATTTCGATAAAATATAAAAATTTCTTAAGCAAAAATGCAAGAAAGCAAAAAGGAGGAGGAAAGGAAAATATGCAATTTTAGGGTCGGTGATCACAAATATGTGTAAAAATGTTCGTTATCACGTCAGGAATTTGAGATACTTGAGGCCAAAAAACCTAAAGTGAGACTCTGACATCCAAATAAAGCAGTCAAATCATGGATTATACTCGATTAAACAAAACTCTTAGTTATAAATTAAAATTTTTAAAATATTTTATAGTTACAACAGTTCATTTTTGATGATAATTTTTCGATAAAATATAAATATTTGGTATTAAAGTAAACAAAAATTCAAGAAAAAAGAAATGCGGGAGATACAAAAATAAGCAATTTTATTGTTGGTGATCATAAGTATGTAAAAAGTGTCTTCTATCACGTCGGGAATTTGAGAAAATTGAGGTCAAAGTAGCTAAAGTGAGACTTGACATCCAAATAAATCAGTTAAATCATAGATATACTCCGTTAATCAAACATATTCGTAACGAATAAAAATTTGTAAAATTTTATTTAGTCACAACATTTTACTTTTAATGATAATATTTCGATAAAATATAAAAATTTCTTAAACAAAAATGCAAGAAAGCAAAAAGGAGGAGGAAACGTAAATAAGCAATTTTAGGGTCGGTGATCACAAATATGTGAAAAAATATTCGTTATCACGTCAGGAATTTGAGATATTTGAGGTCAAAAAACCTAAAGTGAGACTCTGACAAAAGTAGTCAAATCATGGATTATGCTCGATTAAACAAAACTCTTAGTTATAAATTAAAATTTTGAAAATATTTTATAGTTAACAATATAGCTAACAATACTTAGAGAATCTGTTAACATAACTTGTTAGGATGGACGCTACTTAGAACGCACAAGGTCTGGGTGCTGGCATGCGTTAAAGTTTTGTAAAAAAAAAACAGTTTCAAAGTTTTCTGACATTGTACGGTTGTTGATAATTTTCAAAATTTTTAGAAACTCGAAATCTAGTTCGACTCTGAACGGACTTTTAACTTTGAATTCAAAAATTCTTCAGAGATACCTGGTTTTAAAATGAAAACTTCGACAATTTAATAAAACAAAAAATTCTTTATATCATTAAAGCAAAAAAAAATTACACAAGTTACTTGTATTAATCAGGAAATAACCACTAACATAAAATTCGATAGATTAACTAATAAAACTTTGTTGGGTTACCCAAGAACTTAGCAGACACCAAACTGTCGAAGCCCTTGTGTAAACTTACATTAGTTTTTTGTTATTTTTCTCCAAGTATTTATTTTAAATTTTAGAACACAAAATTCTCACAAAAGAGAAGAACTGTTAAATTTTTAAAAGACCTCGGATTTTTCGGGGCCGAATATAGTTTTTTTAAGATATTTTAATTATCACAGGAAGTTTCAGTACAAAAAATTCAGTTCTGGATTGTTCAGAATCGTGGAATAACAATTACATATGT
This sequence comes from Tetanocera ferruginea, assembly GCA_958299015.1. NCBI lineage: Eukaryota > Metazoa > Arthropoda > Insecta > Diptera > Sciomyzidae > Tetanocera > Tetanocera ferruginea. The sequence continues at coordinate 149,599,439 of OY282641.1, forward strand.
AGTTGATTATTTTGAAATTTGATAAATATCAAGTGGCACTTCAGTAAGAAAATAACCAAAACAAGCAGGAAAAGTAATAAATTGGTTAATTTTAAAAGGTTCTGAATCTGAATTCAATTTATGCGGTGGTGACCGTGGCATGCAGATTAAGTGTGTGGCTTAGCATGCTCGGAGCCCGGGTTCGATCCCCAGCCGCGGCGAAAAGTTTTTTCAATAAAAAATTTTTCTGATCGGTCACCACCTCTCTGCAGACAATGGCAAACCTCAGAGAGTAAATAATGACATGTAAAGCTTCTTGAGAACATGAACTTTAGCCGTTCGGAGTCGGCATAAAACATGTAGGTCCAGTTCTCGGTCAATTGTGTGCAAACATTTAAAAACACACACAACACAATTGATCATAAGAAGCTCGGTCAAATTCCTTTCAAGGGCTAAAATGGCCAATTTTGTTTTTTTGTTGAATCTGAATTCAATTTATGGAATAAATATGGAATATTCAAGAACGGAATTGGAAAGGAACTTTTTCAAAAACGCACTATTGTAATAATCACAAGTCGTCGTTAAAAAGTCGTCATTAATAAGTACCAAATTAATTTTCTGTGCATGTTAAACATTTTTAAAAGCACTGAAATGGCCTTATGTTACAGTTTGAGTTATATAGGGTGCGGAGCGTGACACTTTTATATATTAAGATTGTGTCTTGAACGTCACAAAAAATGCATTTGGTGTCGAATCATCCGAATTATTAGATTTATCATTAAATTTTCACATTAAAAGTTATATCTTAAAACGAAGTTAAATGACATTAACTGTAATGAATTTCAATGTAACTTTGTTTTGTAATTGCAAATCAAAGTAGCTGTTTATTAAAATTTATACAAGCAAATTAAAAAAAATGTATATTATAAATGTTTTTTCAAACCATCATCAAGTTCAAAACAAACCATCAGCGTGATTTGAACCGTGCACCATCGCTACCATAGTACAAGAGTCGAACGATCTAACTTCATGCCATTAATCTGATGGCATCAGAGTGAAAAAAATGAAAAAAAAAAATACAAGCAAGCCGAACACGAAGATTGCAAGCATCAGATAAATAAAACAAAACGACATGTATGAAACAGGAAGAAACAGAACTGGTTTTCTATCAATGAAGAAAGCATAGGGTGGTCAAATATATTTAAATTTCAACTAATCGAGTTTTGACTAGACAAACACTAGTCAGATTGTTCTTGTGGTTTGTCTTAAAACTGCAAAAATTGTTAATATATGATATACCTATTTTGAAAAAATGTGTTATTCTAATATTTTTAAAAGTAGGCTTTGAACAAAAAAATTGTGTATTAAGAGGACTTTTGATAAAGGCTCCCGTTTTTCGAGTATTTCGGGTAGTTTTGGGTATTAACGGATATTTCGAGCTATCCGGGCATTTTAAGATATCCGGAAAACGGCCGATTACCCGGGCTTTTAAGCTACCCGGGCTCTTTTATCGAGTGTCGAGTGCCCGGTTAAACGGAAACCTGTACAAAGCTCTAAAAAATCGAAGGCCATACTTTTCATATGTAGCTTTAGTGCGTTCGATTCGCCAGCCTATGAGAAAACAACAACAAAGTCTCCAGCTAGTTGAGGATAAAAAAAGACCACCACCGATTGAGTTGAGTAAAGTTACTTTGCCAAGTTCTTATTTTTTAGTACGGTTTGTGTACGGGATAAGGTAAAATGTCATAGATTCTGCCAAAATGTGATGTGAGTACAACAACAAAATTAAATTTTTTCAAGCAGTCAACTGTTTTATTTTCAAAATGTTTCAAAATGTCTTATGTCGATTGATTTATTGGCAGGTAAAAAATTTTAATTTATTTATTGATGTGGTCTGTCATAACAAAAGTGTTGACAACTATTAAGCAAATAAAATCAAAATAAGTAGACTTCTTTTTCACAAGCGAGTTGAGCACTGGCGAATTGAACCTAGTTATTATTGTAATTCTAGAGGAGGTTCTGATTTTTTTATCAGAACAATAGTTTTGAACGGCAGAATTTTTGGAATTCACCGTCAAACAAATAACTCTCTATCCTTTTTGAAATCCGCAAAATATGACTACAATACAGAATTAAATTTTCCCTGCTCTTATGTTGTTCTAATGCAGCTCAATTTCAATTTCAACTGCAATACCTAAAAATTACCCTTTAATAATTTTGTGTTGCAGATTTCATAGATTAAAATTTGTCATTTTGTTTTACTATGTTTTTATATTTAAGGTATAAATAGATGTACGGTTGAAAGGCTATTAAACTGAAGATAAATGAAATAAAATAATTGAAGGGTGTTATTTGATTATCAAAATGTTGAGAGTTTAATTAAAAATAAAGAGAGCATCGTGTTGTATACCTGATACATTTTTTTTTTTCTATCCGAATATACCCTCCAACCACCACCACCACTCATTTACTGTTTACAAAAATTGAAATTATACCATATGAAGTTTGTTTTTATAATTAAGAAAAATATTATACCCTCAACTCATTTCATTTTCATTCTCATTTCAACTAAAAACTGTGCTCAGAGAAGTACTTAAATGATGATGATAAAGTATTTCGTATAATTTATGTTACAAAAATGTATCTGGCACGTAGATTTTGTGTTGGGTTAAATTAAAATTTAGAGTATTCAAGAGATATTATCTCAAATTGAACTTTTTTGAGTTTTTACATAATCAACATAAAAACTATTAATCAGGAAATCAGAATTTTTTTATTTTCTCTGCTAAGTATGAAAGTTCTTTTACAATTTTCAGATTTTACGATTTGAGAAGTTTTTGGTTTTTTTTTTGTCACTAAATGAAATTCGAAAATGGTTTTCAGTCATTTAATGACAGTTATATACAACCACCTAGAGTGACAGTTGAATACAAACACTTTGCATAACGTCAGCAAGATTGAATGTGCCTTTTATAATTTAGATTTCTCATTTCTTTTTTTGCACGAACAACATATTTTAAATAGCATACATCATCAATCACTAACTTGAGTTGTCGAGTTGTCCATGAATGTTGGTTTTAATGCAGCCCTTTTTTAAGAAAAACCATCAATATTACAAGGCTTTTATAATGAAAATGCATTTTGAATTCATTCAGCCATCCATCCAACCAACCATGGCAGTGCATTTCCAGCAATTGTTGGTATTTCTAAACTTTCGACCTCAATTAAGCCTGGGAAGAGAGGCAAGACAAGGCATTACCTTCTGAACTCACGTTACATTACGTAGGTGGTAGGATGGTGGTGGTGGTATTGCTGTTGGTCACAATTCGGTTTGACTCATTATGGCAGCGAGTGTATAGAAGAAAATCCATTAGGGCAAGCATTGTTACCCCCCACACGGCACCGTCTCCGTCGTTGTCAACGTCAACGTCATCGTTGCCAAAGTCTGAGGGTAAAGTTGAACAGAGTTTAAAATACATACATACACAATAAATATATGTATAGCATTAGTTTATCTATGCTATGGTTCTTCTGGGTTGCCGCCACTAGACGATTTTCGAGAAATAGATAGTTTTATGACGGTAAAGCGAAAATTCCAACATAAGAGTGAAAGCGACAAAACATACAATATTGAATGAAATAAACTGAGTGTGTGAGTGAGTAGCAGCAAAAGTGCAAAAATGCTTAGAAAATGTGCGCAAAATCCTGCGCTCACTCGGTCTCTCTTTCTCTCTGGATTTTCCCAGCTCTCGCCCTGTATATGCGCTGCCTGCTGTCATCATTTTATGAAAATATCCTTCACGAGTAGATATTATAAAATATGTAATGTATTTAAAGGAAGAAGCAAAACAATATGCTGCGTTGGGCTTCGACTGCTGTTGTAACTGAAAACAGAAATGAGGTCGTAGAAACGGAAAATGAAAGCGGTTCGGTTCGGTATGCTCGTTGCCAGAACCCCGACTGCGCTGAAAATATACTCTTATGTATGCCGAATGAGTGTTATCTCTAGTCAAACAATAGCAAATGGTTAGGTTACATCGATACAATAGCAATGCTGGTGGTGGAGAGGGTTTGCTCCAAAAAGGCTATGCACGGACAATGGAGCAGCTACAAAGAATTTGTAGAGAAGCATAAGAACAAAAAGTATAAAATAAAACGTACTTTAAGCAAAAGCAGCGAACCAGAGCTTTGTCGGAATGCAATTTTTTTTTTTTTTCTTTATATACTATGTGAGTGCATCGAAAACTTTCGTAAATGATAAGAAATTGCATCATTACTAAAGCTGCAGGCAAGAGTTCATTAGGGTTATTAATATAATTCAATTGAAAAACCTATGTTACAAGATTTATTTGCAAATTCTCGACATGAAATGTGGAATATTACGTAAATGAAGTATTTTAAGCTATATTTTTTAATGAGATTTCTTGTAATACCTACTGTATTTTAGAATTTCGGTTTAATGCATGATAATCTTACAAAAATTTGTATGTAGACAATTAAATTATTTTTGTAAAATATTTTAAATTTCATGGTTTAGTTGGTCAAGAGCTTATTCATTTAATTTTAATATTCACATAGGTTCAATCCTCAGCCAAACCGTGCTGTATTTTTATTTTGGGTTATTCAAACTTATACAAGTAAATAGTTTAAGAATAAATTTCATAACGTAAAAATTTATGAAACTGCAATCATCGTGATTTGAACCGAGGTTTGAACATCGCACAAGAATCGAAAGTTGTAACTTCGTGCCATTTACCTGACGGTGTGTGAACGAACGAAATGCAAACAAAATACAAGCAAGACGAAGACGAATATTTCAAACATCAAAGCGACAAACTCGAAACAGCCAAGTGACCAATGACAGGGGTTCGAAGCGCTACTAACTGGCTTTTTTATGGATTTCAAAGTGCTTCCCTACTCATATACATGTACTAGCATAAAAGTCGTCATATGACGGGCTGGAACCAAGTCATCAAATAAATTTTCTACACATACTTTCAGGCTGCACAGATTTAAAAAATAAAAAGGGAGTATATCATAAACGTACTTTTGTGATAACCAATGTTGTCTAGTGAGAGAGAGTAACAATTAAATTTTCAGTGCATACTTAAGGCAGACTCAAGAAGCACTGTAATAGCAGATATAATTATATACAGTTTGCTGTTTAGCTTATATATACTTCAGGCTGAACAGGTTCAGGTTCAGTTGTCAGATAGGACTTAAAAAGCACTGTAACAGTAAGACAAAATTATGTACAGTTTAATGCGCAGTAGTTGAGGAAAATGAGGCTAGTCTTCTTGTAGGTACTCATATTTTCAATGCATAATTTCTGAATAGGTTCTGGTTCAGGCTGAACAGAATTTAAATGGTCTAGTAATAAACAATTATGAACAGTATGAGTGAAACAGGTTCTGGTTCGGGCTGAACAGAAAGCATAGCAATAACAATTATGAACAGTTTGAGAGATTTAGGGCACGGACCACGCCGCTTTTTTGTTATATATTAGAATACTTTCTTGATTATTATTTTATATATTAGAATACTTTCTTGATATACTCGCTTGGAAAAAGCTTGTGAAAATTGTTGTGAAATCCTTACAAGCAATTGTAGAATAATAAAAAGAAAAACCTTAAAGAAATATTCTTTCTTAAAGAGGAATGATCGTATTTGTCAATTGATTTGAATAAAATAATTATTCTGGGCTTTATAAATTGATGGTTCTATATAAAAAACAAAACTTTAAATTGAAATCTAGTTGAAACATATTGCTTTTTCATTCTATAGCGTAATTTCTCCACCATTTTATGTCGAAATATATATATATTGTTGTATACCGCTACAAACGCCTAATTATCTTCTTTTCAACGACTTTCATTCAAAATAAAAAAATATTAAAAGTAATGAATTACGAATAAAAACATTAAGAGAGCCCGAAAAAAACTATTTTTTAACCCTAACGTTCGGGGTTCGTTCGTTCCAACGACATAAATCCAAAATAAAAATCTTAAAATATGAGCAAAAATCTTTCGAAACCCCAATTCAACCTCCGTTGAAGATCCGGTCAAAAATTTATATAGTTTTTTTTAAATAATTTGAGGGTTGCTGAAATTGTTATAAATTTGTATAGATAAGGTCAAGACTTTCTTGTCCAGAACAATTTTGAAAAAATAAGATTATATAAAAAAACTCGTTTTTTTAAAGCGGAAAATGATAAACGCAAAGCAAAGTTATTCCAACATAATCGGTGCAAACTCAGAAAGTTTGCAGACACTAATGAAATTTTAATCACGATATATTATTAGATAAAAGACAAGCATCATGCTCCGTACCTAATATTGCTTAAACTGTAATTATGTCTAGCCGTTACAGTGCTTCTTAAATTTCCTAACTTATAACATGCGAAAAAAATTTAAGCCTGAAAGTATGCATAGAAATTTTATTTGAAATAAAACATGATATACATAAACCTAAAAAATTTAGTGTCGTATTTTTATTATGAATAGTCCCAACTCGTCATAGAACCGGTTTTTATTCTTGTCTAGTTTAACTTTTGGTGGACTGAAAATTTTTCAAAATTTTATTAAATTTTTTATTCATTTATTTTCAATATTATTCTTTTTGACTCAAAGGGAAAGATAGTCTATTTTGTGCAAAAAATATAAAAAAAAACAAAAAACAAATTGGCCATTTCAGCCCTTGAAAGGACTTTGACCGAGCTTCTTATGATCAATTGTGTTGTGTGTGTTATTAAAAGTTTGCACACAATTGACCGAGAACTGGACCTAAATGTTTTATACCGACTCCGAACGGCTAAAGTTCATGTTCTCAAGAAGCTTTACATGGCATTATTTACTCTCTGAGGTTTGCTATTGTCTGCAGAGAGGTGGTGACCGATCAGAAAAATTTGTTAATGAAAAAAAACTTTTGCCGCGACTGAGGATCTATCTTGGACTCTGAGCATGCTAATCCACACACTTACCTGCATGCCACGGTCACCAAATATAATAGTTAAAAAAAAAAATCATCAAAATTCCAAAACTTATTGTAATTTTAACCTATAGATATTAGTCCAGATCGGTCTCTTCATACAAACAAAAAGTGTTTGATAAACTGGGTCTAAAATATTTTTTATTTATTTATTTATTTATTTATTTATTTAAAGATAAACATCAGTACACTAAGAGCTATGCTCTTTTATAGTACAACATAAAAAAGACTTAAATTAAGCCATAATAATAACAACTCAAGATTGCTTGGCTCTAGTGTCCGACCGAATATTCGGTTTCGGTTTCGGTTTCGGCCAGTTTCGGCCCTTTTAGTCAGTTTCGGCTATTCGGCATCAATATGGCCGAAACCGAAACCGAAACCGAATAACTCTAAACACTAAAAAGTTCCTTAAAGTGGTATTAAAAATTATCCCTTTATTTATTATTTTTAAGTTGAACTTTAATATTCAAAGAATATTTATTGTATGTATACGTTTTTATTATCTGTTTGAATTGTTTTGTTTTTGAAAGCTTTTAACAAAATTTAAAAAAAAAAATAAAATGTTTTTAAAAACAAATTTGTATGTAGACTTTCAGTTTCGGTTTCGGTTTCGGTTTCGGCCGAATATTACAAAAATGGCCGAAATTCGGTTTCGGTTTCGGTTTCGGCCAAAATTTTGGTTTCGGTCGGACACTACTTGGCTCATCCTACACGAAACTAGTTTGCAAAAAAATTCCCCAACGATTTCTCAAAATTTTTTATTTTTTCATTTTTGGAGCTTTATTCTATATTATTTTTTTACAATTCTGAAAAAAATTTATTTTTTCAGGGTGCGCAGAACGTTAAAAATACGTTCTCACAACTAATCACTTCTTATAACTTCCTTCTTTCAATTCGTGATTACTGAAAAAATTACGTCGCAAACAAAAGCAATTATGATATCTCACACACAAAAGTAATGATCGCAAATATCACGAATGAAAACACTTCGATCTTCTTTGATTGGTTCCCTCATAAACGTTCGTTGGTTGTGAACATTCATTTTAAAATTCAATGAATAACTCATGTTGTAAAGATTGAATCTTTAATCGGTTGTGAGCATATTTTTGAAGTGAAAACGCTCATAAACGATTAAAAATTCAAACTTCTCATGACAACTCATTTTGCGATTATATTTGATAGTGAAAAATACTTTAAAAAAAACTGAAATCGGTTGTGAGCATATTTTTGAAGTAAAAACGCTCACAAATGATTAAAAATTCAAACTTCTCATGATAACTCAAATTGCGATTATATTTTCTCATGATGGAAACTTAAGAAAGAGTTAACATGCAGTGATTTTATGAATACACATTTTTCATGAGCGCACTTGTCAAAGCGATCGTTCGCAGGTAGATGGTGGGAGCAAACAATCATTACATTTAGTCTCCCATGAGAGAACACGATGGCAATGTTTTCATGAACGTTTGATTTCTTAAATATTTATCATGATAAAATACAATCGCAAAATGAGTTATCATGAGAACAAAGAATTTTTAATCGTTCATAAGCGAGTTTTTCCGCACCCTGATATTTTCTACCCAACATAGGCACTTTTTTTCAAAAAATTCCAGAAAGCCTACGAGTTAGCATATCGTTAAACCATTTCGTCGAAGGTATTCAAATGAGCTAAGGAATATTTTAGACCGAGTTTAGCAAACCATTGTTTTGCTAATCAGCCTAATAGATTTACTATGTTTCAAAATTAATTAAAAACTTGAAATCTTGTGTCAAATCTGGTAGTTATGGTAATAGTTGTCTTAATTTATAAACTTACTTTTTGAACTTATTTATTTTTAAGCTTATTTTTTATCGAATATCAAAATTTTTTTATTTTTTTTAATCAAAATCTTGGTTTTGGACTGAATAAAAAAAGGACATAATTATTGAGTTTTATCACTTGACAACCACAGCATGAATAGAAGTTGAAGGAAATGGTTTTCCAATAATTTATTTTTTATTTATATCAACCAGAGTAAATACGTTATTCCATCACAATTATTACCCAGTCATAATTCACAAGAACTTCTTATTTGTATCTTTATATTCTGTTAATAAAATATTCTGTGAATAAATAATCTATTATAGCCTGTTTCAAAAGAGAAGAACATTTTCGCGCATGTTTGAGAATAAGAAAATAATTTTGAGAGCATTCTTCATTCTGATTGGTCGACATTAAAAAAAAATTGAATATTCTCTGAGCAGAAAAAGAAATAAAAAAAATTAATGTATATTCCTGAATTTTGTTGTTCATCGCAACTGCACTGCGGAAGTACTGAATTTTATTTTTCAAAATCAACCAATCAAAATTGAAAAAAAAGGGGGGCGTCAAAATATAATTTGTTAGCCAAAATTTCACTTCACAATTTTTTCTTGAGAAAATAATTTATTTTTTATGTAATTTGTATTTGATTTCTTTCTCAAGATGCAGATTGCTGCAGGACGTCAGTGCAACGCCGTATTTGTGCGATCATTTGTTCTGAATGTTTGCGTATTTAAATATATAGAAAAAAACACTCAAAAAAAAAGCATAAAGTTCAGCGAGCAGTTCAAAAAGAGCAAGAAGTTACGCTCTTAAAAATTTTCTAGCTTTAAAAATAATTCCTCACTGCGCATCGCAAAATGAAACTAAAAAATGTTCTTCTCTTTTGAAACGGGCTATAATAAACTTTCTCAAAAGTGGAAGTGCAAAAACTGTTTTTTAAGGCACCTTAATTCTTAATTCATGTTTGGAGGTCCGGGTCATTTGGCCTGCTGGACCTCTCTGATAGGGCAAAGTTGATGAAAAACATTGTATTTGATGAAAAATTAAATTCAGAAGAGATCAGAAAAGAGAGAACGGATATACCTGAAATCAGTCCAGTCAACAAGAGTTTTTGACGAGTCCACAAATCAAAATACAGTTACAAATTTGTCAAGAAAATTATAACTGAGAATCTTCAGATGGAACTGAGAGCATTGATGTCACTTCAGGGCGGGAGAAGCTTAGTGAGTTTTTTGTTTGCTTGATAGCGAGGAAATGAAATAGCAGTGTTGAGAGAAAAGTAGTTGAGTTTTATTCTCTATGAACTGGAACAAATTAAGGGTTATTCGACACACAAAAAATGGAGTTAATATTCGTGATCAGCAACCCAAAAACTATAAAAAACCTCATCGAAATCTGACGGAATTTTTGGTTTTGTTTTTCCGTAACGTGTTATTGTAGCAAAAAGATATATTATTTTCAAAATTTGTTGCTTGTTTCAAAATTCTAAACAGAACACATCAGTAACTATTGAATTATAAAAAAATATAAAAAAATATAAAAAAATATAAAAAAATATAAAACCATAATTCCTGTTGAGATGCATATCGACTTGGTCTGAAAACAAAGTCAAAGGACAAAATGTTCAAATCAAGCCTGAAATTAAAACAGTTGGCTATAGAATTTCGAACAGATTTTTATAAGGAGTTAAAATTTCGAACAGATTGTTATAAATTTCATCTCATTTACAGAGTTTTTATTTTTTCGCAGTTTGAAAATATGTTATGGTTACGACAGTTCAGACTGATATCTTCCAAATAAACATGTTGCTGTCGGAAAATTAAACACATTTTTCAACATTCAGACTAAATTCATGCAATATTCTGTAATGAAAAAAATGTATGTAAGAAATTAAAAAATATTGTTTAGGATATAGAATAAAAAATAGCACATTTGTGGTTTTGATTTTACAACAAAACACATTTTAACGGGGAACATGGCATTGGCCGTTTTTTTAAATTGACTTTTATAATTTTGTATTTTAGTAAATATTCTTAAGATTCTAAGAAAAAAATTTTACGGGTTCAAGAGTTACAGCCGGATTAGTGAGAGCGCATTTTTAATTTTCACCTCTTTTTCTTTGTTCACAAACTTTGAACGTGATTTTTTATGAATTTTTAAAGTCAATATTTGTTTAAAAAAAACACACTTTCAAATTTGGAACATCACCAAAAATTGATAAAAAATTATAAAAAAATCTCGTGTCATACGATAACCAATTTTTTTAAGGTTTAAAATAGTCATTTTTTTCCAGATCGGACAATTTTTGCTACTCCTAGCGCTGCAACCACGAGGCCCGGTTTTTTTCTCTGCCACCAGTTTGGAGCTCTATAAAACCATGTTGGAGTGAAAAATATATTTTTTTGATTTTTTTTTTGTAACATGTTTAATTCTATACAATAATACAAAACAATTTTGGAAAAATGTTTGTTTTTGACTGAGTTATGAATTTTTAAAAAAAAGGTCTGTTTTCTCTGACGCGAATGTTATGTCCCACTTTTAAGAGTTTTTCTTTTTATTCGCAGTTTGAAAATATTTTATGGCTACGACAGCTCGGGCTGATATCTTCAAAATAAACATGTTGTTGTTAGAAAAATAAACACATTTTTCAACATTCAGACTAAATTCATGCTATATTCTGCAATAAAAAATGTATGACTAAGAAATTAAAAAATAAAAAAATATTGTTTAGAATCTAAAATTAAAAATGAAAAATTAGCACATTTGTGGTTTTGATTTTGCAACAAAAACTTTTATTATATACCGAATCGCTAAACACATTTTAAGCGAAATGTTAAAAAATTTCTATAAAAAAAAAACAATATATAAATATTATATTATAACAAAAAAGCTCATAATTTTCCAAAAATAATATTTTGAAAATACCAAAAAAATGACTTATTTTCAAAGAAAATGTGAAGAAATTCAAACAAAGAAACATTTTTGAACGACTGAAAACACATGTTCACTTTCAACGTGTTAAAATCGGGTTTTAAAGCAAAAAAGTAATGCAAAACGCTTTTTAAATTTCTTTTATTCCAAAATAGAGAACAGAGTTTGCAAAACCCTAAAAGATTTTAAATTATATAACGAACTAAAGATATTGTCTAACGATGCACAGAATAAAACAAATTTAGTGCATGAAACTTATAATTTATTTCAGGCATAAAAGAAATTTATATCATTGCCAAAAAAATATAATATTTATTAATTTGACTTTATTTGCAAATTTAATTAATATTTTTAGTGCAACAGAGCTGCAGAATAACGCCTATTAAGCGCCCACCATCTAACAAATTAAACCGCATTTAGCTCATTAAAGCTTCTGGAGGCAAAATCGAAAAATGCACACACTATTCTACAAATGCATGTGTCATTCATTTATAACAGTACATGTGGGTGGGTGTGTGTCTGCATTTATATGCACCCATATACATCTATAGTATATGTATATAAATATATATGTAAACGAATAGTTGCTAGGTATGTCTATGCCCCTTGGCAAATGCTGACTGACTGGCTGGCTGGCTGACTGGCTGGTTGGTTGGTTGGTTGGTTGCTTGACTGCAGCTCTGAATGTTTTGAATTTGCCTGGAAATTATCGATCGAAAAATCAATTTCAATTACATGCCGCCAACAACAGGGCAAACAAAAATAACAACAACAACAACATCTATGGCGAAATGGCAAGGGAAAACTCTATGCATGACTTGGTATTAAAATGAAATTAAATTTTATACCTACATACATATCTATAATAACAATAATAATATTTCTGGGCTAGAAATATACTTAATTCTAGAACAAAATTCTTTTTTGAAATGTAGCTGAAGCCAGCTGCTGAGCTGACTGGCTGGTTGATTAAACATTTGTAAGGTTTTATAAATTGCAGAGTATTCAGTTTATTGCATTTTTATTATTATTTTTTCTTTTTGTCGTGATAATTTTTTGTTTCCATTTTCAACGTTATGTTTTGTATTTGTTTTTTGTGTTTTTTTTATATAACAACATACCAAGGACATACATTGCACCCCACGCATTTTAAGGACGAATGTGAAAGTTATGCAATCATAACAATAACAACGACCGATGCCGCATACATAGCAGCAGGTCGTACGGTACGTACGTTCTCGTAAGCTTAATACGACGAAGTTTTTTTATTGTTATGTCTATGAGTGTGGATGCGTGCTGTTCTCTGACAAATGTGGGTATGCAAGTGTGAGTGCGAATGTGCCCGCGTGGGTTTCCGTTTTAATCAATAGCAGTTTGTTCGTTGAAAACAGTTATTTGTTCTTATTTACAATTCAGTGTAATTATTTTCGGGTTGCTTTAATAAAATTTTAACGCTATCTCATCTCACTGGGGTATACACTGGGCTAAACAATACATAAACAAATACAAATACAAGAAAATGTTTAAACAGCTATGACAGTTTCAATTTATGAAATTTTTTCAAATATATTGCCGTTATAAAAATAAAATGGACTTGCTATAATTTTCTGAATATCAAGTTTTAATGCACAAATGAGCCAAAGTGGAAAAATAACAAGTATTAATCTCAGAAAAATTATTTAAATAATTAATTCCATATTTAAAAACGATAGTTTAAAAACATAACGAAATAATTAATATCTTAAATAACTTAAGAAATTAAAATAAGGGAAATAATTTTAAAATTTAAAATTAAAAATTTAATATTTAATAAAAATATTATTAAATAATATTAAGTAAAACGTAAAAAATAAAAAGTTAAAAGTTAAATTTAAAAAATTAAAAAATAAAAATCAAACATTAAAAATTAAAATTGAAAATAAACAAAAAATTAAAAATAAAGGATTAAAAATTAAAATCAAAATTGAAAAAAAAGCAAAACATTTAAAATAAAGAATTAATAATAAAAAGTTATGATATGAAAAGTAAAATAAAAACAAAATTTTCAAAAAATTATCGATAGTTAAGCGCACTTAAGTGATAAGTGAAAAATTTCAAATGTTCAGGAGCGTCGATTTTGTTTTTAAATTTCAATACATCTTAATACAAAACACTAATGTACTGTGTACTGACACGCATTCACTGGCTATGCAATTTCAATAAATTTATACAAGGTAGATATTATATTGATGGATTGAAAAATGCAGTAAACCTATTTTCGTCAAAAGTCACTTATCACTTTGGTGCGCTTGACCATCGTTATTTCGCAATTCTTCAATAATTTGGAGACATTTGAGTGCTTTTTATTTTTCAATATATATTTTTCCATTTTCGGTGTATTTCAATATTTTTATTTTTCAATAATTTTTAAGTTTTGTTTAAAAATATAACTGAAACTGATCGCTGTAACTCGATTAATACATTAATGTGGAAAAATATCAATAAATATATCTTCAACAATAATATAAATCGATGTATAGATATAAATCGATATATAGAGATATAAATCGATTAATAGAGATAAAATTTCAATACAATCGAATATTCAATATAAATGAGCTATCAAAATCGATATTGTTTTATTATCAAGGCATTTTAAATATTTAAAATTTTCGATAAATTCTGTTTTGCTCAAAAATATAGCTAAAATCGGTTTAATGCAATAATGATAGCAATGCAATAATTTGAAAAATATCGATATGTTTAGCTACAACTAATGTATCAATCGATATAATTTCGATAAATTTTCAAAACTATCTATAAATTTAATGGAAATTATTTATAAAAAAAATTTTATTTGCATTTTCTATAATTTCTGCAACGTTTTGTTCAAAAATTTCAAGAGAACCAGTACTAAATAGTAATAAAGAATCGATATATTATTTTGAATAGCGATGTAAATCTAAAAAATTTCGATAGTTTTTCAATTTTGATAACTTTGAGAGTAATGAATATTAAAACTCGATATTTTTTTATTATATTTTTATTGATTCTTAAAATGTCAACATTTTGTTAAAAAATAAAACGAAAACCGGTACTTTCAAGGCATTAAAAATATATCTAACTTCCGATATTTTTTTAAAAGTTTTGTTGGAAAATATCAAGAAAAGCCGTTAGTTTTTAACAATAACAATATTTATAGATAAAATTCACCAAATTTCAACAATATGAATAAATTAAAAAATAATGCTTTTTAAAATAGATATTTTGCCATATTTAAGGCATAAAAGTGTTTAAAAAAAATATCGTATAAAATACGATAATTTATAAAAATAGATTTTTGCCAATTTCAACACATTTAAATTATTTTTAATTTTTGATAATTTTTACGTTGTGTCCAAAAATTTATCGAGAACTGATAGTTTTATTTTGATATTAACAAATCAATTTCACATAAAATCCAAATACTTCCTTTAAATAACAATATAAATAGATGAAATTTCTATAATTTCTTAAAAAATATCAATAAATCAAATGTTTTATAACAATCATTTTTCAATAATATGGATAATTAAACAATATTTTTAAAAAATATCGAGAATATCAATAAGTTGTTTTCAATAATATTATATTATTATGATATAATATCGAAATACTTAAAATATTTACTTAAAACAACGATAAAAATAGATAAAATTTCTATAATTTTTAAGAAAATATTGATAAATTTAATATTTTATAATAATCGATATTTTTTTACTTTTTTTTTTACTTCGATATAGGATTTGAAACATTGCTTATTTCTTATTTGTTTCCGATAATTTCTGCAACGTTTTGCTGAAAATATCACAAAAATCGATAAAATCTATAGATAAAATTCCGATAATTTTTAGAAAATATCGATAAATTTAATTTCTTTTAATTTTAAATCCGATAATTTCTGCAACGTTTTGCTCAAAATATCACAAAAATCGATAAAATCTATAGATAAAATTTCGATAATTTTTAGAAAATATCGATACATTTAGTTTCTTTTAAAAATATATATTTTTTACTTCTTCGAGGATTTAAAATATTGCTAATTTCTTGTTTCTTTCCAATAATTTCTGCAACGTTTTGCTCAAAATATCACAAAAATCGATAAAATCTATAGATAAAATTGCGATAATTTTTAGAAAATATCGATAAATTTAATTTCTTTTAAAAATATATATTTTTTACTTCTTCGAGGATTTAAAATATTGCTAATTTCTTATTTCTTTCCGATAATTTCTGCAGCGTTTTGCTCAAAATATCACAAAAATCGATAAAATCTATAGATAAAATTTCGATAATTTTTAAAAAATATCGATAATTTTAATTTCTTTTAAAAATATATATATTTTTTACTTCCGAGGATTTAAAATATTGCTAATTTCTTATTTCTTTACGATAATTCAACAACGTTTTTCCAACAAAATATCACAAAAATTGATAAAATCGATAAATAAGATTTCGATAAGTGTTTCAAAAATATCGATAAATTTTATGATTTATAATAATTGAAATTTTTAACTTCAGAAATTTAAAATATTTCTTATTTCTTATTTCTTTTCGATAATTTCTACAACGTTTTGCTCAAAATATCTCAAAAATCTATAAAAAAATCTAATAAAATAATAAATAAGATAAATTTTAATCTGTTCATCTTACATAACGAATTCAATTTCTATCATTTTTCAATTATACCAAAAATTTATACAATATTTTTTCAAATATATCGAAAATAGCAATAAGTTGTTTTCGATAATATTATATTAATATGATATAATATAGATATACTTAAAACATTTACTTAAAACAACAATATTAATCGATCAAATTTCGATAAATTTTCAATACTATTGATACATTTAATTTTTATGATTTATGATTTTTAGAGAGTGATACAACCGATTTGGTGCCAATAATGCACTTGATGTTAATTCTCAATTAAATGTATATTATTGCCACACATGATAAAAAATAAAATCATGTCACGAAATGGATCACCCGGAATTGAATAATGTGGTTTTGGCTAAATGTAGTGGCAATAAAACATCCAGCCATGAGTATAAGTGCCACGAGAATTATTGCCACCAATTTGTGGCAATAATACGCTTTAAATGTAAATTATTGTCACCACCAATTTGGTGAAAATAATGCACTTTTTTGAGGCAATAATTCACATTTGGGGAATTTTGTAATAACACTGTGGCAATAATGCGCGTTGCGTAAATTAATCACACATTTTGAAATATATAAACAATTTTTATTGAATTATATAAAATATGAAAGGTAAAAAGGTATCGATATTTGCAGTCTTAACTCATATTTAGCATAAATAAGCTTTGATTTATGTATTTAATTTTTTTTTATTAACGGTTTGTGTTTTAGTATTTTGCATTTTTATGCAAACACGCCTTGTGTTGTTAAAAATTTATGTCAACATAACATAAATTTTAAATAATTTTTTGCCCTCTATTTTTCATCGTAATGAAATGTTTTGCTGTCTTTTACACTGTTTGGGCGGACTGTCTATGAATGGCTGTCTTATGCGCCTTTATAGCTAACATAGTTGCCTGCATGTCTGTCACATGTCTACAACGACGTCCCACCTAAGCTGGGGCAGAATGTCGCGTTTTTCCAGCACAAAAACGCCAACATTTTCTCACTTATTGTCAGGTTTAAAGTTTTTATTTCTGGTTTATTGTTTTCTGTGTTTTTGTTTTTTTTGTTCTGTTTTTAATCGCCTTGTTACCGTCAAATATTCACACATTTAAAATCACTGTTTTTTAAGTCAGTCAGCAAGTCAGTTAGTCAGCTAGATGTCAATCGCTGTGCTCTAAATTAGCAGACACGATTTCTTGACATTTTTTTTGTTACTGCAGTTTTTATAGTTTTAGAATATATTTAATTTATAAATAGTTTAAAGACAAAAAAAGAATTAAATAAAAAATCAATAACAAACTTATAAATTTAAATTTTAGTTTAAAAAACAAAAACACAAAAAAAAATAAATATAAACATAGAAATATACAAATAATGAACAATAAATTTATCATTGAAATTTCATTTGACGAATTTTTGCACAAGAAATAGTAAAAATAAATCATTTAATTTAGTTCTCAATTAAAAGTTACGTATACGTCATGTTGTGCTTTTTTTAATATCAGCTATTTTAGCCCAACTCCCAGAAAGAATAGTTCATTATGACGCCAAAAGTCTGACAAGCAGCTTAAATTCCTAACAAAAATCTTGCTGACAATTGCACCAGCATCAGCATCTGCATCTGCATCTGCACCGGCATCGGCACCGGCTGCAGTTGGAATAAATAATTTTGCAAAATGTAAAATGAATTGCAATTCAAATAAAGTATGAAAACACAATTGAAATTTTCTGCAAGCAACACCGACAACGACGATGACAACGACAACGACAACTACGAAGACATCTTCAATTTATAAAATCATAAAATTTTGTTGCAGCACACAACCAGCGGCTGTCCGTCCAACTCATCCATAACTTAAGTTTTCAATTTTATAATCTTCAATTTTATTTTAGTTTTTTTTTTTTTTCATTTGAATTTTTCACTAGTAGTCATTCGATGAGAATTGTGAAAATGTCAGCAGAAATCATGCTGTTCTGTCACCACTGCTGCTGCTTGCTCTTCTCTTGCAGCTCTCTGGTCGCAGCCCTCTGGTCGCCAGCGACAAAACATATCTCTTAAAACTTTTGTGGGTATATTTGTGACCGAGAACGACCGAACAACCACAGGCTGCCTGGAGTTGCCTCAAATAAATTCAAATGTGCGGGCACGAAGAAAACTAAACTGGAGGCTTGGTGCAGCATCGAACGCTTCACACCAGGCGGTATGTGGTCAATAAAATGCACTTTGAACTTTAATGGCTGTGAGCAAAAATAATTTTCTATGCCGCACATTTTCTATTTCAATGCGTTCGTTCTACAGTCTACAGCTTGCTTGTTCGTTTTTTATTTTTGGTTTTTGGCTCATTTTGCATAAAATGTCACTGCTTATGTAAGCTAGAGTAGATTTCAACATGAGCAAGTAAGTAAGTATTCCACATCCGACGAGGTTGATTTGTTCATTTACTAAACATTTATTCAATGTCCTGGTATTTTTGAGCTGTGTGCAGACCAGTTTCATTTTGTGAGGAGGTTTTACATTAAATTTTATTTGCTCCCTTTTTACTAGCTTTTACTGTTAGCTGCCAGCTATTAGAATTTCTAATCTTGACCAGTTTTATTTTTTGACCATTTTTTTATGTTTTTTTTTTACCCACCTACTGGTATAGCTTTTGATTCTGGTCTGTTTTTGATTTTTGTAAGAATCATTTTACCACCAACATAAAATATTCGATTGCCTGCAGAAGTTCTGCTATTCGTTGCAATTTCCGCTTCCGGTACGATACCATATTTTTTGCTGCTTTGTTTTTGGTAATTTGATGACTGTTTCTGAGAGGGACAAACAGACGACACTCTGTCCTTTTGCCTTTTTTCTAGTACTTTTTTTTATTTTTCTTTTTTATTTTCTTAACTCTTGTCCAACTGTATTTTGAATTTCAAATATTTGGCATATAAATTGAGGATTATTTTGGCAAATTTCTATTTTCTATTAACTTAAAGTTATGCGTATCGAAACGAATGGTGATGGCATCAGGCTTTTTGTGATGGATTCGATTGACAATTTGTTTTGGCATTGATCGGGACGAGGCAAGTGGCTGTGGGAATATATTGAATAGAAGATTCAATTCCAAACATTCTCTGAGTCTGACAATATTTTATGGAGTTTTTCGAAACATTAAAAAAAATTATATAAAACATGATATTGTTTTATTGCATCCACATTTATTTTGGAATTTAAAGAAAGAATTAAGGAAGAAACATTATTATGAAAAGTGCCGAAAAGTATGCAATAAACAATATTTTAGATGATGGATTTTTACGTTATGTTCTTAAAAACCTGATATATTTCCTTGTAGACAAATCTTGTTTAAAGTAAATTAAACTGATATGCAATAAAAAGCATTTCAATAGAATATTTTATGAATAATTTCCTAACGAGTACTTTTAAAAGCACTTTTTATTTTTTTTTTCAATTTAATAAAAAAAATACATCAAAACTGCCGCTAAGGGGTTAAAATTCTAGACAAATATTCCTAATTCATTTTTTTTCATAAAAAATTACTATCTTCATGGCATATATAAAAAAGTTTTTGTACTTTTTTGAGGAAATTTTTAAACTTTTTTGATTTTGAGTGCAATAATGTTATGTTTGGAGAACTACTTTTCGATGCAAATACAATATATTTATAGCCAAACATAACATATTTGCGTGAAAAAATATTTATTTAAACATAAGAGTACAATGGAAGAATAGTTTGCTGCAATTACAATTTGTTTAAATTCAAATATAACATATTTGCAAGCAACACATGTTTATTTGCAAGCTTTAGTTTTATTTTGAAAAATAAAAAAAAAAATATATTTTTCAACACAAACATTTAATATATGCTGCTTTTGGTTCTTCTTTTTTTAGTTTAAAAATTAAAAAAAATATTTATGAGAATTTATTTAAAAAAAGGTTTCACTGCGACAGTATTTTTTAAGCCTTTCGTTAACATTGTCCATTGTAATGGACATGCATTTGAAATGAGTGTAGCGGAATAAAAACTGTTATTTTTTTATAAAGAATGCATAATAAACAGTGTATTGATCTTTTCTTTTCTCTTTTTTTGCCTTTCATTTCGAAATATGTGCTCATAACAATAGCACGTGCTGTTTCTATGAGAACAAGTTGATATGGAGTTTTTTGAACCATTAAAAAAAATGATATGTAAACCATGATATTGTTTTATTGCATTTAATTTTTTTTATTTCTTATTATGCTTTAAATTAACTTATTCGCTTTTTTTGTTTGATATTATAGAAAATAAATGTAAAATAGAAGTGAATGTCTATAAAAAAAATATTTGTTGTTTTACTTGCAAAAAAAAAATTATTTAAGAGCAATATTTATTGTAAAGGACATGCGCCAAAACCTACTTCTTTTTTATTAATTATTGTTTTTTTTATTTACTATATTTAGAATAAACTTATGATAAATTAAGATTTTTTTAAAATGTTATCATTATTATTTTTTGAAAGATACTGAAAGAGTTAATATGGATTGTTTGAGGCCAAACATTTTATATTTGAATAAACAAAATATTGAAAGCTTTGTAAATATAAAAAGAAAAAATTACAGTAAACTTCTCATTAAGAATATTACAATGGCTAGAACTACAATGAAAGATTGGCTTGTTGCAAATACAGTTTGTTTGAACACAAACATTTAATATTTGTGCGAAACATATATTTGTTTGTAGACTTAACATCTTTAACTTTTAAAAGTAAAAAACAAATTAAATTTTTTTTAACAAAAACATATAATATTTGTGTGCAACACATATTTGATAGCATATTTTAATTTTTTTAAAATTTAAAAAGTAGAAACATTTACCTTTGCATGTATGCAAACATTTTTATGTTCGTAAACATTTTGAAGGTTTCGATGGAACAGCATAAATTTAACAGTTTGTCTGCCAATATTTCATATTTGTGTGGAATATATATTGCTTAGACAATATTGAAAAAAAAAGGCAAATTACTGTTAAGGTAGTATAATGCAATAATTAGAAAAAGTGATGCAAAAGGAATTTATCTTAATCTAAACATTTTATATTAATTTGAAAAAAAATTGTTTGTATTAAAATTTTAAATTATTTACGAGAAAAATCTTTATGCAAGTATAATTCATAGTCTTGTCATTCCAATTTTTTTATCACGAGCTGGGAGGTCAATGAGCTGGGAAGTTCTGGGTTCTTATAAATTTGGATTTAAGAAGACAATTTCGACCTTAAGGCCCAGTTTTAAGTGTTGTCAGTCGAGGGTGAAACTGTTTTAGGAAATTATGATACGAGATAAGTTTTCTTGTGTGATTGAATACTTCATGGCATTTAGCTAATAAAGCGAATAAAAATGTTTTTCTTAAAAAACTGCATAAACACGTACTTGATCTTGAACCTTGAATTTTTCGAAAATGGGCCGAAATATTGAAATATGGTTAAAGCCATTAAATGCAGCGAACTGCAATTATGTCCAAATGCTTACTCCATATCTTGTTTGGTAGTTGGCCAGGCACAGAACATTTATAAAAAGGCAAGTAAACTTTTTAAGGTACATAATGTGTTAAGATATCATATTTTTGAAAATATTAGTTCTTTACTGACAAGTAATAAATATTTACAGAAAGGGAGGGGGAAAGAAATTTGCAGAAACTAGCCCATTGGTAAATCGTAGCAAGCAATAACGAGACAAAACCGGTAGCTGCGTGGCCTCTAACGCCTTCACACAATTCCAAATTACATCCATTTAGTTTCGGCCGTTCAAACATGATATGTGCCTTACATAGTAAGCGGGCACTGGAGTAGGATGGCTACATTCAAAATCCAAGAGCAAAGGAGATACAAGAGGTTTGCTTTTTTGAGGCGAGGAAACCGGAAGGGTTTAGGTTTGCTATATTCAGCACCCACGAGAAAAGATGACACAAGAGGAATGAATTTAAAGAAAAGTTATATTTTTTCTGCAAACATATAAGCACAAAAAAGCTAATTGGAAGAAGCAAGTGCATTATTGCTTTCCGCAAATAATTTAAGTAATAACTTATACAAAATCCTTTACATAAAAGTACATGTATTCTTGATCAACGTTACCTCTTGAGTCGATAAAGCCCTGTTCCTGTTCGTAAACAACATAGGATAAGAAGAAGGATATGAGAATATTGCATGACAGGTGCACATATTTACATAGATTCAAGGATCTGCACAGTTGAATCTTTTTCGAATTCGTCTACGGACACGACTATCTCCCATATAACTTAAAAATTGAAAAACTTACAAAGTGGTTTATATACGACAAACACGAATAAAATTTTATATAAAAACTAAGACGTATTAAAGAAATGGACGTTATCCGCTCACAAACACGTCCACCTCCCATACAACCAACGATATTGACAACACTATAAAACGGGTTATAATTGACCTACAGACATAAAACTTGGTATGGAAGTATATTTACTCAAAATTAAAGTGTGTTCAAAAAATGGACATCATCCGCCAACGAACACGCCCACCTCCCATACAACCCACGATATTGTCAACACTATAAAACGGTTTATATTTGACCTACAGATATAAAAATTGGTGTGGAAGTATTTTATATCAAAATTAAATTGTGTTCAAAAACTGGAGGTCATCCGTCCACGAAGACGCCCACCTCCCATACAACCCACAATAGAAAAAGTCTATAGATTGATGTTTGAGCTACAAATATAAGACTTGGTATGTCTGTTTGTTACATCAAAACTTCATCCGGTCATAGACACGCCCACTTCTCATACTATTATTAAAAAATTTGATTTAGAGTACTTTCTTGTTTTAATATGAGTTCATTTTTATTTACGTAAAAAAATAGAAATGAATTATTCTTTCGAAAATTACACTGAGAAACAAAACATGCTTTAAATTCAACAAAAAATTGTAAAATTGAAATTTAACGCATTTGCGTTTCTGCAAAACAAAATTTAAAACAAAAGTGTTTAAATTTCAATTATACTCTCATTATTTCTTTCAAACTTTCTTTGACACTTTTTGAATATTTCGAATTGGTTTGAAAAATATCGAACATAAAATAAAATTAAAAGCAATTAATTTTTTCAATATTGAAAATATTTAAAATGCAAGGTTCATCGAATGGAGTTAAGATTTGGTATTCGGAGGGTACCAAGGGTCGCTAATTACGAACTCGGAAAAACTTTTAAATAAATTTTTAAACAAAAGTTTTAAAATTTAAAAACTTTTGTTTCAAATGTTTTTTTTTTAAATTTAAGAACATTGTTTAAAAACGAAAACTTTTGTTCTAAATTTAATTTGAAAAACATTTGTATTAAGCTCAAATGAAATTGTTTCAAACTCTTTTCCAAAAATAAATAATAAATTCGTTTGATTATAACCCAATTTCATTTAATTTTAACACATATTTCTCTCAGTGTATTCAATTCATACTTTTGGCAAAAAAACATGATATTGCTACACAGTCGAATGAATTCCAACTATTTCGTTAACAATGTTTATAAGCTAAGAACACTAGAAGAACACAAACAAACTCGTGTCATATGCCACTTACAGTTCTGAATTACAATATCATTGATGACAATTTTTTATCAACATGGTTCGACAGATAGAAAGAGGGGGCAGTTTTTCTAGGTATAATTCAAACAAAATTTATCGGTGATTCTATTGTAATGCATATTTTAAGCAGGATTTAATAAGAAATTCTTTGTGTTGTTCAGAATCGATGATTTTTCTTTTTTGAAGACTTAAAACTTATAAAAAAAATTAAGTTTTTACAAGCTTTCACGCCCACTTTGGTGTGTGAAGAAGACCACTATTTAGAAGAGACTATTCTAGGAAAGAACCTTTCTTAGTTTTAGAAATTTGAATTTTCTCTCGATGTTTGTATAGATTTTAGTGCAAAATCAAGTTATTGCAGGCAGCTTGATGCTAAAAACGAATTTTCAAATGCAAATTTTCTAATGTTTTTATTGCTGTTATTGTTGTTGTTATTGCACTCAAGTTTAGTGTTTACTTTATTCTTGCTGCTGTTGTTGCTAATTTGAAATATAGGTTAAAAGCAACGCATACATTTTAAGATGCAGCAACTCACACACACACATATATACAGACAACAATTTAAAGACAAGCACTCTGCATGCAAAGTAGCTGGAAATTTTAAGTGTTTCACTGCTGCTGCTTCCTGTTCTTTGCCTCTCTCTGCCTTAAACAACCGCATCCGCTGCACTTCTTTCAAAAAACTTATGGCAGTCGCCTACCGCTGACGACACACGGTGTTTTTGCACTCAAAGCTTCATGACGTCAATCTAATGAATTTAATTAAGAACACTTTGAAAGTGTGAAGCTAAAAGAAAAAATATATTTTTTTAAATAAAGGCACTGAGAAAATATAAAGGCAACATTTTAGGAAAATTTGAAAAAAAAATTTAATTTGAATAAAACTTAGTTAGACCTGTTTAAATTGTGAATACAAAAATGTATAAAAAATTGCAAACAATATTGCTGCATTGAAAAGCGAATTTTGAATTTTAAGAAGTGTGCCCTGTATTTAGCTGGAAATAGACATATTTTTTTCACTCTGAGCGCTACTGACTCACTCATTATCGCCGCGTCTGGCAACCTTTTGAAGTGGCAACGGAAATGAAACTGATTTGCATGACAGATTCTGCTGCATGATAATAAAAATAAACAAAAAAAAAATAAACAAAAAAAAAAAAACAAAAAAGATGAACAACTATTAATTTCAATTTTAAATAATTGTTTTATATTCAAACATTGTTGCTAGCTTATGTCAATACGTTAGTTTGGTGACAGCACAAAATGTTGCAGTGTTGAAATTTTTTTGTGATGACAATTTTACGATGGCGTTAATGGCGATGTCACTGATACTTATGCAATTGTTGTAGTTTTAGTTAGTTCTATACTCAGGCTATTTTAAATTTTTTAATTGTTGTTTTACATTTTCAACTAGCTATAATTGTTGTTTGAAGTCATTTTTCAAATGATTTTTTTTTAATATTTTTTTTTTGTTTTGTTAGCTCACAAATTATTATAATTAAGCGCAATTATAAAATAGCTAATTTTCGCTGCATGCTACATTATTTGCTGTTATTTTTATTTGAATTTTTTTTTCGACATCAGTTTCGTGTCTATCTTATCATGATTTCATTATCAAGAATACTCAGTGAGGTCTTGTGGTGTTAATTAATATTTAATAAGCAAACTTTCAAACCTTTGATGTGTGAATGCAAGAGCTAGTGACCTAGCAAGGGCATGTTTTTGAAAGGCATTCATTCAATTTAATGAATTTAAATTTTTTTTTTTGATAATTTTAACATATTTTCAGCTGCAACAGCTGTTGTCAATTAACTAGAGTGTTTAAAATTAATCAATTGCAATGCGTTATAAAGCCATAAGCTTGAAGGAAACGCAGCGCTGCAGATGCAGATGCGCTGCAAACAAGCAACCCTTTGTTTTCTTTCAAACAATTCAGGATCCAGGATGTTGAATTTTTTTCAACATGCTTCATTTGTTATAAAATATAAAGCAATACAAAATAAAACAAACTGTAAAACTATCAGTCAACAAACAAGATGCTTGCAATCAGCCAGAAATGCAGACGCCGAAAAACACAAGCAAAACTAAGAAAAAATATTTTTGTTATAAATAGAGATCTAAAATGACGCAAAAACAACAACAATTGCCCCACCAATGATGAGTGAGCCAACAACAGTAATTAATAATTTTGTGCTTTTGCAGCGGCAGTAAATGTTGGAACTCCTAACTATGCAACAAATGTTGTCGCATGATTAATTTAACTGCAATGAAATGTTGCTAAAGCATTGAATAAACTATTGCAAGCAATAATTAATGCAGAGCAGTTCAAAAATAACAACAACAACAAGAACAGCAGAAACAATATAATTATAACAAGCAGCAGCTGTGCATCAGCTGCAATTGTCAGACATTCAATGGAGAATAACTTATTGATGCTAAACCTAAAAGCAGGATGTATTAATAGCCAGACAAATACTTTAGCTCAATATTGCACACGGCTGGGAATTTAACAGCAACAACAACAACAACAACAACAAAAATAACAACAACAACAACAACACATAAACACTCAATATTATTGGCATATTTTTTAAAATTTGTGAGCTTAAAAAATATTTAAAAAATTTGCTGACACTAAAATGTAGAGCACACGGAATAGCTTGAATTCACATGCAGTGATGTAACACAAATATTTTATTAAGGGGCACGCATTGTTGCAGAAATTAAGCACGTTGGAACTTTTTCAAGTTTTATTATTACTCTCAGTATAAAAAACTCGTCCTCTGGCGGATTGAAACCAATATCATTACTGATAAGCATCAACAAAATTTTCTGTGCATACTTTCAGGCTGAACATTTTTCCCTGCAGTTTGAAAAGCACGGTAATAGTCTTATAACAGCTTGAGAGACATAAGGTGCAAATCGTGACGCTTGCCTTTTATATATTAAAGAAAGAAAATATATTTTGTGTGCATACTTTCAGGCTGAACATTTTTTCCGTTTAGTTTGAAAAGCACAGTAATTGACAAATTCAATTTTGAGAGAAATAAGGTGTACAGGCATGACGCTTGTGTTTTATATAAATAAATAAATAAATGAAAAATATTTATTTTGTAAGCATACTTTCAGGTTGAACATTTTTCGAGCAACACGAACACCGTAATGCTATTAATGAATAAACAGTTTGAGAGATACAAGGTGCGGAGCGTGACACTTACGTTTTAACAAGATAAATTGTCGTGGACTTTTTTCCGGTTTTATTTCAACAATATTTTCAACTAAACTAAAGTAGTTAAGTAAGTAAAAATATTTGTTGTGAATTATGGGCAAAACTTATATTGCGAAGAAAAAGTTTTAAAGGCCTGGTTGGTATCTAAAAATTCCATTTATGCAGAGGAACAATGAAAGTTTCATAGAACTTAAAATTTAAGCTATGAGTTATATGAAAAATGTAGTTTTCCAAATAGTAAGGAAGTAAATGCTTTACTTGAAATTTGTTTTACACTCTTTATATTGTTAGAGAATTCTAAAATTAGTCATGAACTATAACAAAACTTGTACCATATTAAAATTATGTAAAATAATTTTTAAGATTTCAATTTTTAATAAATTTAAAATGGAATTAAAAAATTGACTCAGGAAAATAATGTCCAAAATAACAAGTTAAATAAAGCCTGTCAAACAAAATTTTGGTCAAAGCAAATTTAGCAGATGAGTACAGAAAAAGTTTCAGAAAAGAAAAATTTATATCTGTTGAAAAAAACTATCTGTTTTGTTGGCTCGCACGCCACGCACTGAGCACGCACGACCACGACCTGCACTTCCAAATTATTAGGACTAAATAAGGTCACAGTCAATAAGTAAAAGAAATGATTCAAAAACAAGGATGGGTGAACGATGGGGTACGATCAGAAGCCGGGAGAACGGCCTTTTTTATGTGTGAGCAGTGACTGCAAAGGCAAAAAAGTAAAGGTTTTTGCATTGTTTCATGGCTGGTTATGAAAAATGAATATACTACGATAACCCGAAGTGTAAAACATCGAAGCATACGCTCGGCCATGAATCAACATGAACGGCAAAGCTGAATAACCATGAATCCAAGCTTATGCTCTGTATTTGCTGGAATCAATTGAGAGTGTTGTATTAAAACTTGTAAAACCAAACAAACCTATCATAGGAGATCACTACCAACTACAGTTGTCGACAGAGCCCAGCTCCTTTAATGCTCGGTCAGAATATGAAGCCAGAGACGACCCAGTGATTTTGCAGAAAGGCAATGATCGACCACATGTTGCAACACCGGTAAAAATATACTTGGAAAAGCTCAAATAGGAATATTCTACCCTCCTCACCGTATTTACACGACATTGCCTTTTCCGACTAACGCTTGTTCCGGCCGAGTCTTAGTTTTCCAGATACCTATATAGGTACAGATATAGGTAGAACCCTTACAAAGCCTTACAAAGCACAAAGAAAAAGTTGGAAGGATTATATAAAGGGCGTGGCAGTTTCAGAAAAATATTCTATATCGTTTAATATTGATAACAAGGCTACTGAAAGTTAGTATAGCGGTGTGTCACTATTAGAAAAATACTGTATCTCGGATAATATTGACACTAGGAACCAACATTTGGTGCAGAATAAATGAAATTAATACAAAGCATGATCAAGAAAATGGGCGTTATTCGACAAAGGGCGTGACACTTGTAGAAACCACTGTATAACGGTTGATTCTGACACCAGGATACTTAAATTTGGTAGATTAGCAGATAGAATCATCACAAAGACTATGAAATAGTTGGAGGGATTATAAATAGGGCGTGTCACTTTTACAAATATACTTTACATCAACTAGTATTGACTAAAATTTTTACTTTAGAACTCAAATTTCGAACAGAGCTAGGTAGAATTATAACAAAAGACGACGAAAAAAGTAAAAGGGATTAGTAGGTAGAATCATAAGAGATTACCACGAAAAAGTAGTGCGTTAAACGTTTGTTAGTAAAACTCTACATCGACTAATATTGATACTTAAAAACTTAAATTTGGTACATGGCTAGGTAGAATCATTACAAAGCATGACAAAAAAAATTAAATGAAAATTGAAAATGAACGGATTAGTCAAAGTGAACATTTATAAAAAGAAAATATTGAGAAAACAAATATTCAGAATTTTAAAAAAAAATCTGTGAGAAAAAAAATTATCATTCCAAAAAGAAAGTAGTAAAAACTTTTCAATCGAAAATTCAACCGACTTCAAAATTACAACAAATTAAAAAATAATTTTAAATAATTTTTCCTATTAATTTCTTGATCAAATTTGATAAATTATTAAAACATTTAAGAAGTTTTACTGACAACGTACCAAGAGAAAAAAAATCAAAAGAGATCTGATATGAACGTTCAACTTTTTCAAAATTTGAGCTCGAAAGCCACTTAAGTCTTAATAAAAAATAACCCATTTTGAGTCTTTTTGACTCATATTTTAAACTTCGATAAAACCATATTCCTCACTGTTCGTAAAATATGAAATGCAAGAGTCAGATCATGGAGTGTTTTCTCGTAGTCCTTATAATGTGATTTGAGATGGACGCGGCCGTGCGTGATAAGTGTGTGGTAAGCGAGCCAACGAACTGTGGTAGCCCGAGTTCAAACCTCACATCTGGCAGAATGTCTTTTCAATAGAAAAAAATGTTCCACACAAAAACCTGATAAATAAAACTATTTTCTAAACCATAATTTTTATAAAGATTTAGAATATTTGAAAATAATACTCTGAAAATAATACTAAATGAGTTTTTATCATATATTCATCATTTAGACTCGTTTTTGCGGCATAATTATGAGAGCCCAAAAATCTTTATAAATAATAATCTTAACAGAGTCATAACTATGGGTAAATATTCATGACATTTCAGAAATAGGATTATTTTTTGAGCCAAAATAATGACTTCTATCAAATTTGTCAAAAGTAAGAACCCTTTCCGCTTCAATTTCATCAGAGCCCAATATCAATATCATCTTATTATTTTTTAAAGTAAGATTTTTTTTATGAATCGCAGCCATGAGTATTTATAAAATCTTCATAGATGAGACTTATTTTAGAGGCATAATTATGAGTATTCTTGAAATCTTCTTCTCTGTTTCATAATTATAAGCCCTAAACATAATATCTTTGGAAGTTTTCTATTTTTTAGGGTCTTAAAGGTTTACTGGATATGAAATCAAATCTCCCACCTGACACAATACAAATAAATTTCTCTGATCTTTTGTCATTTCTCTGCAGACAATGCAAAACCTCAGAGAGTAAAAAAATGCCAAATGCAACTTAAAAAATTTAATTCGGCACAAAGAGAGAGATATGACCGCGTAACGTTAAAGACCAGGCATTTTGGCTCTTAGAAGTGCAAGACAACATTTTGTTTTTTAATACACATTTTTTCATTGCGAATTTCGGTCACTTTTTTAAATGCTCACCTACCTTGAAACTTAATTCCAAAAAATGTAACGTTAAAGACCACATAAAACTGATTATAGCTTGAAAACAACAAAAGTTAGAAAAAAAGTTTGTTTACATAAAATGCATGTCTTGAGACCTACTTTAATGTTGTTCTACAACATATACATTATCGGTTTGTTTCATGGAATATTTTTGATATATGTTCTGAAATATGCGATATGTAGGGTTTAAGAGAAAAAAAGGTTACCATATTTAGAATTTTTTATAGAATTTCAAATCAAGGCACAAGAACTTTATAAAAAGTTAATGTCTTTGTATGCGAAAACCTTGGAAAAAGTTCGTACTAACAGAGCAAATTTTGTCTGTTCGCTGTAAATGACCCAAAATTTACTCTATAGCTCCGGAAAGCAAATGCATTACTCCGAAATGTTCTTTATGCAGTACCATTATTCTTCAGTAAACCCCGAAACTACATTATCAATACCCGAATTTTCAATTCGTCATAAATTTCATTCAACTTTTTATAAAACTCATGTTGTACATCGACAGATACTGAAAACTTGGGCACAATTGAATGCATATCTTAAGGAAAATATTTTAGATTTTAAATTTGCGATTTCAATTTTATGCTTTTATGTGTTATGAAAAACCAAATTATGCAAGTTTTATGACGTTTTACAAGCTATTCCTCTTTTTATTCTTATCTTTTTTTTTCTTTGATTACCGTATCATAAGTAAAATACATCTCAATGACTGAACTGAACTGGCTTTTATTCTTAATTTTGCGAAAGTGCTCTAATTTTTGAATTGTGCAACTTTTGTATACTTATGATGTTCAAGGAAATAAAAAACAAAAATCAAGAAATAAATATGAGAAATTAAATCTTTTTAATCCTTATTTTTCAAAGAACTTCCGTACGACATGAAAGCCAAGTTCAAAATAAGATAAGCTTTATTACAAAAAAAGCTTTTATTCTAGATTAATTTTTTTGTATAGCTGCAGATTAGGAATTCTTTGGAACAGTGGGAAAAATTGGCTAATAAAAAAAACTAATTTTAAGATACGCGGATTTAATGAGAGACAAAACATGAAGATCTGTCAGTTATAACAAGATGACAGATCGAAGATTAAGATAAGCCTGCCAACTAGATGAAAGAAGCAACCAGCATATATGACGAGATTAAAGGCAGTGTTAACGGTGAGGAGGGGGGGTGGGGGGTGTAAGTGTGTGTGTATGTTAAAAACATAAAGCAATTCTTACAATTAAATTCAATTCCATGACGACATATGAAGCTGACACAGGAAGGGCGATGGAGGAAAATGAGCGATGCTTCAAGCAGCTTCAAGCGGGTGCTTCTAGTGCTTCAAATCGGGCTGCCTGACTGCTGAAGACTGTAAAGTGTACGAACATAAAGTCAAGAAGTAGTAGAAGAAGAAGGAGAAACAAAATCAAGCACAGATAAGAAAAAAATACTCTGAAGATTTTCAAAACAAAAGCCAAAAGATTTAAGTACAACAAAAAAAAAGCTACAGACAGAGAAGAAGAAGACATGCATGAGCTGTAATAAAGCCAAAAGCAGTGCTAGAGACAAAACCAAGACAAGGCAAGCCAACTAACTGGCAGTATGCGAGCAGATAAGGGTAGCAATAAAAACGAATTTCCACCTTCTGCTAGAAAAGAAACGAAAATTTTGCCCGGACAAAATGGAATACATGCTTATGTTGCTTACAAATGAGGAAGCAGCTGTAAGCAAGCATAACAAATAAAAATACTTTGAGTGAGTCTCAAGCCCAGATTTGAATGACACTCCAGCGACAGAGCTAATCAAGAACAGCGACACCAACAACAACAACAACAACAATAACACCTATTTTACAAAAGCTGATATACAGCTGAATACCACACTTGGACAGCGACAACGACCGAAAGTCAGACTAACTAACTGTAATACACAGCATGAAGACACTACCACCATACAACAAAAAGAAGCAGCTGTAGGAGGAAGAGCAGGGGGCGTATGAAGATTATGTTGATGATGCTGGAGTAAAGAAAGAGTGTACGTTAGCGAACGTAAAAGCAGAGATAGTATGCAATAAAATATAATTCAGAAAAAAAAAAATTGTATACGCTCAGGTATTATAGTGTGTGGAGAAAAAAAAACAACAACAAAAAACAGCACAACAGCAAAAGAAAAGTTTGTAAGTTTTCCTTGGCTTGACGCTGTCGACATGCTGCCAAACAACGACAAGGACAACAAGGACGTATACAAAGCGTCAATGCCCAAAAACTACGACAACGCTATGGTTACAACAGCGCGCAGATAACAAAGCAATTCACAGGAAACGAGAATGCTCTTTGAGCGGTAGTGAACACACCATTATGTAAAAGAAATTTTGAGAGCATTTAGTTCAATGGTGTGAGAGAAAGGAGTGAGCTTAAAGGATGTTTGTTATGTGACTGTTGTGGAATCGTTCAAAAGTTGACGAACATATAATCTTGATGACGCATAAAAGTTGCTGCAGACGTGACTCTCGGCAGTTCGTTCTGGTTAAAATCCGCAGCAAAAACAGCTGAGCTCTGGAATATAGTTTGAAATAAATTCTTGCAAAAAGCTTTTAGTGCGTATTTGCTGAAGGTTTTTCGTATAGTTTCAATGGATTTGAATCATAAATAAATAAGATGGTATAAGTGGTTCCTTTTCAAAGTAAAAATAGAATTTTACGTTACAGCTATAATAAAAATTTAAATTATCTAGACGTTCATAAACAGATAACATGAATTTTGCGTTCACTGATCATGTGAACTTGTACATAAGTTCTAGGTACTTATACATGGTTTGAGTGAATTCGTACACAAGCCTATGTAAAATCCATGACATTCATGGTATTAATGAGATTTTTTTCTTCATTCATGTATCTTGTACACACATTTTATGAACTGTAAACACTAAACTTATGAAATAATCATGTTCCTGTGTTTTTTTTCCCTTTGTATATTTTGCACATTGATATCATGAATAGTTCATGTGACTCATGTCATTGGACCAAAATTAATTTGTGGTCCATGATTTGTTTTCAGGTGTCAAACATATTAAGACAAGTCTGCGTAGGTTCGAGAATCGGGTGAAAGATAAGTAGGAAAGAAAAGGAAATCTAGTGAAGCAAGTGTAGAATGTTCTATGTGTGGAGGAAAGCTATATGCAACATGCGAAATTGAATCTCAGGCATATGTTATGTTTTTACCTCAGTTAATTCAAGTTATTCAAGTAATCCAATCCACAAAATTTTTTACCAAAAACTTCAACTTCCAAAGTCGTAAATATTGAGCATTTTTAATTTCAGTTAATTGGAAATGAGGAAAGAATTAAAAAAAAAGGTAAAAGCGTAGTTCCATGACCTGGTCGGGATTCGAACCTGGAACCTCTGGGTTGGCAGTCAAGTACGCTAACCACCCGACTACCGAGGCAAGTAGTCAAATTCAAATTCCAATGTTGATATAGCACTCCGCCTCACTAGAACATTCTACACTCGTTTCTCTTGATTTTTCTTTCTCTCCTACTTATCTATCTCCCCATTTCCGAACAGAGGCAGACTTGTCTGAATAGGTTTGACACCTGAAATTCTTGGTTCAAGGATTAAAAAAAATTCGGTCACGGACTATCAAAGAAAGAAAACCTTCTTTCGAAAGAGAGCAGTTAAAAGGGTCCTCGTAAGCCTCAACGTAAATAAAACGTCTGATCCTGATGGCACACCACCAATTGTGTGCTTTTACT
The DNA here is from genome assembly GCA_958299015.1 of Tetanocera ferruginea. Classification (NCBI taxonomy): domain Eukaryota; kingdom Metazoa; phylum Arthropoda; class Insecta; order Diptera; family Sciomyzidae; genus Tetanocera; species Tetanocera ferruginea. The sequence continues at coordinate 149,633,625 of OY282641.1, forward strand.
CTGGCTCGGCCTTTGCATCGCTTTTTCAACATCTCTTACAGGATAGGAGTACTTCCATCTTGTTGGAAGGTCACGATTATCCAACCGGTACCAAAAATGGGTGATGCTACGAATCCTACAAACTACCAACCCATTGCGATTTGTCAATATTCTCCAAAGTCGTGGAGAGTATAAAAAAATTCAACCTTATGACTAATTTGGAGTACAACGAATTGCTCAGTTACCGCCTGTATGGTTTCCGTAAGGCCCGCTGTACTGGTTTTAAAATATTGATGTTCCCGAGATTTTCTTCTCTTTTGTGTATTTTGAACATTTAAATCATGAATAGTCCACGTGACTCATGTTATTTGTTACTAGAACAAAATTTATGAATGCGATTCATGGAGTCCATGTAAAAATTCATAATTATTGTGAACTTTTATGGGTACAGTGTATTTTTACCATGACATTTTTTGGTAGACAATTTAGCTCTAATGCCCTTTTTATATAATTAGAAAAAAATAAATGGAGTTTTAAATAATTCTTTAAAAATATTTTTTATAATAAAACTTGAAGATTTTTTAGACGGTCACTTGAAAAGTTTTTTAACAACTAATGACTAAATAAAAATATCATTTGGCATATTTGTTTAGAACTCAAAAAATGTTTAAGAAATAATAAATTTTAAAAAAAAAAATTTTAAATAAATAAAAGATTTTTTAATAAAAAATCTTTTTTAAAAATACAAAAATTTAAAAAAATAAAAAATTTAAAAATAAATAAAAAATTTAAAAATAAATAAAAAATTTAAAAAAAAATATTAAATATTAAAATATTAAAAAATTAAAAAAAAAATAAAAACAAAAAAGCTAAAATCTTAAGTTGTTTGTAAAAGCTGATATATTAAGTATACATAATAAAACAGTAGAAAACATGTTTTTATTGTAAATTAATTGCCGTGATACACTCGCAACAAACAACAAAAGAGTTGCCCGTCGCTGTAGCTTCAAATAAAACGCATTTAACGTTAAATCAAGCATACAAAATTGTCAAAATTTCAATTCAACCATGTTAAGCTACAAAAGAAGATTAGAGAAAAAAAAACAACGTTTTAGCTTGACAAAAGATAGAAGCTTTAAGCTAGTGACAGTTTGCATAAAAGAAGTTCATAAATTAAATATTAACTAAAGTCAAATAAAACAAAACAAAGAAGAAACAAAAATAATGGAAAAAAAAGATGAAAAAATATATTGAATAAAGTATAAGATAGAAACAAAATGAATACAAAAATAAATATACGCATAAACTTACATCACAATACAATTTATTTTTCTTTCTTTCTGCCGCAGTTTCGTGTTTAATTAAATTTGGAAAAACGTTTTTTTCTTAGGTTTTCTCATTTGAATAAAATTTATTTGCAGTCCGTTAGAAGATTTAACTGTTGTTGGCTTTGTTTTTGTTGTATTGGTAGTTGTAGTTGTTGTTGTTGTTGTAGTTGTTGTAGTTGTTGCTGTTGTTGTTGTTGTTGTAGTTGTTTATGTTGTAGTAGCTTTTGATAAATATCCATATTGTTTTGTGTATAAAATTTATCAGTTGTATTTTTGATTATTATTCAAAAGCAACGTACCTGTAAAGAAACATAGAAAAACAAGAGATAAATAAATTAAAAAACTGAAAAAACAAAGAGATGCAAATAACAAATAATAGTTTACAGTTTAAGAGACTTAAATGGCAAAATAAATGGCTGAATTGTAAAAACTTTGTGATTTGTGAAGGGTTAAAAATAGTGTAAAGAAAATGATCAAAATACAATTGTTCTCACAAATACTCAGCACTTACAATTTTCTGCTTTCAATTTCTCATGAGTGAAAAAATTACACCGTAAACAAAAGCATTAAAGATCTTTTACAAACAAAAGAACTGTTCGTACATAACACGAGCAACAACACTTCGCTGCAATTGTCTTCGGTTTGCTCACTCATGATCGTTCGTTTGTTGGTTGTGAACGTTCATTTGACAACTTAATGAATAAGGCTGCGATTATAGTGAGCGCCGAGTCAGACAGGCAGGCAGGCTGAAATCTGTGTGAAAAAACGAGATGCAGATAGCTATCTCGCTTGTTCACATTGCCTGCCTGCCTGCCTGTCTGACTCGGCGCTCACTATAACCGCAACCTAACTCATATTGCAAAGATTGCTTATTTAATCGATTATGAGCATATTTTTAAAGTGATACGCTCACAAACTATAAAAAATTCAATCTTCTCATGATAACTTATTTTGCGATTGTATTTTATCATGATAAATACTTTAGGAAGAGTTAATATGCAGTGATTTTATGAATACACTTTTTCATGAGCGCGCTTTTCAAAGCGATCGTTCTTAGGTATATCGTGGGAGCAAAAAATCATTGCATTTAGGCTCTCATGAGAGAACACGAATGGTAATGTTTATGAAGCGTTCGATTTCTTAAGTATTTATCATGATAAAATTAAAACGCAAAATGAGTTATCATGAATTTCAATGAAGATTGAAATTTTAATCCTTCATAAACGAGTTTTTCCACACCCTGGTAAAAACAATTCTCAAAACTTATTTCGCTGTTGTGTTTGGAAAATTGCTAAAAGGTTGCACTCATCACAGTTTACAATTCTCAGTGTGTAAAAAAGCTCTTAAAAATGTTAGAATTATTTATTGAACTCGGAAGTATTTTATGTATTTTTTTACTTCTTAAATTAACGTCTCTCTTTCTGTCTCTCTCTCTCTCTCTCTATCTCTCTATCTCTCTATCTCTCTATCTCTCTCTCTATCTCTCTATCTCTCTATCTCTCTATATCTCTATCTCTCTATCTCTCTAACTCTCTATCTCTCTATCTCTCTATCTCTCTATCTCTCTATCTCTCTATCTCTCTATCTCTATCTCTATCTCTTTCTCTATCTCTATCTCTCTCTATCTCTCTATCTCTATCTCTATCTCTATCTCTATCTCTATCTCTATCTCTATCTCTATCTCTATCTCTATCTCTATCTCTATCTCTATCTCTATCTCTATCTCTATCTCTATCTCTATCTCTATCTCTATCTCTATCTCTATCTCTATCTCTATCTCTATCTCTATCTCTATCTCTATCTCTATCTCTATCTCTATCTCTATCTCTATCTCTATCTCTATCTCTATCTCTATCTCTATCTCTATCTCTATCTCTATCTCTATCTCTATCTCTATCTCTATCTCTATCTCTATCTCTATCTCTATCTCTATCTCTATCTCTATCTCTATCTCTATCTCTATCTCTATCTCTATCTCTATCTCTATCTCTATCTCTATCTCTATCTCTATCTCTATCTCTATCTCTATCTCTATCTCTATCTCTATCTCTATCTCTATCTCTATCTCTATCTCTATCTCTATCTCTATCTCTATCTCTATCTCTATCTCTATCTCTATCTCTATCTCTATCTCTATCTCTATCTCTATCTCTATCTCTATCTCTATCTCTATCTCTATCTCTATCTCTATCTCTATCTCTATCTCTATCTCTATCTCTATCTCTCTCCTCTCTCCTCTCTCTCTTTTTCTCTCTCTCTCATAAGCTTGGGCATTTATATCATTGTTTTTTTATGCATAACCTCTAGTATTTTTATCTAATATTTTTCCTTTTTTTTTCCCAAATAAACAACCAGCTCAAATTCTCAGCACGTAATATTTTCATTAATAAATTTTACTACGCAAGGTTCTTTTTGTAATTTTTTTTTTTGTTTTTTTTTACTTTTTTTGTGTTTTTGTTTCTTTTCTTTGCATATCGAATTGCCAGCGCCTGGTTAATTTTATAAATCCTCATGTGGCAGACAGAAGACAACGTGTTCTGCTCTCTTTTGCTCTCCCTTGAGCATACTAATATTACGTGTCAAAAATTACGTCAGCAAAAAGTATTGTTATTTTATTTTTTTTCCTATGTCCTATGTTGTTGTTATTTCTGGTGCTTCAGCAAGGGAGCAATAAAAAGATATTCGTCACAAAGAGAAAAAAAAAACCAAAATATAACAACTATCAGCAGTATGTTTTGTTCTTATTTCTTTTTTGGTAATTTTTTTTTTGGTCCTTTAAATGTTTTTTGGTGGCAATGTTTTTAACTGTTATAGTATCTACGTATATAAATTGAGTTATTAAGGGTTGTCAAATGGAATTGACATATGTTTCTAATACATTTTCCTTTTTTTTATAAGCAATGTTTTTTATCGCTTGTATTAATTTATAGTTTTTTAAAAAGTAAACCTTGAAACTGTTTTTTGCAAAAAAAAAGGTTTTACAAACAATTTTTACGGAGTAAAATACATTCCTTGTCCGCATATGTTAAATTAATTTTTTACTATAAATAATTTTTAAATTATAATGTAAATATTTCTTTTAATACTATACTTGTTGTGCCAGTCAGTCTGGTATGACGTCAGTTAGTTTTCAACACACTGAACAGCACATGATAAATCACTTTTGTTTACCGAGCTGGTATCAGTTTCTAATTTTATTTGTATTTTTACAAACAGAATATTTTTGTTCCGAACAACTTCCGTGACAGCCCTGCCTGCCCTCCCTCAACCTTTTTATTATATTTTCAAAATATTACGTTGCGCCATTATTTAACTGTTATAACAGAAACAATTAAGAAACAATGCAATAGATATATATTTTTTCATATAATTATAAATAGAAATTTCAGATTGCTTATAAAAGGGGTGGATAAATTACATTGATAGTAGACAGATGTTCACATTTTGTAATATGCTTGAAGTGCCCTTTTTTCTTTAACCCTTTTGATCCTAAAGTTGCTTATAAGCAATTTTGATTTTTAGCACAGTTTTATTTGAAACAAACGCAACTAACTCATCAAAGTACACATTAAATTGAACAATTGCAGTCCTAAGAATAGAAAGGGAACAAAAAAGTATCTATTGTGTCGACATCAATATTATAACCATGCATCATTATTCAGTTTGAAGTTTAGCGAATCGCATTTGCTAATTTTTATGTGCAAAAATTGAAAATTATATAAAAATACTTATAAATCATTATTTTGACAAAAACAAGTACACAGTTTTAACAACAAAATGTTAAATAAAAATAAGAAAATAAAATATTGAAGAATGTTGCATTGTTACATGCATGCATACACAAGGCCGGTTCTATCTCCTTACAATGCAAGGAATTTTTTTTCGATAAATTTTTGGAAGCCTAAGGTTAAACGTGTTCCAAAATTTTTTCGTGGAGAATACTACAATGACTGTAGGAATACTTCAGACCGAGTTTATCAATCACATTTTTCGACCCGGTCTAATATTTCAAGTTAATTATTGGAATAATCATAACCATACTCCAGCCAATACTCATATTAGGTCTGTTCCCGTACTTGAACATTCGTACGAATTCGCACGAATTCGTGCTATTTTCTGCGATTTCCTGTTCCCGTACCAAAAAAAATCGCAAAAGAGAGCGAAAATCTGAAATCCAGTCCTTGTCAAATGTTGCTATTTTCTGCTACACAAATTTGGAGTTGCAAAATTCGCAGCAATTAGTAAGTGCCATATTTTGACAGCTTATGTTGCGTCAGCCAATGTCAGCTGATAAAAAAATTAAATAAAGTCAAATTAGAAAGGCAGCCATTAAATCAAAATGTCGAGAAAAGTAGAAATTAATTGTTCGACAGACACATTAAGCAGAATAAAATGTAAGTATATTTTATATAATTTTTTTCAATAAAAAAATAGCGTATTTTCTTCCTTAGATATCAACTATAGTAATTCTGCCACCAACAGTTTGTTGCAGTTTCATCAAAAGCTGCAACTTTTTGCAAAAAACCTGTTCCCGTACTTTTTGCAATTTTTCATGCACTTTTTTACTTACTCTCTCAAATTTTTCAACTTGCGAATTTATGCTTCAAAAGTACGGGAACAGACCTATTATGTCCATCATAACATATCCGGCATACCAAATACAACATACCATATCAATCATATTTTATATGGCATACTATACCCATCTTATCTTACTCATTAGCCCATAATTAGCATCATACTATACCAATTATTCTATACCAGTCATAAAATATTCAAGGTAAAATATCGACCATACCATAACCATCATTTATTCCCATAATACCAATAGGTATAGGGGGCCTCGGTAGTCGAGTGGTAAGCGTGCTTGACTACCAACCCAGAGGTTCTGGGTTCGAATCCCGGTCTAACCATGGTCCTACGCTTTTACCTTTCTTTAAATCTTTCCTCTTTTCAAATCAACTGAAATTCAAAATTCATCAATGTATACGACCTTAAAAGTTGTAGTTAAAAGGTAGAGATGTTTGTGGAATGAGATTGCTTGATAACTCGAATTGACTGAGGTAAAAGCATAACACTTGCCTCAGATTCAAATTCGCATGTTGATATAGCGCTCCGCCACACATACAACATTCTACACTTGTTTCTCTTGATTTCAATTTCTCTCCTTCTTATCTATCTCTCCATTTCCGAACCAAGGCAGACTTGACTGAATAGGTTTGACACCTGAAATCCTTGGTTCAAAGCTAAAAAAAAAAAAAAAAAATATCTAACATACTAAAGACATCGTACCCTACCCTATCTCAAAACAATAAATTCACAATCTTACCAATATTTAAAACAAAATTTTTTCCTATAAATATTAGTGTTGATTTTGGTTCTCCAGGATTATTTCTATTGTTTTATCAAGAACATTTTCTTCAATAATAGTTTGGAATCGACAAAAGCTATGCGATGGGCATATAATTAATAACTTCATTCCTGAAACCTTCTTTATATTAAAGACTTATAAATTATTTTTTGCAAAATGTGGAAAATAACTTTCTTTACTTGGATTAATTAAATTATAAAGAAAGTGGTTGACATAAAACGGCAGCGCATTGAATTTACACTGCGTTAGGAATTCTATTGAGCCCAGCGCCAAAATCCTCATCGATTATTCCAATATACTTTTAAATATCCTCAGAGGTACAGGATATAGACTCCTAGGAGACCCTGGGTGAAGAATTCATGCAATCAAAGTAAGCTTTATTAGGATAAAACAAGTCTAAACAATAAGATTATATGAAAAAGTTGGCAGAAAGGTCACAAATTATCGGAATTATCATCCGTAAATCCGTCAAGAATTTTGAAGGATTTCGAAGGATTTTTCGTAGTATTTAGTTAACACCCAAAATCTTTTTTGATTAGATAATCAGCCCAATCATAAAACATTTTCTCCCGAGAGTTGTTAGTGGGAGTTTTCGTTTTTAAGATAAAGTTAAAATACTTTTTCGGAAATTTTATCGTAAATAGTATCGTAAGTGTAGACGTAGAATTCCGTTTAAGTTGTAACTTCTTCTACTTTGTCTCTTTGGTCCGATTGTTTTGAACATTTTGCAAGTATTTTTTATTGATCTTCGGAAAATTAACAAATAAATTAATAACACTCAATTATGGACTACTTATCGAGGCCAAAACAAAGAAAAGGTTAAAACTAAGTATGATTAAATGAGCAAGCAAAAAAAAAACAAGGAAAATTTCAATTTTTTTCGTTCATTTCGTTAAGTTTGATAGGTTGAGTTCATTGACTTAGTTGAAAAGAAGGCGAAGCAAATGCACTTTCCATTCGTGCCACTTTCGTCTCTGCCCGTTATATAGTTTGCGAGCTACATGCATTTTAACTTCTAATTTCAAATTAAAATTAAGACCCCGATTTTTAAAAAATCGTTTGGTAACTATATTTCACGCTGAGCACATGTACTTTCCATTAGTGCGACTCTCGTCTCTGTCCGATATTTAGTTTACGAGCTACACTTTTGTATAGTTTGCGAACTACACTCGCTAGTGCTAGTGGGATGTGGAATCCAAATTAATTTACATTAAAAACCAAAATGAAAATTTTAAGAGTTAAATCTAACCGGATCTCAGAGCCATTTCGTTAAATTTGACAATTTGAGTTTATTGACTGAGTTGAAAAGAGGTTCATGACCTCTGGTGTCAAAATAGAGCACTTAGTAAACTAGAACATTACGAATACGATACCAATCAGTTCGTGCAAAACGAAAACAATACAAGCATAAACAACGAAACAAAAACAAAGAAAACAGCAGCCACATTATAAGCAGCTGATGATTAATTTTCTTATAAAAAAACATGCATTTTTCTTCTTATATTTTACTATTTTGTAATATGAATATAATAGTGACAAAATCCAAAATTATATATTCATTCAGCGCAGAATATATCTGATATTTTAGTATATATATTATCTTTGAACGATAAGTATTAAAGGCTGTAGGTATACCCTAAAGTATTAGCCAAAAAAGTTGCATGACCTTCAAAAAAATCTGTTAAAACGACCCCATACAAACCGCGCTGTAAGACGTAATTCTACGTCTAAAATGCATTATATCTTTATCTGCTATCTTAAAATCGAAAACTCCCATTTACAACTCCCGGGAGAAAATGTTTCATGATTGGGCTGAATATTCTCAGTTTCATATTGCCTAAATACTTAATATTTAATACAGCTGAGAAACTTTGCAATTCCGGAAACAAACGTTTATGGACCTAGACCTAGAAACCTTGTCACTTGAGTCCAAATTACAGACATATCTCTTCCAAGCCCTATTCTTGTTATTGCCAAGTATTTTGAACGTAGTTTTTCGCACATTTAAGTTGATGATTAGTTGGAGTTGATTGATTAGTTGGAGTGGTGTTACAGCTATGGACAGTATCCAATTGGCTCTATTGAGCCGTTTAAATGCCACTACCTTTAATTCCCGTGCGTTCTAGAGTGTGAGGAATGGAATGATGCTTGCATAATACAAAATAACTAAATGGTAATAAAAGCTTTTTTTTTATATTTTGTTCATGATCTAGCAAGCAACAGATTAGCACGAGGTTAGAATGCGTGACTCTAATGCGATGGCTGCCACAGTCTGTGGTTCGATCCTAGAATGTGGCAAAAAAATAAAATGTTTTACAAAGCAATTTTAACATTAAATAATTAATTAAATAAAAATATAATAATATAAATATAACAAACAAAAAAATAAAAAACGGTCCGAATGAGGATCGAACCAGATTCATACGATTCATCAGACCAAATCGACAACCGCTTAACCAACTGAGACACGGAATTGAATTTTTTATGCGTGCTAATTGTGTGCTTTAATGTTTACGAAATTTTAAAACAAAACCGATAGGAATTTACAGTTTAAATTTTAAACCCTTGCGAGACTAAAACTTAGTTTTAGTATTTGATGTGGTTTAAATTTTAAACTCATGCGGTACTTAAACTTAGTTTTAATATATGACATGGTTTAAATTTTAATACAATTTCGGTGTCGCCATAAACACAGTACAGAATTGACTAAAATTTAGTTCAAGATTTTTAACCATGTATAGGAATAACCTATTTTGTTTATCTTTGGTTCTAGCGGACGATATTATTTATTCAACCACCTAGACTTATTTGTTAGGTTTAAAAATTCGTAAATTTTACTGATGGAATATATTATATGAAGTATATTATATAACATTATATTATTCCATAAAATTTTTAACGTAATCACAGTAGCATATTTATAAGCTTTCAAGGAATCAAAGGTATTGAAATCAATGTAGTTTTAATGAAAACTTAGAATTTCTACAAATATTATAAATATTATAAATAACAAATTTCAATTGCACGTTATTGATATGCAATGGTGTGCGTGCTTATAGCTCTTAGGTTTTTTTTTTTGTTGCTTATAACGGTTATATTAATTGCATTATTTTGAAAAATCATTAAACGACACGTTTTCATAATTTCAACTCTCTCAATACAAGCACAAAATAAAAAAAAAATTAAACAATATATATGACAATAAGTTAAGGTTTTATTATAAAAAAATTGAATGTCGACATTCAAATCGAATTTCAAATCAATATGCAAGCGCATTTCAACACACACAAAAACTGACTGACAGACAGACTGACTGACTGTCTGACTGAGTAGTATAGAGCGTGTCGAATTGCAATCTTGTGTTCATTTAACACACAAAAATTTTGACAAACTTAGCAAAATTGCTGTTTCAATGGCGTTGCACAAGAAAAGGTTTATAAAATGGTTGCAGTTGTTGCTTTTTACCAATTTTTGTATTTTTTTTTAATACTAATGTTGATGGTTGCCCATAGAATGCAAGCCCAGTTTTGACGGCAAAAGGGCGTCTCTGACTGTATGGCTTGGCTTATTGTTTAAAACATAGCTTTTCAGCTAGTTTTTTTTTTGTAAAATTATTTATGGCCAGTGCTTGCTGTTTTGTTTTTTTTTTTCAATTTCTGTTGTTTTCTTTATTTATGTATTGTTTTTTTTTTCATTTAACTTCCATGTTTGTTCAAAATAGTTTCTCTAGCTAAGGTTTTTTCCGTGTCTTTTAATGTTTTGCTATGCGTGTTGAAGGCTTTCTTCTATTGAATTATGTTAATTTATCGTCTTAATTGCTGTGTCAACCGCCAACTTAACTGACTGGTCTAGCTTATTAACGCTTTTTTGTATGCTTATTTGAATTTGGCTGATTTATAACTGCGTTGTTGTTAGTTATTTATTTATTTGGCGTTGATGATGATGATGGTGATGATGGCAAAATCAATGGTGAGTGCTTTTTTTTCTGTTTCTCTCTTTTTATTTGTTTAACGCAGTTTGTTGAATTTATTTATAAGTCCAAAAAACTGACGAAAAATGGTTGAAAATATATTAAAATTAAATGAATTTCCAGTTATTTGTCATTCATTTTAATTTATTTTTTTTTTTGTGTTGAAATCGTTATAATTTCGAAATTGATGGGTGCCTTGATCAAACAGCAACTTTTACGCTCATATGTTAAAAAGCATTCATCATTCATAGGCAGCAGTGCTGCTAAAACATTTAATACCGCTCAATTTTTAGCAGTTGTGCTTTAGTTGAAATCATTGCTTGCATTCAAGTGAAATCCATCGCAGCGTTTAGAGTTATTTTGTGTTAATCACGAATATTTATGTTGTAGTAAACTCAAAAAAACAAAATATTTATGAATTTTTACATGATCTCCATGTATCGCATACATGAATTTTGGTCCAGTTACAATAACATGAGTCACATGAACTCATGATAACAATGCACAAAATTCACAAAAGAAAAAAAACACGAGCACATGAATATTTCAGAAGGCTAGTATTTGAAGTAAAAAATTTGTAAATGCCATGAAAAAAACAAGAGGAACATGAATCGTGCATACTTTTTGTGAATAAAATTCATGTACAAATACGAGGCAAAAATGAGTTTAAGAGATAAGTGACAAAAGAATGTATCTCAAGTACATAAACAAGGGAAACGTGTATTATTTTAGTGACCGAAATTCATATAATCCATGTATAAATGCAGGAGCAGCAAGAATAGTTCATAAAATAAGAGTAAAAATATGAATTATACTCAAGAACACATGAATCTTTTGGTTTTTGTACATACTTTTGTAAAATTTTTACATAAGTTTTTAATGTTTTTTATTTTTTTTAATATTTTTAATCTTTCATTTGATAATTTTTTGAATTTTTTTTTATTTTTTTTTTAATTTTTTTTATCATTCATTTGATTATTTTTATAATATTTATATAACACTAAAACAAAAAAGTACACAAAAATTATATAAACTAGAAAATGTTATCCCTTTACTCTGAATTGTATCTCGGGCCATTTCAGTGACTTGTTATTTCAAGTTTTCTTCTTACTATGAATGTGAGTCAAATTCAACATCATCTCAAGTGATTGATTTTAATAACATTTTATCGTATTTAATTTGTTTCTAAAAAAATAATTCCAACCCCACGAAGAATTTTTATCGTTATAATAAAGGTGGAATTTATTTGCTTAAATTGACAATAAAACTGGTAGCCGGTTTGTCAAGAAAAAATTATAAATAATCTTGATAGCATTGAAAAAAATCTTCATTTATTGACTTGCGCTGGCAGCTCTCTCCCTCTCGCCCTCTCTCTCTCTAACTTCCAAAAACCGCAATAACAGGAGATAAATTATTTTTTATTATGTCATTTAGGGCAATAAAAATAGGCATAAAAAGATAAAAGAAAAAATAACTGAAATGACAAATTCAAATCAAATTAAATTAAATCAAATCAAATCAAAATGAAGTGATTCATGCATACATGTGGTATGTGTGTGAATGTCTACGCAAAAAGTTATGCGTACATGTATGACGAGCAAACACACATTAAGAGATAATTTTATTGAAGACAGCACAATGGACTTTGTATCAATTTTTCTTATGAATGTATGTGTTCACATTTTTCTAAGAAATTATTCTTAAAAGCTTCCGGTGTGGGTGCTCTTTATGTGATGATAAAAATATAATCGGCTGACTAGTTTTATGGCAAAACATTTAATTCTAAAATTAGGCAGATTTTAATGCTAAACATTTATTAAATTTATGGCCGTTTAAGCTTAAAGCACAAAAAAAAAACAAATTGGCCATTTTAGCCCTTGAAAGGACTTTGACCGAACTTCTTATGATCAATTGTGTTGTGTGTGTTATTAAATGTTTGCACACAATTGACCGAGAACTGGACCTACATGTTTTATGCCGACTCCGAACGGCTAAAGTTCATGTTCTCAAGAAGCTTTACATGGCATTATTTACTCTCGGAGGTTTGCCGTTGTCTGCAGAGAGGTAGTGACTGATCAGAAAAACTTTTGCCGCGACTGGGGATCGAACTCGGGCTCCGAACATGCTAAGCCACACACTTAACCTGCATGCCACGGTCAGCACGGTCACCACGGTCACCACGTTTAAGCTTAATACACGGTAAAAAATCTTGGAGTCATTTTTAAAATAATCGTTTAACTAATGCGTTTTTAATCCATTTTTTATTAGAATTCATACTTTTCAAAATAATAGAAATTTGTTTATTCTATACGTAAATTTAATAATTTAGGAAATTTCAATATAAATTAGTATGTAAGGTTTAAAATTTAATACAAAATAACTAAACGGTAAAAACTTCTTGGAGTAATTTTTAAACCAATCATTGGAATAATGCATTTATAATGTTGTTTTTATTATAATTTATACTTTTTAAAATACTAGAAATTTAATAAATTTAAAATAAAATTTGAGTTTTAGTACCTAAGGTTTAAAATTTAAAACAAAATAACTAAAAGATAATAAAAGCTGTATTTCGTTTACATTTTGTTCATGCAAGCAACAGATCAGCCCGAGGTTAGAACTCGTGACTCGATGCAATTGATTGCGGCAGTCCGCGGTTCGATCCTTGAATGTGCATAAAATTAAAATGTTATACAATGCAATTTTAACATTAAATAATTAATAATAAAAAATTATTATAACATAAAAATAAAAAAAAAAAAATTACACAAAAAAAAAAATTACAAAAAACAAAAATAAAAAATAAAAAAAAATTAAAAACAACAATAAGGAAAAATAAAAATATAACAAAAAAAAAAATAAAAAAACTAATATAAAAATAACAAAAAAAAAAAATACAAAAAAATAAAAAATAACAAAAAACAAAAATATAAAATAACAATAAGGAAAAATAAAAATATAACAAAAAAAAATAAAAAACAATTTAAAAATAACAAAATAAAAAACATGTAAAGAAAGCCTAAAGTCGGTCTAGGCCGACTATGAAATACCCTAAACCTACTTTTCCAAAAAAAAATAATATTATTGAAAATAGGCTTGTCCGTGGGTGGATGAAGTCTATATTTTATATGCATTTAAATGTTGATGAAAAATTTACACATACCAAGTTTTATTCCTGTAGCTCACAGCTAATGCCTTTATTGTGCTTTCGCTATGGGAGGTGGGCGAGTTCATGGACGGATTACTCCCAATTTTTGAACACACCTTAGTTTTGGTATGAAATACATAAATACCAAATTTAATTTCTCTATGACAAACATGACCTTATTTATTGAGTTTTAAACTTTTTGGTTTCTATGGGAGGTAGGCGTGTCCGTGGGCGGATGACGTTCATTTTTCAAAGCCATCTTTGTCTTGTCATAAAAAACATATGTGCCAAATTTTAGCTCTTTAGGTTAAACACAGGCTTATTTATTGAATTTTAAATTTTTGGGTTGTATGGGAGGTGGGCGTGTCCGTGAGTGGATGACGTCCATTTTTCAAAAACATCTTTGTGTTGGTATAAAACACATACATATCAAATTTTATTGTTGTAGGTTAACTAAGAGCTGAGTTATGCAGTTTTCAATTTTCGCGTTGTATGGTAGGTAGGCGTGGCCGTGGGCGGATGATGTCCATTTTGAAAATCTATCTTTGTTTTGTTATAAAAAACATATGTGCCAAATTTAAGCTCTGTAGGTTAAACACAGGCTTATTTATTGCGTTTTCAATTTTTGGGTTGTATGGGAGGTGGGCGTGTCCGTGAGCGGATGACGTCCGTTTTCCGAAGACATCTTTGTGTTGACATAAAATACATACACACTAAGTTTTATTGTTGTAGGCTTATTACAAGCTGAGTTATGCAGTTTTAAATTTTTTCGTTGTATGGGAGGTAGGCGTGTCCGTGGGCGGATTCCAAAAATATTCAATAGTGAAGATCCTTGGGTGCATGTGACCATGTGTACTAAGTTTCATTCAATTATCTCTACTCCTTCTTCTTATCCTGTGTATACGGACATCACACAGACGGACAGACGGACGGACAGACGGACGGACAGACGGACGGACGTACATGAATAGCTCGACTCACGAGGTGACGCTGATCAAGAATATATATACTTTTCTATACCGGACTCGCTTCGTTCTATGCGTTACAAACGTTTGCACAAAGTTAATATACCCTGACCTTTCAGGTTTAGGGTATAAAAAACGGTCTGGCTGAAGATCGAACCAGGTTCACTCGATTCATCAATTCAAATCGACATCCCCTTTTACCAACTGAGCCGCGGAATAAAATTTTTCGCGAGTGCTAATTGTGTTCTTCAGTGTTTACGAAATTTTTAAAACTAAACCGATAGGAGTTTAAATATTAAACCAATGCTGGACTAAAACTTAGGTTAATATTTGAAGTGGTTTAAATTTTAAGCCCATGCGGGACTTTAACTTATTTTTAGTATTTGACGTGGATTTTAAACCCATGCGGAACTTAAACTTATTTTTAGTATTTGATGTGTTTTTAATCAAACCCATGCGGGACTAAAACTTAGTTTTAGTATTTGACGTAGTTTAAATTTTAAACCCAAGTGGGACTTAAACTTAGTTAAAGTATTTGAGATCGTGTCAGTTTTAATACAATTTCGGTATCGTCATATATACAGTGCAGGATTGACTTAAACTTAGTCCAAGATTTTTAACCGTGCAGAAATGCCACTAATGCGAATTCTTTGTAGTAGACCGCTTTTTCTACATGTACTACTAGGGAGTGTAGTGTTGTCTCGACCAATTTTTCTTTCTTATATGTGTACCGTTCTTTATATGCAGTTCTACCAACTATTCATCAAGTGTTTTGAGTAAAAAGGACGCCAGGCTTATGGCCCTGTTGACCTTTATATGGATACAAACTTAAGGCTGCTACAAACTTATGCTACGTCTACACAGAGAGTTAAGTTTGAGTTACCAGTACAAAGCTGAGTTTTCCCATTTAACGAGAAATAAACTCTTGCGTTACCAGTACAAAAATGTACGATTTAACTCAACTTAACTCATTATATATTCTGAGTTTTTATGACTGAATGTAAAAAGTGCCTAAAAGTACACTACAAAATAATATAAATGTTTATATTCAGTGGTATTTTTCATGAAAGAAACTTTTTTTTACAAGAACTGTCAAAATAGAACAGCTGATTCATTAATTATACAATTTATTTTTTTAACTATATGTTGTTATTTTCTTTAAAAATGGGTAAAAGAACTTCGAAAAGGATTTGGGCAATAGTGGGGAAAGTAGTTTTCATCCAAATATGGGCAAAGCTTTCGCATAGCAAGAAAAAAGCGCATGTGTACGCAGAGACACCAGCAGCATTGTCGGCAAATTTAACTCAATTCTGCTACGGTATCTCTGTGTGAACAACTTCGGTTAAATGTTTGTTAAAATTAACTTAACTCTCTGTGTAGACATAGCATTATGTTGGTATGAACACCACTCTAGCTGTGCTCCAGGCAACAGGTTCATAGTTAAGTCTGATACGTTCAAAACGAATTTGAAAATGTTAACAAAAATTTTTTGGAAAAATTATTAAAATACTTACAGAAAATTGTAAAGTTGCTTACATGAGTATTGAATTACGTACCTGCAAATAAAAAGAAAAAAAATATTAAATAAATATTCAAATAATTTAAAATATAATATAAAAACAATGATATAAAGTATTCAAATATGCAAACATACACCATTTTGGTAAATTTTAAAAAGTAGGAATGATAAATATGTTAGAAAACTTTTCAAAATTATTTGAAATTTTTTAAATATTTAACATATTTGAAAAAATTTTAAAATAAAAAAGTAATTTCAGAGAAATTTTCAAGTAATTTAATGAAATTTCAAAACTGGCCAAAGTGCTGACCAAATTTAAATACAACCACAAAAAAAAACCAACAACATATAAAGTAGCTATAAATAGAGTTAAAACAGCAAAACGACAAAATTGGCTTAAATTCTCGAATGGTTGGGCAAACAGTCAGCGAAACAATCGAAAGAGCAAAAGTTCAACACAATATAATAGTAGCAGCGGATATAAACAGCAATTTAAAATCTAAATTTATAACAAAAAATATATACAAAACTACAGAAGAAAAAAAAAAACCAATAAACCGTTAATTTTTGAAAAACTGCACTTAAATTTAAGACAAATTTTTGGCTAAACTCAAAGTTAAAACGTCAGCATCGCGGCGCCCAGACGAATTCATTTATTTTTATTTTCTATTTTGTTGTTCGTTTTCGTTTTGCTGTTGTTCATTTTGCTGTTTGCAAATATTTTAAAATATTTAAATTTAATTTAATTTCTGCTGTCGACGTTTGCCAAAAAAATAATGCATTTGCATTATTTTTTTTTCAAATTTAACGAAAAAGCAGCAAGTTAACAAATGCAAATGCATTAAAAAAATTTATTAAAAATAGTCAAAAAGAATTAAAAAAAAAATAAAAATACTAAATAAGAGCATGTTTGCGGTCTGCGTCATATGTAGCAAAAATGTTGCTAGCAGCAAATGTTGCATGTTTTTATTTTAATACTTTGTGCTGTTTGACTTCATGTTTATTTGTTTGTTTGTTTGTTTTTTGTGCTGTGCAGTTTTTAAAAATAATTTAATGCTTGGCATTTGACCAAAGTTTTTAAATGTTTGTTTGTTTTTTTTTTCTTTTTGCGTTGCCAGATTTAAGACTTGCTTTTTCTTTTTGCCAAAATTCATATCAAACATTTGCGTTTGTAAACAATTTACTTGCAAGATATTTGTTGAAGTTACAGATAAGCAACCAAAATACAAAAGCACACACATACATTTGCAAACTTTGGCGCATAAAAAGTGACCAAAATAGCGAAAAATTGCACTAGAGCGCATATAAAAATGCCTTAATATGCATTGCGTGCTGTTGTTGACTTTTTATTATTTATTTATTTTTGTATATGTTTTTTTTTCAGTGTTCACATTTGTTGTGCACTATTTTTTGTTTTTCCTCAAGTTGCTTTTTGACATTTAAGTGACATTTGATCATGCCTTGGATGTGGTTTGATTTGCTTTTCTAGCGCATCTGTCAATGCAGCGAACACGTGTATTTCATTTCTTAATTTAGAATAAAAATTAATTTGGTATTATTTCTTTTTTTTTAATTAGAAATAATTCTATATAAAGTATTATTTTAAAATTAAAAAAAAAATATGCAAGCAAAAAATATTCTTGAAACAAAAACTTTATCTTTTTGCAAAATGGATTTTTTGTTTTTCAAAGATAAATAAGAGATATATTGATTGTAAGCGCAACCATAGTTATACATCCTTAAAGTATGCATTCAAAATTTTTTATTTATTTTTCCAAACAGTGCGGTTGGCTGCGAAATGCAAGTTTTTGGTAACGAAATGTTCTTGTTCGCTTCGTATTTGTTCATAAATTTAAAGAATTTTATTCACAAAACTTATGAATGATTCATGTCCACCTTGTAATTTTTCATGACATTTACGAAATTTTTTATTGGTTTCTGCATGTATGAAGAGTGTATAGAAACTTTATGAACAGTAAACACTTGGCTTGAAATGTTTATGTTTTATTATTTTTTCTTTTGAGAATTTTCGTGCATTGATATCATGAATAGTTCATAGTACTCATGTAGTTGGTAAGTGAACCAAAAATCATGAATGAGATTCATATAGAGATAACTTTATAATTATTTCATTATTCATAATTATAAAGGTGCATTTTTGTGGTGACCGTGGCATGCAGGTTAAGTGTGTGGCTTAGCATGCTCGGAGCCCGAGTTCGATCCCCAGTCGCGGCGAAAAGTTTTTTCAATAAAAAATTGTTCTGATCGGTCACCACCTCTCTGCAGACAATGGCAAACCTCAGAGATTAAAAAATGCCATGTAAAGCTTCTTGAGAACATGAACTTTAGCCGTTCGGAGTCGGCATAAAACATGTAGGTCCAGTTTTCGGTCAATTGTGTGCAAACATTTAATAACACACACGACACAATTGATCATAAGAAGCTCGGTCAAAGTCCTTTCAAGGGCTAAAATGGCCAATTTGTTTTTTTTTTTTTTTTTGAAAGGTGCATTTTTGGTTTAGTGTAATTTACATATTATAAAAACAATCAAATGAATAATAAAAAAAATTTTCAACATATTTTAAAAAATAAAAATAGACTAAAAAAATTGTATATTTTAAAAATTTAATAAAAAATTTTACAAAAGAATGCACAAAAACCAGCAGATTCATGTGTTTATGAATTTCATGCATTTTTTTGGTCTTATTTTATGAACTGTTCTTGCTGCTCTTGTATATAAATTATATGAATTATATAAATTATATGAATTCAGTTACTAAACTTATAAATTAGATAGAATACGTTACGCTTGTATATTTACATAAGATTTATGCATTTTCAACACTGATCTCATGAACTGTTCTTGTTCTCGTTGTACTTGTGCATGAATTTTAATGCAGTTTATTCACAAAAATTATCAATGATTCATGTTCCCAATATATTTTTTTAAGACGTTTACGAATTTTATGAATTTTTAGCACTCGGTTTATGAATTATTCATGTTCCCGTGTATTTTCTTTGGTGTATTTTTTACATAGATATCATGAATAGTTCATGTAACTCATATAATTTCAAAATTCATGAATGAGATCTAAAAATTCAAAATTAATGTGTACTTTTTCGGTTTAGTTTAGCTTTTTTGGTGCTGTCTATTACCGTTTTGTTGACTGCTCGAAACCAACTCATCAGTAATGTTGTGTTGGCTTCACTGTCATCCACTCAATTGCTTAAGCTTAATATTTATTCTCACATATGTTTTGATAAAATTACTTTTAGAATATGTGTTATTGTGGCAGCCGTGGCCTCGCGTGCTGAGTATGTGGCGTGCCAATCAACGAACTCGGTAGACCCGTGTTCGAATCACCATTCAACACAAAACAATTTTTCAAAAGAAGTGCATTTTTCTGATCGGCAAACTTGTCATGTAAAGCTTCTTGAGAATATGATCTGTAGTTGTTTGGAGTCGGCAAAAAACATGCAGCTTCATTTCTCGATAGATTCTGTACATACATTTAATAACTCCGTCCGTCCGTCTGTGTGTTGTCCGTAAACACAAGATAAGAAGAAGGAGTCGAGATAATTGGATGAAATCAAGCACATATGCTCTCAAGAATCCAAGAATCTGCAAGGATGTCATCCGATCACGGCAACTCCCACCTCCCATATAACCCAAAAATTTAAAGCTCAGTAAATAAGCTCATGTTAAACCTACAGAGATAAAATTTGGTACGTATGTATTTTATATCAAAACAAAGACGTCTTCGAAAAAAGGCTGTCATCCGATCACAGCCACGCCAATCTCCCATACAACCCAAAAATATAAAACTAAATAAATAAGCTAATTTTTAACTTACAGAGATACAAATTGGTACGTATGTATTTTATATCAAAACAAAGACGTCTTCGAAAAATGGGTGTGATCCGCCCACGGACACGCCCATCTTCCATATAACCCAAAAATTTTAAACTAAATAAAGAAGCTCATGTTTAACTTACAGAGATATATTTCGGTACGTATGTTTTTTATATCAAAACAAAGACGTCTTTGAAAAATGTATGCCATCCGATCGCAGCCACGCCTACTTCCCATACAACCAAAAATTTTAAACTCGATAAATAAGCTTATGCTTAACCTACAGAGATAGAATTGTGTATGTATGTATTTTATACCAAAACTAAGATACATTCAAAAATTGGACGTAATCTGTTCAAGAAAACGCCCACCTTCCATTCAGCCCAAAAATTGAAAACGCAATAAATAAGCTCATGTTTAACCTACAGAGATAAAATTTGGTATGTATGTATTTTATACCAAAACTAAGATGCATTAAACACGCCCACCTCCATACAATCAACAATAGGCTCATTCCACAGAAATGAGGAACGGAAACATGAATTCTAAAATGCATGTATTTGAAGTAATTTTTAGTTTTCGAATTGAAGTGGAATCTTAAGTTAGTCCTGCTGCAAAAATATTTTTAAATTAAATGCTTTTTCATATTATTTTGACAATTTAACTAAACAAACTTCGAGTTGAAAAAAATTTTTAAATATTTCGATTTAATTTAAACCTTAAAATCAGTCATCTTTTGATACAACTTTTAAAAAAATAAGGTTAGTAATATTAAAAAAGATATTAATGTTGTGTAAGAAAAGTTTGTAATAATGATTGGTTACTGCGTTTTCAAAATACAAAATATTTAAACTGAGTGTTTTTTCTGTGTCACACCCGTCCCAAAAAAGGCTATAGTTTTCCTAAGAAGCAACATGGGCTTATGATAAGAATGAAAATTTCCTAAAGTAAGGATGTTGATGTTTTACATAAATTTGTTAACTTTTTTCATTCAATAAATTATATTTATTCTTCATTTCCGTTACAAGAAGTTGGTCACACCCGGAACGGTTTTCAAAATTTTTTTTTAATAATGAAATTTTTGCAAGTATATGAATAAATTCTTTGATTAGAACAAGTTTTGTAATTTCATGTATAGCGAAATCATTTGTTAGGTATTAATTTGATCAAAAATTCATGCGAAAAATTTTTTGCAAAAAAATATTTTTTTTTAAATATATTAAAAACTTGAAATTATTTGTATAGGTATTAATTTGATAAAAAATTCATGCGAAAAAATTTTTTGCAAAAAAATATTTTTTTTTTTTAAATTTATACATTAATTAAAAACATATTTTTTTGATTTAAGTGTCAAAAATATGTGAAAGTTATTATACCCATTGAGTTCTTATTTATAATTTGCACTCGTCACACCCGGGACAATCTTATGTCACACCCGTCCCATTTAAAAGTGTAAAAAAGAATGGTTATCGCCATTTTTTCAAAATATTTTTCACTGGTATTCAACAGAAAATATATTAAATTTTAATATATGCAAGTCAAAAATAGTCTCATTGTGGCAGATGGACTGAACTTCAATGTTAAACTCAGAATTTTTAGTTTTTAAACTTGTGCTCGTCACACCCGTCCCAGGTGGTTAAGCGAATGTAACTATTAAACTAGTATAAATAACTGCATTATGTTTAAGCATTTTGAAACCTTGGGGCATCTTCTAAAATACCCTATAGTAAATTGCTAAAATTTAAACCGGTTAATACCATTTTCAGCACGATAAAGTAGTCAAAACGTCACACTCGTCTGTATGGAATGAGCCAATAGCGAAAATACAATCAAGGTTCCTTGTGAGCTACAGGAGTAAAACTTGAAATTTTTATAAATTTTTGTAAATTTTCCATCAAAATTGAAATGCATATCAAATTTGGGCTTCATCCGCTCGCGGACACGCCAATTTTCAATACTATAATTGTATTTTGAAAAAGTAGGTTTAGGGTATTTCATAGTCGGGCTAGACCGATTATAGGCTTTCTTTATTGAGAACTACTTTTGATACACACTTCATTTTTATTATTGGTTTTTGACATTATTTTTTTTTTAATTTCTTAAAAAGCTTTTATTTTTTTATAATTTTTCATAATTTAAATTTAAATTTACGCAATGCTAATTTTTGAACAAAACGGCGCTTTTCCGTTTGACAGGAAAAACTCTATATTTTTAAAAACTTCAATCATAAACAAGCTTTTCAAAGACGTTATTCAAAAATCGCTAAAAAGCTTTTGAATAAACTCTGCTTTTATGCCTTAATTAATATGCCTGTTATTCTTTTTTCTTATTACTTGCTCTCTGTACGGCCTTTTTTAATTTTTTTTTTCTTTTTTTTTTCTATATATTTTTATACTATTTGCTCGTGTTCCAAATATAATTATTGCATTTTAGTCATTCCTGCGCGCACCCATTTTAATAAAACTGTTATTGTGAACTAAGGGCGTCAAAGCACTTACTTTTTTTTAATGAGCTTTTAAAAGCTTTTTAATTATAGTTAAATTAGATTCATTATTAAAATAAAGATGATTAAATTTGGCGCGCAAAATGCTACAATGTTGCCAGCATGACATAAAAAACAAAGAAACCGCAACCAAAAATCAGAGAAACAGTCGAGAAAAAGCAACAGCCATAGATTTACGCGCCATTTTTGTTGTTGTTTTTTTTTCTTTATTTTTATAAGCAGTTAAAACAAAAGAAGTTATAAAGAAAAAGGCGCAAAAAAAAACATGTGAGCTCAATTTAGTTGTAATAAAAAAAACAAAAATTTAAAAAGCAAATGTAAAGAAATTAAAAACCGCAGAAGAAGAAACAGTAGAAATTTAAATAAGCAGCCATGGTAAATGACAGAAGCTGAGAAAGTGGCTAAGAAACGTAAGCAACAAATAAAAAAAAAATTTAAAAAAAAAATAGAAAAATAAAAAAAAAACAAAACTCGCTCTAAAGTGACTGAATGTGGCTTAGTTTCTGCCAAGTGTTGTTGCTGTTATATATTTCTCTTGGCTTTAATAAAAGCGCAAAAATTATTATGGCCGGCATTATGGGCAAAACATTAGCTGCAAAACAGCGCAGCCAGCAGCAGACAACAAAAAGCTAGCAAAAGTCGACTATTTTGTATGTTTTTTTTTTTTTTACACTCTAGCCGCTGTATTTGCCGCTTATCTTGGCTACTGACTGTGGCTTTCTGGCCATTCTCTTTACCTCTCACTATATATCTTGCTATATCATCATCACCACTATCTTTGCTGAACTTCTTTTCATATGAAAATTTTTTACATTTCATTTCTATTTCTTTTTTTGCTACTTTACTTTTATAAAGTTTTTTTTTTTCTTTCAATTTTTGCAAGAGTTCATTGATCTTTGCTTTTATTTTATTTTTTTAATGAGTTTCTTTTAGCGCTGCAATAGCTTATTTTATTAAGAAAAAAAATTAATATAGTCTGCCAAGAGACACAATCACAGCTACAACAGCTACAACAAAGGCAACTCTTTCTTTAGCTTTGTCTGAGTTGTAGTCGTCGTCGCCGCAGTCGTCATCAAAGCTGCCAGCCAGCGCCAAAAGAACAGAAGCCACAGCAAATACTAGACAAAGAAATCAAAGCAGATCAGTCTGTCTATCTGACTGTCTGTCCGTTGCTCTTGCTAGCCGCCTGTCTTTGCGTATTTTAGCAAAATTTTGCGACAGTAAATAATGAGCAAACAATCGCAGCAACAACAACAGCAACCACGTCAGAAAGCCATGTTAAGATTATCAAAAATTTTAAATTTATTTTTTGTTTTTGGAATTAGCTTGATTTTTGACAGACAGACAAAACAATCTTTTGTATCTTTCTGGCTAGAGACAACTTTTCTTTTACACTCTTTATAAAAGAAATAAAAAGTTTTAAGCAAAGTTATGTTTTTTGGCTGTTTTTTTGTGATTGTTGTTGTTGAAATTTTTCCATGAAAATAATTAATAAAATAATAATAACAACAACAACAACAGGCATAGATATTTTTTTGCTAAGCATTTACATATGTACAAGCCATATAAATAGGCGAAAATATTTTTTAATTATATACAAAAGTGAACAATTTCGAATAAATATTTTTAAACTTTTTAAAAAATACTCTAATTTAATTGAAATTTTTGAAAAATAAAAACAAAAATTTTATAATTTTTTTTATGTGAAAGAAATTTCTTGAACATCACTGCTTATTTTTAGTATCTAGATTTGATATATTTCAAGACTTAGCCATAGAATTTAGCACTTTCGAATTCCTCAGTTCTGTTTTCGAATATTCAAAAATTTTAGCTGTTTTATTTTAAAAGAAATTTTTAAATAATTTTTATTTATTTTTTGTTTTACTTCTTTTCAAATTTTCTTCAAGTTCTTTGATTTTTAGTTAAATTTGTTTATTTCAAATATCATTTTCATTTTCGAAGTTTATATAAGAAATTTTCAAGACTGTTCAAAATTGCCAACTTCTGCAAATTGCAAATTGAACTTCAAACTTTTTTATTATTTTTTGCTCTTTGTTGTTAAAAAATTAATAAAATTTATAAAAAAATAAACAATTTTGAAACAAAAATTTTTCAAAACTTTCGAAAAATTTTTCAATTTAAAATTTGAAATAGTTCATATTACTTAAAATTCATTGCATATTCAAATTTACGAATATTTAAGAATTTCGAATGTTTTAATTTAATATTTTTATGTTTAAAAAAGTATTATTTTAAATGACATCAATTTAGAATTTTCCAATACTTACGAATTTTTTATTTAAGATTTGATTATTTTTGAATTTTCGCATATTTTAAAATTTTCGAATATTTTCAAACTAACATATATTTGTTAATTTTGAATGTTTTTTAAAAATTTTCATGTTAAATGCTTCAAAAACTTTATATTTAATGATCCTAATTTTTTACGAATATTTAAGAATTTCGAATGTTTTAATTTAATATTTTTATGTTTAAAAAGTATTATTTTAAATGACATCAATTTAGAATTTTTCAATACTTACAAATTTTTTATTTAAGATTTGATTATTATTGAATTTTCGCATATTTTAAAATTTTCGAATATTTTCAAACTAACATATATTTGTTAATTTTGAATGTTTTTTAAAAATTTTCATGTTAAATGCTTCAAAAACTTCATATTTAATGATCCTAATTTTTACGAATATTTAAGAATTTCGAATGTTTTAATTTAATATTTTTATGTTTAAAAAAGTATTATTTTAAATGACATCAATTTAGAATTTTCCAATACTTACGAATTTTTTATTTAAGATTTGATTATTTTTGAATTTTCGCATATTTTAAAATTTTCGAATATTTTCAAACTAACATATATTAATTAATTTTGAATGTTTTTTAAAAATTTTCATGTTAAATGCTTCAAAAACTACATATCTAATGATCCTAATTTTTCATTTTCAAATATTAACGATTTTTAAATATTATATATTAAGTTTTTCCAATATATTCAAATTTAAAAAAATTTTTTAATTTCGAATGTTTTCGTTTCATTTTTCAAAATTTATTGTTTTTAATGACATTCATAATTTTGAATTTTCTAATATTTACGAAGTTTTTATGATTTTCTTAAACTTCCGAATATATTTGAATTTTCGTATATTTTTTGATATTCTTAATTTTAAATATTTATGTATTTTTTCGGATATATTCAAAGTAACGATTATTTTAAATTTTGAATGTTTTAATATAATTTTTCATGTTTCAAAATTAGTGTTTTTAATGATATTCGTAATTTTTAATTTTGCAATATTTGCAATTTAATTTAATTTAATTGCTTTTTTAACTTTCAAATATTTTTACTTCAACTTTCAATATATTTTCGAAAATTTTCAAATGCAAAGAATTTCGAATTTAATATATTTCTAGGAATGCTTCAAAAACTCTTGTTTTGAATGATAATTGTAGTTTTGAATTTTTAAATATTAACGAATTGTTTTTTCGAATATATTCAAATTTGAGAATATTTTTAAACTTCGAATGTTCTAATTTAGGTGTTCATTTTTCAAAATTTATTGCTTTAATGACATTCGTAATTTTAAATTTTCCAATATTTACGAATTTTTAGTTTTTTCTTTAACTTTCGAATATTTTAGAATTTTTGAATATATTTTAAATCAAATCAAATATTCGAATATTTTTCCAATTTACGAATATTTTCGAAGTTTAAATATTTTTTTAGAAATTGTAATGTTTACTGATTGAAAAAATATATGTTTTTTAATGATATTCTTAATTTTTAATATTTATGTATTTTTTTGAATATATTCAAAGAAACAATTATTTTGTATTTTGAATGTTTTTATATAATTTTTCATATTTAGTGTTTTTAATGTTATTTGTAGTTTTGAATTTTGCAATATTTATGTTTTTATTTTAAGTCTTTTTTTAACTGTTTCAATTTACGAAAATTCACACATACGAATTTTTCGAATTTTAAATATTTCTACGAATGTTTCAAAAACTTTTGTTTTTAATGATATTCATGGATTTTAATTTTCAAATATAAACGAATTGGTTCTTCGAATATATTCAAAATTACGAATATTTTTTAATTTCTGAAATTTAGTTGATCATGTTTCAAAATTTATGTTTCTTAATGACATTGGTTATTTTCAATTTCAAATATTTACGAATTTTTTAAATTTTCTCAAATTTTCGAATATTTTTGATTTTCAAATGTATTAAATTAACTGCTACTCTGGAATTTCGAATATATCTACGAATTTTTAAATATTTTTGAATTTTTATATATTTTGCAATTTTTGCATAGTTACGCATTTGATAATATTTACAGAAGTTGATATATATTTTAAAATATCTTCGAAAATTTTTAAGTTAACGATATTTTGAAAATTTTCGGATTTTGGAATGCTTTCTAAATTTTGTATATGAGTTCTAAAAGTAGCTTGAATTCTACAAAATTTTTTTAAAGTTTCAATTCTACGCAATACATTTTTTCATTCATCTCATAATTTTGAAATAAAAAATTTTCAAAGATTTGAAATATTTTAAATTTTCGAACTTTTGAAATTTAAAATTTTTCAAAACTTAAACCGTAAAGCTAAAAAACAAAACAATATCATTCAAAACTATTAGAATAAAAGAACGAAATTTTTGAACTTTCTTAATATTTTCGAAAAATTTCCAATATTTTTTTAATTTTCTACTTCTGTAATATTTTGTAGTACATTTTCGAATATTTTCCAATAAATACATTCCAATTTTATCAAAGTTCGAACTAATTTACAGTTTTGGCAGATTTTCGTATTTTCGAAAATATAAATAAGCAATGTTGTCAATGTTTAAAAATTCTTGAAGTTAATTTTCAAAGAATAAAAATGGATTTTCGATTTTTGAAATGTTTTCGAATTCTGAAATATTTGCACATTTCGGTATAATCTTAAAGTAGCTGGAGTTCTTTAATTTAATTTTTTGAAGATTTCAAATCGCATATTCGATTATAAAATTAATGTCGAACTTTTCAAAAATTAAAATTTTGTAAAATTATAACCAAATCTGGTCAAGAAAAATATCAAATTATAATTTCTGACTTCTGGTCTGTCTTTGAATACTTCAATTTTCAACTCCTTTCGAATTTTATTGAATTTTGAATTACTTTTGGATTTTGAAATATTTTGGTATGTTCGAAAACATGCAAAAAAGCTGCCACAATAAATTATTTTCGTAATGAATGTTTTAATTCTTGAATGTTACTTTCTCAATAAAGGATTTCCGAACTTCGAACTTTTCCGAAGATTTTCGATACTTGAAATAATTTCTTTTTATGGAATACTTTAATATTTAAGCAAATGCTTAAAGTAGTTTGACGTTTTAAATTTGAAATTTATTATTAAAAAATAGGAATTCGGAAAATTTTTGTAGGATATACATTTTTAAAATTTACTAAATTTATTTTCGAATTTTTGAAAACTTGATATATAGAGGTTTTATATAAAAGGTTTTTAAATTTTTTCATTTATTTTCGAATTTTTGAAAATTTTATATATAAAAAATTTTACCAAATATGTTTTAATAAGAAATAAAGAAATTCCTATAAATGACCTATAATGAAAATATTTCCCGAAATTTGTTATTCTTTTCACATTTTCAAAATTTTGTTCAATTTTGGAATTTTCGAATTTTCAAATATTTTTGTATTTTTAAGTATTTTTAAATATTACCGAATATTTGCGAGTATTCAAATTCTGTTATTATATATCGAATTTTGAAATTCTTAATAAAAAAATGTAACCAAATATTGTACAGCAAAAACCTGTAATCGACATTTTTCAACACTTTTTGAAATCTTTTAGAATTTTGTTCGTTTTCAATGAACATCTTGAATTTAAATTCAAAGAATTCATTTCAACATAATGAAGTTTGATTAAATTAATCATATGTTCGAACATGCTCAAAAAATTGTGAATATTCGAACATATCCGATTATCCGAAAACTCTAAAATTTTTATAAATTTTCGTAAATTTAAATATTTTGGATGAGTTTCGAATATTGAAAACATTAAAATTTTTAAATTTTCGAATTTTAAAATATTTTGGATATTTCGAATATCGAATATAAAAATAGTGCGGAAATATTTTTTTTTTTTTAACTTGAATTTTCTTTTTCAGTTTTAAACTCTTGAACTTAGTTTTCAAGCAATGAAAACTTAAAAAATTTATGATATTCAAACATTTTTAAAAGTTTTTTTAGTTAATTTTGTGTTTTCGAAAAAAAATTGTTTTGAAAAAGACGGCAAGTTATATGTTCAGTCAGTTTCATAGAATTTTATTTCGATCTATACAAAGCTACACCAAGCTATACGAAAGAAATATCGCCATTGAAAGCTTCAATTTCGAAATTTCTCAGAATTCAAAACGATTTCAAGATCGAAAATGCATGTTTGAGAGCATTTTCGAATTCGAAAAATTTTTTAATTCTGAGAAATTGTAGCTTTCAACGGCAATATTTCTTTCGTACAGTTTGTTCGGTTTCAATTTAAAAAATCATCGTAATTAAGTTAAGTCGACTAAAATTGTTGGAATATTAAAAAATTCAAAAATTTAAAATTCTCTATTAATTTTAAATGAATTTTTTCATAACTTTGTTATTTCATGTTCGAAAACATGAACTTTAATGTTGAAATTTCTGTGATTTAGTTTAGTTTTCGAAAAGTAGAGGAAAATCTACCAAATTTCGCATTTCAATGATATTGAAAAATTAAATGAAGTTTTGAAAATTTTATTTATTTTAAAATTTTTGAAAAATAGAGAAAAATCTACTCAATTTTGCATTTCAAAAATATTGAAAACTCAAGTTAAGTTGTTTCGAATTTAATTTTGAAAAATTTTCAACATTGAGAAAAATAAACAGAATTAGAGCAACTTCCCAAGCATTAAATCAAAATATCAGACGATGCCTAAAAAATATTTCCGTTATAGTATTTTAGATAAAATATTTTGTTTTTTAGCCTTGAAAAGTTTCAAAATCATTTTAATTTAATAAAAAATTAAAATTTAAGAAAAAAAAATTAACTTAAAAATTGAACGATTGTTAATAAACCAAAGAGTTGAATGAAATTTTCGAACACCTGCTGGTTGCGAAAGCTTTTTAGATAAATAAAAATAGAAAGAAAAACACAAAAAAAAAACACAATCAACAGTGTTCAAAATTTATTTCAGGCAGCAGAACTCAAGGTATTTTAAATTTAAATAGAAAGTTACTGAATATAATTCGAAGATTCTTTGTTTTCATTTTTTCTAGTTGTTTTTCGTGTCGAATAGAAAAATAAACCTAGAATTTCAAAAAAAGAGGCGTAACAGGTGGTACAAAAAAATAAAATTTTTGTAAACAAAAGATTTTCTTTTTTGCCTGCAATATATAAACATTATTTAATAGAAGCAAAAAAAAAACTGCTTTTCGCAGTTAACAATCTTCAATGTTTAATGCGGAAAATTGATTTCGAAAAAAACTATTTTATATAAAACTTGGAACAACAGCAAAAAAATATTATTTCCGCAATTTATTTAAAAACGGAAACATGGCAGGTTACAACAAAATGACCCACAATCGAAATATTGACCCAAACAATAACAAATGCGCAGGGAAAAGAAAGAAAGAAAGAAAATAACAACAAGTTAGAGCCTTGCAAGCATGATAATCAAATTTGCAGCAAAGATAGACATTCAAGACAAAACTTTTTCAGCGCAAGACGGAAATGCAAAAATGGCGCATTAAAGATGTACATGAAGCGGCATAAGTTTCCCTTCCGCCATATTCCGCTGTAAAAGTTCACAAACAACAGTCGTAGCAGAAGATAAGCCTAGCAGCCAGACAAATCAAAGAAGCAGCAGAAGAACAAAAAGCAGACAATACAAAATTGCAAAGCAGTAAAATTCAAATAAAAAATAAAAAAATATACAAAAATAAAAAGAAAATCATAAACATAAAATAATAATAAAAAAATCAAAATAAAAAACAACATTAAAAAAACATTAATAAAAACACACTCAAAGAAACTGCGTTAAGCCGCAGCAGAGATAATGAAAATTATTATAAATGTTAAAGTTGTAAAAAAAAAAACAAAAAAGAACAACAAATACAACAACAACAATAAAGAAGGCAAAAAAAAAGTGAGCTATAAGAAAAACGCTGTTGAAGATTAAAAGAGGGCATTCATTCGTCAGTCAGCGAGCAGCAGCAGCTGTTACAACAACAAAAAACCAACATTATAACTCTAAAAAGAAACTTCAATGATGAGTTCAACACCAGCAACAAATCAAAAGAAGTCAATGACACCAAAAGAAATCATAATGATGATGATGATGATGATGAAGACTATAATGATGATGGAGTAGAGTAGCAAAAAACAAATATAATAAGAAGTGAAGAAAAAAACAATGCATCAGCGACTACCGATGGACATGCAAAATAAAACAAAAAAAAAAATTTTAAAAAACACCACAAAAACCTAAGATTTCTTTAGCAAAAATTCAAGTTAAAAACATGAAAATGCAAAATACATTTGCATACAAAACCAACACCAAAACACTGCAGACAGTTGTAGCCGTCGTTGTAGTAATAGAACAAATTAATGAGGCGTTGTTTTGCGCCTAAAATTATGCAGAACTAAGAACATGGCAGGCACACGTTAAATTCCAGATATTAGAAACTTAAAATAAGCAAAATACCACGATGATTCAGCCAACACTTAATTCACTCACAAAAAAAAAAAATCAATGCTTAATACTACAACTTTACAACTCGAACATACTCGTGCTTTTTCTTTTTATTACTACCAAAAACAAAAAAAATTGGGCTACAGTAGTGGTTACAAATTACATACCTCAACCGGAAATTGCTTTTAAGCATGCATAAACGTCGAAATACAACACAGAACGTCGAAAAACTAACACGCAGCGACATTTTCATTACATGGAGTGAACTTTTTTTACAATTTTTCTATTTTTTTGCTGCCTTTTATTGTTTTTTGCCTTCAATATTGATTTATGATGTAGCAAAAGTTTGCCATATTTGTATGGTTACTGTACGAACATTTTGATTTAATGGCACGGTTTGCGCCATTTTTAGAAATTCAAACATTTTTTGTTTTTTTTTGTTTTTGGTTCGCCAACCAAATATTGAGCAACTAAAATTTATGTCGATGTCGTAAAGTTGCTGAGGATACATGACTGTAGTGCCTTATGCAAAAGAGTGAAATTTGAATAATCAAAAACGACGTGGAAAAGTTATAGCAAAAAAATTTTTCTCTCAGAATTTTGTAAAATTTTTGCAGAATTTGACTGCATTTCAAACTCACAAAATCAAATAAACTAAGCAGGAATTTTCAATTGTTGTAATATACAGTGGATCGATATAATCTTCGGACAAAAGTTTTTTTAACATTGTCATATTATTTCTATGAAAAGAACAAACGTTCAAAAAATCAAAATAAATATATTTTTTTTAGTTTTATAATTTGATAAATACGCAGAAATTAAATAAAAAACAAAATTAAATTTTATTTAAAAAAAAAAAATCACAATTCGAAAAAATTCATTATGTTCGAATTAACTCTTCCAATCTAACTCTACATTGAAAACGAACAAATATCTAAAAGATGTGCAAAAGTGTGAAAAATGTCTATATATAGAGATTTTTTTAAAACTTTTAAAGGTGGGACATGACATTGCCCGTTTTTTAAATCGATTTTTTTATAATTTTGTATTTTAGTATACATTCTTAAGATTCTGGTGGTGACCGTGGCATGCAGGTTAAGTGTGTGGCTTAGCATGCTCGGAGCCCGGGTTCGATCCCCAGTCGCGGCGAAAAGTTTTTTCGGTCACCACCTCTCTGCAGACAATGGCAAACCTCAGAGAGTAAATAATGCCATGTAAAGCTTCTTGAGAACATGAACTTTAGCCGTTCGGAGTCGGCATAAAACATGTTGGTCCAGTTCTCGGTCACACAACACAATTGATCATAAGAAGCTCGGTCAAAGTCCTTTCAAGGGCTGAAATGGCCAATTTGTTTTTGTGTTTTCTTAAGATTCTAAGAAAAAATTTCATGGAAAAATTCCTACGAGTTCAAAAGTTACAGCCGATTTAGTGAGAGCGCATTTTCAATTTTAACCTTTTTTTTTTCTTTGTTCACAAACTTTGAACGCGTTTATCTCGATACCATGTTTTTTCGTATTGGTTGAGGCCTAGCGGGTTCATTTTTTGACGAACTTTTTTTTTTGTATTTTTTTAAATTTGATTCGCTATCGTATGACACGAACTTTTTGTTTTTAAATTTTTTTCGATTTTTTTTATGAATTTTTAAAGTCAATATTTTTTTCGACAAACACGCTTTCAAATTTAAAACATCACCAAAAATTTTAAAAAAATTTTAAAAAAGCTATAACCAATTTTGTTAAGATTTACATAAGTCATTTTTTCCAGATCGGACAATTTTTGCGACGCGCTGGGGCAACCACGAGACCCCGTTTTTTTCTCCAACGCCAGTTTGGAGCTCTATAAAACCATGTTGGAGTGACTATATATTTTTTTGAAGTTTTTTTTTGTAATTTGTGCAATTCTCTACAATAATAAAAAAAAAATTTCGGAAAAGTGTTTGTTTTTGACTGAGTTATGAATTTTTAAAAAAAGGTCTGTTTTCTCTGCCGCGAATGTTATGTCCCTCCTTAATATTCATTTTTTGAAGATTTCAAATCGGCGTTTGAATTATAAAATTAATTTCGAATTTTTTAAAAACTAAAATTTTGTAAAATTAAAACCAAATACGGACAAGAAACAATATCGATAAAAATTAAAGTGTGCATTTTTCAACTTTCTTCAAATTTTCTTATGACTTTTTTAATTTTTGACTTCTGGCCTATTTTCGAATACTTAAATTTTTAAATATATTTGAATTTTATTGAATTTTGAATCACTTTTGTCTATTGAAAGTACAGCGAGCAAAAAAAGCAAAAAAAGGCCAGAAGTCAAAAATTGAAAAACTCTAAAATACTCGAAAATTTAAAGAAAGTAACTATTCAGATTATTTTTGATCTATATTTTTCTTGATCAGATTTGGTAATAATTTTACAAAATTTTAATTTTTAAAAAATTTGAAATTAATTTTATAATCGAAAAGAACTTCAAAGCTTCAAAAAGCTAAAGTTAAGAATTCCAGCCAATACTTTAAGATTATGCCGAAATATGAAAGTATTCCAGAGTTCGAAAATATTTAAAAAATCGAATTACCACTTTTCCAAAATGTTTGTTGGAATTCCTGGTTTTTGAAAATAAAATTCAAGAATTTTTAAACATTCATAACATTGCTTCTTTATTTTTTCGAAAATACGAAAATCTGCCAAAACTATAAATTAGTACGAACTTTATTTAAATTTAAATGTATTTGGAAATTCAAAAGTATTCGAAAATAACCAAAAAGTATTCCAAAATAACCCAAAGTATTCGAAAATAATCCAATAGTAATATATTCAGAAATATTGGCAACTTTCCGAATATATTAAGAAAGTTGAAAAATTTGACTTTTATTTTTTTAAAATATAAAATAATAAAAATTTCGAAATTTTAAAATTTTTCAAAACTTTGAAAATTTTATAGTTTTCAAAATTATAAAATTAATGAAAAAATGTAATGCGTGGAATTGAAACTATAGAAATTTTGTGGAATTCAAGCTTCATTTAGAAATTAAATGTAAAATTTAGAAAGTATTCCGAAATTCGAAAATAATCAAAATATCGAAAACTTAAAACTTAACTAAAAGAAGATATTTTAATATATATAAAAATATTTTAATATTTAAAAATACGAAACTTTTTGAAAATTGCACAATATTTAAAAATTCAGAAATATTTATAAATTAACTAATTCAAAAAATTCTTAGAAATATGCGAAATTCGAGAATATAAGTAAATTTTTAATGTATTCGAAAATCAAAAATTTTCAAAAGTTTGAGAAAATATTAAAAAATTCGTAAATATTTGAAATTAAAATTTCATTAAAAAACATAAATTTTGAAACATGAACAACTAAATTAAAACATTCGTAATTCAAAATATTCGTAAATATTCGAAGAAACAATTCGTTAATATTCGAAAATTAAAACAATGAATATCATTAAAAACAAAAGTTCTTGGAGCAATCGTAGCGATTTTCACGCCGCAAAAAAATTAATGTTGCCAGCAAAATTTCACTCAAAAGAACAGAGTACTACGCTTTAAAATTTTGCGTGAAATTTCGCTGGCAACATTTTTTTGTTGCGTGTAAATTTTGAAAAATATTTTGTTGCGAAAAAATTGTAAAATGTAAGAAAGTCATGCCTATTTTTCTCAAGTTATAGAAAAAACAAAAAATTTACGATAAATATCACTTTTTACTTCAAAATAAAAAGGCAGTTGAATTAAGTTTTCGGGAAAAAATGTTGTGAGAGAAATGTTGCAAGCATATTTCGCAGCGGAACAGAGTACGACTTTGACGAACATGCTGTGAAAATTTTCACGAGTATTTCACAGCTATCGTTTTTTGTATGGAGATTTGAGTGAAATTTCACATAAAACTGAACAGAGTACTAGGCTAAACATAAAAATTTTTTCTATCGCAAGACCCAGCACTCATGAGAATATTTACTAAAAAACTTTCTGAAACGTATTTGCAATTTTTTTAATGCGAAGTTAATCAAATTAGATTAACTCTGCCAAAAATTAATAAATTAAATTGACAGAAATTAATTTGTTGTTTATTTTTTATATATTTTTAATTTATTATAGTTTGGTTGAATTTCATAAACATTAAACAGATTTTTCAATGAGTTCTGGAAACACCCGTCACAGGTGCTTCAAAAAGCAAACCTTGACCATGATTTTAAAAGTTTTTTTCCAACATATGCATAAAAGAAATTTATAATGACTGAAAAAACTTTAAATACTTTTATCTAAGCTAAAATATTGATGTTTAAAAGCGTGAAAATGTAACACCCGTCACCGTTAAATGTTATTAAAGTAGACAAAATATTGAAAAAATGTTAAATAAATTTATGTATGCTAGCATATTCCTTTTAGAAGCGTGAAAATGTAACACCCGTCACCGTGTAATGTTATTAAAGAAGACAAAAGATATTTTTAATGTTTTGCTAGAAAGTCTTTAACTTAAAAGATTGGAAAAACTTTAAATAATTTTATGTATGCTAGCAAATTTTTGTTTAAAAACGTGTACATCTAACACCCGTCACCGTGGCATGTTATGAAAGTAGATAAAAGATATTTTTAATACTTTGTTGGAAAATCTTTAGCTTTTTTAACAGCTTCTAATCGTCTGGGCATAGATTCAATTCAGTGTGGACTTTCTCCATTCATAAGACTGACCATTAGACCTGAATAAATTAAATTTACTTTACAAAACATATTTATTAAGAATTATATTTATATTTACAACAACCAAGTTGTAAAGAACATACCGAGCAGACTAGACCATGGTTTTGTCAGACTCTACTCCGACTCATCAGTTGTCTCTGTGGTTTATGCAGACCACTAACTTTGAAAAGCTTTAAAGCGAAATGCAGCAAAACCAAAATGGAATTACTTACTACTTTTTGCTTTGATAAAAAGCAGTGTTTTTGTACTCTTTTGCTAGGCAAAATTTAAATTTTTTAATTTTTTTATATAGAATTGATTTGGACAATCGGCCAAATTTTTAAATTATAAAACTGATAAAAGTTTTGTTTAAAAGAAATGTCTCTCATTTATAAAAATCTGCATTGAAAAAACAAAATCAATACTTTTGAAAACTGTTGTTTTTTCTGGCTTGCACGTTTTGCTCTTAAATACATTTTCGTAAAATAAAAATAAAAACAAAAGAAAGAAAGAAAATTGCAACTATCTGGCAGCCCGAGCAACATATATATATATATAAATGAACACGTTAATCCAAATTGGCAACAACATGTAAGCAAGCTGGTTTAGCTTCAAGTCAAGCTACGCCACATCAAAAGAGGGTAACACACGCTATCTGGAACGTGGGTGCTTCACCGAATTGAACCAAGCTTAGCTAAGCAGGTTTCGCCAAGCAGTGTGAGTGTGTGTGTGCGTATGTTTCGGACGTAATTTCAGTGCATGACAGTGTGTGTTTTGTATGCAAGAGAAACCTGCAAGAAATTGCGCCAAATTTGGGTGGAGGAACAGTCAGCAGACAGCGAGAACAGCGTAGCTAACTGCATGTGGTAGCAACTGATGTAGATGTTGGCAATGCAGCAAAATAGAAAGAAGAAAAAAAAATCAAAAATAAAAAAAGCTGCAGCATGTGCAAGTTTAAAAGAAACAACGCTGCAAGTGGCAATTTTAGCTCAGAAACTTACAAACTTTTTCGTAAGAGGGTGTCTGTTATGAGTGTTGCGAGTGAGACAAGAAGAGTGTTGCTGGGGTGGCGCAAAATGCTGGGTGCGCAAGAAAAACGTGCAACCTCAGCAAAAGGTAAAACTTAGAACAGCAACAACAACAATAACATGAAAAGCACTCATGCAACATTTGCTGCAGCAGCAGCAGCAGTTCAAATGCAAGGCGTGGCACTGAAGAGGTGGGTGGTGGTGGGGAGGCTGAGTTACAATAAAACTATGAAAATGCAGCAACGTGAATATTGCTCAAAAATAACATGTAATCCATGCTGATAGAGTATGATGAGGAGGAGAGGCCAGTGTAGCGCGGATAAAGGGCAAACATGTAAGGCATTTTAATGTTGGCTGCTTGGCTTAGTGCAAAGTTGCCACAATTCAACTTTGCGCCCACGCGAGATTTTTTTTTAATTTTTTATTTTTGTTTTTTTTTTCAAATTAATACGTTGTTTGGTAGCAAAGATTTAAGCAAAGGCTATAGTTATATAAGTAGTAGGCAGCTGAAAAAAAAAAATATTATAAAAAAATTTAAAAATGCAGTTGCATGTTGCAGATTTTTAGAGCTGACTGCTTGTAGGTTTTTTTAAAAATTCGCAAAAATTGCTCTTTAACTGGCATAATTAAAATATTTCATACAACGGTGTGGCGGCGAGAGATGGCAGGCAGCATTGTGTAGTAGCCTTAATTTGCAACTGGGTCGTCAGTCAGTAGTTGTAGTTGGTGTTGGTGTATTTTTGATTCTGTTGCTGTTGGTTGTTATTATCGTAATAATAACATTGTTGCCAACGCAAAAACAAATAATAAAATTTCAAACATTTTCTGCTTAAAATAAATAATAAAACAACACGTAGTCAAAGCTACGCTAGGCTAGAAGAAAAAAAACACATTTTGTAATTTAATTTTCCATAATGTGGTCACACTTTGTAAAACAAAATTATATAGAAAAAAATTAAACACAAAACCTAGAATAACATTTATGAAACGTGTATTATAATAAATTTTATTATTCGCCATTATTATTGCATCACAAAAATTTGTTATACAATTTATTTATTTGTTGCTGCAAACGTGTCAGAATGTAAATTATTTAATAAATCACATGCAAGCAAAAATATTTTTAAATTAATATTATGCCGAGTGGTCTACAATGCTCTATAGCATGGGACCAAAATATTGAATCGGCCAATGCCCGTTTGAGGATTCAAAGGTTCCAAATTAGCTTTATATTGTCATGACATGTGGCAACACTTGGTTTGGATGAAGGACTATCCAACACCTTTTCAGTACTGCGCGATACGGTACCTAGTTCTGCCCGCAATATGAGTAGTAAACACACAGACACCATGAAGTTTCCCCGGACATATAACACCCTATCCGAGCATAGATAGTCAAAAGCACCCAAACACCCTATCTCCAAAATATATTTGGAGCTTCTCTCATTAACGGTGCTGCTAACGTACAGCCTCGTTGCATCTCGAAAATCTGCACACTCTCGCACTTCTGAAGCCATTCCACCATGACGCTCTCCAATACCTTTCCAAGCACCGGAAATAAACTGATGCCCCGGTAAGACAGAAGATTAATCCTTAGCCTACCCGGTGGGTTCAAGAACAGATTACCCGCAACCGTTTCCATTCGTCAGGAAAGATGCCTTCGCTCAAGCACTAAGCATACAAAGCTTTCAGGTATTCAGGAATGACCTTCCAGATGCTTTCACATGAATAGAAGAATTGAAAAAAAAAACAATAAAAATGGGGGGAAAAAATCAAACCTTCAACAATATTGAAAATTTTAACTTAAACAAAACTTATAAAAACTTAAATAAACTGCAAAGTTTTTCAAAATATTGAGAATATTGTATGAAATATATTAAAAATACTTTAAATATTAAAAATATTTAACAAAACTAAGAAAACTCATTAAATTCTTAGACATTAAATTTAAAAAAAATACTAAAAAAATTAAAAACAAATATTTAACAAAAATAAAAAATTATAATATTATAAGAGCTCTAAAACCATTTAAATGTTATTAACATTAGAAATGTTTAAAAAATAATAAAAATTAAAACAGAAAATATAAAAATAAAAATGATTCAAACAATTAAAAATTTGAATATGCATAAAACTATTAAATTTATACTAAAATACTTAAACATAACATACTTAAAACTGCAAATTATAAAAAATTCAAATTTTAATATTTGCTATATAAGTTATATTTTTAACATTTTCTTATTTTTGATATTTTTACTATATATATAAAATATATTATATATATATATTTACTTTAAATACTTAAATATTTTTCTATTTTTCAATTTTTCCTTTCCTCTATTTTTATATTTTTATATTTTTATATTTTTATATATTTATATTTTTATATTTTTATATTTTTATATTTTTATATTTTTATATTTTTATATTTTTATATTTTTATATTTTTATATTTTTATATTTTTATATTTTTATATTTTTATATTTTTATATTTTTATATTTTTATATTTTTATATTTTTATATTTTTATATTTTTATATTTTTATATTTTTATATTTTTATATTTTTATATTTTTATATTTTTATATTTTTATATTTTTATATTTTTATATTTTTATATTTTTATATTTTTATATTTTTATATTTTTATATTTTTATATTTTTATATTTTTATATTTTTATATTTTTATATTTTTATATTTTTATATTTTTATATTTTTATATTTTTATATTTTTATATTTTTATATTTTTATATTTTTATATTTTTATATTTTTATATTTTTATATTTTTATATTTTTATATTTTTATATTTTTATATTTTTATATTTTTATATTTTTATATTTTTATATTTTTATATTTTTATATTTTTATATTTTTATATTTTTATATTTTTATATTTTTATATTTTTATATTTTTATATTTTTATATTTTTATATTTTTATATTTTTATATTTTTATATTTTTATATTTTTATATTTTTATATTTTTATATTTTTATATTTTTATATTTTTATATTTTTATATTTTTATATTTTTATATTTTTATATTTTTATATTTTTATATTTTTATATTTTTATATTTTTATATTTTTATATTTTTATATTTTTATATTTTTATATTTTCATATTTTCATATTTTTATATTTTTATATTTTTATATTTTTATATTTTTATATTTTTATATTTTTATATTTTTATATTTTTATATTTTTATATTTTTATATTTTTATATTTTTATATTTTTATATTTTTATATTTTTATATTTTTATATTTTTATATTTTTATATTTTTATATTTTTATATTTTTATATTTTTATATTTTTATATTTTTATATTTTTATATTTTTATATTTTTATATTTTTATATTTTTATATTTTTATATTTTTATATTTTTATATTTTTATATTTTTATATTTTTATATTTTTATATTTTTATATTTTTATATTTTTATATTTTTATATTTTTATATTTTTATATTTTTATATTTTTATATTTTTATATTTTTATATTTTTATATTTTTATATTTTTATATTTTTATATTTTTATATTTTTATATTTTTATATTTTTATATTTTTATATTTTTATATTTTTATATTTTTATATTTTTATATTTTTATATTTTTATATTTTTATATTTTTATATTTTTATATTTTTATATTTTTATATTTTTATATTTTTATATTTTTATATTTTTATATTTTTATATTTTTATATTTTTATATTTTTATATTTTTATATTTTTATATTTTTATATTTTTATATTTTTATATTTTTATATTTTTATATTTTTATATTTTTATATTTTTATATTTTTATATTTTTATATTTTTATATTTTTATATTTTTATATTTTTATATTTTTATATTTTTATATTTTTATATTTTTATATTTTTATATTTTTATATTTTTATATTTTTATATTTTTATATTTTTATATTTTTATATTTTTATATTTTTATATTTTTATATTTTTATATTTTTATATTTTTATATTTTTATATTTTTATATTTTTATATTTTTATATTTTTATATTTTTATATTTTTATATTTTTATATTTTTATATTTTTATATTTTTATATTTTTATATTTTTATATTTTTATATTTTTATATTTTTATATTTTTATATTTTTATATTTTTATATTTTTATATTTTTATATTTTTATATTTTTATATTTTTATATTTTTATATTTTTATATTTTTATATTTTTATATTTTTATATTTTTATATTTTTATATTTTTATATTTTTATATTTTTATATTTTTATATTTTTATATTTTTATATTTTTATATTTTTATATTTTTATATTTTTATATTTTTATATTTTTATATTTTTATATTTTTATATTTTTATATTTTTATATTTTTATATTTTTATATTTTTATATTTTTATATTTTTATATTTTTATATTTTTATATTTTTATATTTTTATATTTTTATATTTTTATATTTTTATATTTTTATATTTTTATATTTTTATATTTTTATATTTTTATATTTTTATATTTTTATATTTTTATATTTTTATATTTTTATATTTTTATATTTTTATATTTTTATATTTTTATATTTTTATATTTTTATATTTTTATATTTTTATATTTTTATATTTTTATATTTTTATATTTTTATATTTTTATATTTTTATATTTTTATATTTTTATATTTTTATATTTTTATATTTTTATATTTTTATATTTTTATATTTTTATATTTTTATATTTTTATATTTTTATATTTTTATATTTTTATATTTTTATATTTTTATATTTTTATATTTTTATATTTTTATATTTTTATATTTTTATATTTTTATATTTTTATATTTTTATATTTTTATATTTTTATATTTTTATATTTTTATATTTTTATATTTTTATATTTTTATATTTTTATATTTTTATATTTTTATATTTTTATATTTTTATATTTTTATATTTTTATATTTTTATATTTTTATATTTTTTTATTTATATTAAATTAAATTAAATATTTATATAAAATATTTATATTATATTTATTTAATATTTATATTATATTTATTTAATTTTTATATTTATATTTTAATGTTTTAGTATTTTTCATATTTTTATAAAACAACATTTGTACAAT
Organism: Tetanocera ferruginea; assembly: GCA_958299015.1. Lineage (NCBI taxonomy): Eukaryota > Metazoa > Arthropoda > Insecta > Diptera > Sciomyzidae > Tetanocera > Tetanocera ferruginea. The sequence continues at coordinate 149,675,843 of OY282641.1, forward strand.
TTTATAAATTTTGTATTATCATTTTTTCTTTAATTTCTATATTTTTGGACTTATGTAGGTTTTGATTTTATTTATTTTTTTTTTTACTATCTATAGTATTTTCACAAAAACAGCCAAAGCGTAAAGATAAAGTAGAAGTATTCAAAAATATGGTTAGACCAACAAAGCGCAGCTTAACAGAACTTTTATCAAAGCTTCGCTGTAAGTGTAACTTCAAGCTACTTAGCTGTTTGATAAGCTGTCGGCTTAAGTTTTGGCTATTAATTAGATGGTAGGTGGTGGTGAAAGCCAGACTCAAAAAGTGTTGCAATAGTGTTGAAAACTATTAAAAAAAATCAACAAGATTAACGTCAAATCGAAAAATGCATTAAAAAAAACAGAAAAAATTTCGAGTATTAAAGGGGAAAAAACCCATTTAAGAGGATTAGAAATTCAAAAAATCGCCTACAATAAAATAATTCGAAAATCAATAAAACTTAAAAAAACACGCTTTCGATGGACACAGAAGTTGCAGCAGCAACAAAAACTGAACTCATAAATCTGTGTAGAACAGGAAAGTGTATCGATAAAAAATTAAACAAAAAGTACACTCCTTCATAACCCCACCCGACAGATATCAAGAAAAACCTTAACAAACAGCTAAACAAAAAAAAAAAAAAAAACTAATTTTAAGACGACGTTTCCTCATTCGAAATTCGATGGAGTAGGAAAGAAAAGTTTTACGAGCGATTACAACGATTTAATGAAGCATTCAAAATGAAGTTGAAAAGCAATAAAGATTAAAAAAAATACCAAAAATAGGGAGCAACACTGCAACAGCAGTTGCAGCAACAGCTATTACAGAATAGCTAAAATATTTCTATATTATAAAAAAAAAAAACCAAATTCAATAAATGTGCTTTGCTTGAATGATTCTGCGTAGCTGTAAAGAAAATCTAAAAAATTTCTTAAGCGTTGTCAGATTACTAGCAAAGCTAGGCAAAGGCAAACTGGGCTAAGCTTTAGACATTTTCAAATTAATGCATGTGGTTAAAAAAAAAACAAAAACAAAATGTTAATTTGCTTTATTGATTGCTGATGTTGTTGTTGTTTTGTTATTGTATAGCTTTGATGAAATATTCAAATTCAATAAAGATAGAGAAACAAAGACAAACGCAGCTAGAGCTAGAGCTTATCTATCAATGAATCGGGTCAACGCCTGCTTCAATAGCAGCATTGAAACTCATATGGTTTTGAACAACAACAACAACAACAACAACAACAACAACAACGACAACGACAACCAGCAACATCCACAGCTGAAACAAGCGCAACAGCAGCAGCATGAAATGCAAGAACAATGATGATCATTGCGCTCTAGCGGAGCGAATGTATCTTTTAGTAGCTGCTGCTGTTGCTGCTGCTGCTACGTATGTATATCTAAAGCCGCATCAAGTCGTATTTGAATGTGAAAAAATCAAATCAAATAAATAATTGTTACAAAGAAAATGGTTTGGATTTTTATTTATTTGCATTTTTTATTTTTGTCTCACTCTGTTTCGAGTCGAATGCACTCGAGTGCATTTTATGGATGCGCTGCTGCTGCTGTTGCTGCAAACCATTGGATACATTTTGTATATATTTTGCTGATGTTGATGAATGCAACGAATTTTATTACTATTTTTTTTTTTGTATTTTTTTTTAACGCATTTTGAATACATTTTATTAACGTGGTGAAAGCAGCAACAACAAAATACCACAAAAATAATGAAAAAAAAATAAAACAAAAACCAGCAGCAACAGCAATAAATGCGTCGCTTTGTTTGTTTTAATATTATTTATTTTGCATCAACTTCTTTTACACAAAATTGCACAGAGCAATTGTTGTTGTTGTTGTGGTTATAATTGTTGTAATTGTTGCTATTTATTTTTTATTTATTTATTTATTTGCTAAGCCTTGTTAGGCTTTTTAGCATTATAAAAAATTTAAACATTAAAATAAGAAACTTCATTAATAATATAAAAACACAATTTAAATTGTACAAACAAATTAAAATATACGTTAAAATATGTACATAAAAATAAAAGATATTTAAGAATATGAAACAGCAAAGAACATTGTGGTAAGAAGGCAAACATGGTTATATCCGCCCCCACTTAAAATAGCTTGGTGTCGGCATAGAACGGTGGGAGGTATCAAGACAAACAAGGTCTGTACGCCACACTGATAAGCATATGCATATATATAATATAAATCGTTCTGTCTTGTAATAGCCAACGGAGTCGTGGCTAAGCAAGGTGGTATTACGACAAACTAGGTCATATACACCACACCAATTTCATTCCATATCAAGAAATGGTTGCGAACGCAGGCACTAAGACAACTAGGTGTCATTGGCCAGTTATATTAATATATATACAATACAAATCGTTCGTGCATGGTTGAAGAAAAAATATACAACCAGCACGGTACGGCCGAAAGATAAGTTAGCGTTCACCAAGCATGTTAGATTTGATTAAGTGAGGAGGTCCAAGCAGGCTCAGGTCCATTCAGATTATATGAAGTTTTGTATCCATCATCAAGCGAAAATTGTGTTGATTGGAAAGAGCGCTATCAAGCTCAGCGGCGGTACTGCAGATAATCTAAAATTTTAAGTTTAATTGAGTACATGGATTCATTTAATGTTATAACATCTGAAACGGAATTAAAGTCTCCACAAGCGCTTCTTAGTGGTTCGTTTTGTAAGTAATTAGTTCTACAAAAGTTCATAAAAAGTAGCTCAAAAGATCTTCTAGGTCGAAGAGGAACATTAAAGTAAATTTTACTCAGTAAATATGGACTGTCGACATATCCATGTAAGAGTTTTAAAATCCAACTAACATTTAGCATAGTTCTCCTATTTTTTAAAGAAGGTAGATTAATTAGCTGTAAACGATATTCATAAGAAGGTAAATTAAAGTTTGAATTACAATATAGATCACGTAAGCAGAACAGAAGAAATTGCTTTTGAACAGATTCTATATCGTCATTGTAACACCCATAACGAGGGCACCAAACAATTGACGCGTATTCTAGAATGGGCCTTACTAGCGATGTGAATAAGGTTTTAGTTATAAAAGGATCATTAAACTCTTTGGACCATCGTTTAATAAATCCTAGAGTACTATTAGCTCTGCTGATAACTTTATTAATGTGAATGTGAAAGCGAAGTTTGGTGTCCATAGTTACTCCGAGATCATCGAAAACCTCTAAAAACTCAAGTGTATAGTCATTTATATTGTAATGAGTTCGAGAAGGTTGTCTTCGAGAAAAAGTCATTTGTTTGCACTTCCCCAAGTTGAGCTTCATGCAATTAATTTCGCACCAGTCACAGAGATGGTCAAGATCAGTTTGTAGGAATAAAGAGTCTTGCTCATATTTGTATGACAGAAAAAGTTTAACATCATCAGCGTATAGCAAGATATTGCTATGCTTTACCACAGATGGTAAATCGTTTACATAAAGTAAAAACAATAAAGGACCAAGATGGCTTCCTTGAGGTACACCAGAAGTAACAAGAAACTCATCTGACTTTACGAGGTTAAATATAACGCTTTGTGTTCTATTTAATAAATATGATTCAATCCACCGCACTAAATGCGTTGGAAAACCAAGAAGAGACAGTTTTATAACTAAGAGCTTATGATTAACAACATCGAAGGCTTTGCTAAAGTCTGTATAAATAACATCTGTTTGTAGACCTTTTCCAAAGTTCTCAATAGTTTTAGATGTAAATTCAAGAAGATTAGTGACAGTAGATTTTCCAGATAAGAATCCATGTTGATATGGAGATATTAAAGATTTAACGCTATGCGATAATTGTGAGGTTACAATAGCCTCAAAAAGCTTAGGTAGAGCGCTGAGCTTTGCAATTCCTCGATAGTTGTCTATCAAAGACCTATTGCCAGATTTATGTAGCGGAATAATAAAAGAAGATTTCCATGCCACTGGAAAATAGCAAGATTGCAACGATGCAGTAAAAAGCATAGTAATTGGAACCACAAGCTCCTCACAGCAATATTTCAATATACAAGAAGGTATATTGTCAGGACCGCTTTTATAAGATGTCTTAAGATTTTTCAAGTAGGTTGAAACAGTGTTAATATCAATTATTGGAGAACAAATATCGCCAGGTTGCAGATTTAAATAATAACTTAAACCATCGTAAGAAGCAGATGAATAAGTAGTCTTAAAAAAATCTGCAAAAAGGTTACATATAGTAATATCAACATCCGACTCAAATGTATTATATTTCATAAAAGATGGATATGAATTTATCTTACGTTTAGTATTAACGAAGTTCCAAAAAGATTTTGCATCAGACTTGATGTTTAATTTGACTTTTGTTAAATATATGCTATAAGATTGCCTACATAATTGACGGTACTTATATTTAGTTGAGGTATAAGAAGCAAAATCACAAATATCATGAGATTTTAAATATTTTTTATAATATTTTGATTTTAAGTTTCTCAGATTTTTCAGTTCTTTGGTATACCAAGTGGGTCCAGATATTAGAGAGGCTTTTCTCTGAGGAACTGAAGTTGAAAAGCAATTATTAAGAGCATTGTTAAAGGCACATACAGCAGAATCAAGGGTTTGTGGCAATATTTTTGTAGTATTGATATTAAGAAGTGATGACCAGTTGATAATTGACAAGTTATTTCTTAAAATTACATAATTTGTTCTTTTAAAGTTGAACTCTGAAGGAGGATTCAAACGATTTGGTATAGATTGCTTGGGAAAATTCAGAGTGATTTCAACAGTCGGATGGTGTGAGTCCTCAGGATACACAAGTGGATCAGACCTATTAACTGAAACAATATTACTATCATCAATAAATATAAGGTCTAACAAACGGTTACTTCTATTATAGTGATAATTGATTTGAAAAAGTCCTTGACTCGAAAGCTCATTTAAAAATGAGTTAACAGGTGAATGTTCTGAAGATGGTAGGAATACTGCAGAATTTTCAGCACAACGGCTCCAAGAAACATTAGGAAGGTTGAAGTCACCAGTTATTAAGATGTGGTCGTGAGGCTGCAGTTGTGAGCAAATTTTACCAATCGACAACAGATGCTTCCCATACACCTCGACATTGGAAGCAGGAGGAATATACGAACATGTAATATAAATTCTCAAAGAACCAAACTTCACAAGAACACAGCAAAATTCAATATCTAAAGACTCAGATATGATTATTTCTTGTGAGAAGTGTGAAGACTTAACGGCAATAAAAACGCCACCACCATTGCAAAAATTACCAGCAATAGAGTTTCTATCTTTACGGTATATATTAAAATTGTTAGACAGAATTTCAGTATTTAAAGTATTAGGTTTAAGCCAAGTCTCACTGAAAGCAATAATGTCATAAAGCAGATTATGGCTTAAAATGAACAAATCTGTCAACTTGGTATTTAAACCTCGGACATTCTGATATACGACTAAGAACTGATGGCAACAATCTAGTTTTTTGAGTTAGTGCTGTGGGAAGGTAAAGTAGCTAAAGACATTTTAGGAGGTGATCTAGGAATAAATTCATGAACCACTGTATTTTCAGGCCAAAAACGTTGATCCATGACTTTACCAAAGAGATCACCTGGTAAATTAATTCTAAAAGAAGAAGAGAACCGCTCATAAGAAAACTTGAATTTGTGAACCGAAATGTTCTTATTAACAAGTTTTAACTTTGAGTTTATGTGATGTAAAACATCTTCTTCGGATGTATCAGGAGCGAAGCGTGAGGCAAATATAGATCTAACAGGCTGAACAATAACAAGCTCCTTATATATAGGCTGGTTACTGCTTTTTTTTGATATCTGTTTAGGTATAGCACCAGTAGAACTAGAAGCGATACTAGATGACGAAGGAGCCGAAATTGGAGCAACACAGGCTTCGGCGTAAGTTTTTTTCCTACCAGAAGGACTTGGAGAATCATTTACGACGATAGTTGGTGCCACTTCAGGAGTTTCAGCTGTTTGTAAAATAATGTCAGCTGTTGCAGGCACATTTGAAGAGACAATCTTATTAGTATTTTTGTCATCACTGACAGACTCAGATGACTGCGCTTCTTGTTCTGCGTTCAAATTAGGTGAAAGCAAGATTAAATCGTTGTTAGTAGACGGAGGTATGGCTATAGCAGAAGGTTTTGCGGTATTTCGAAGATTCTTATATGGACGCTTTCGTTTAGGAGAAACAGTGGCTTCATCCATAATTTTAAACTTCTTAAATAAGTCTTCAAAATCAGCCAATCTGGCTTGAGCAGCCGCTAAATCCTTCGAAACCTCTAAAAAGCCTTTACGAGATTGTCGTATAAGCTTTAAAATATCTACATCTGTAGATCTACAGTTCTCGCAAGACCAACGAAGTCCTTTACCTTCATTAAGGGCATCAAAAATTCTCGCAGTCAACGCCGCACACTTAATATGAAAAAATGCATCACATAACCAGCAATTGACTAGCCTATCTGATTCACCCTTAACAGTGCAGTTACGAAAATTGCAGAACATTTTTATAGATGAAATAAATAAAATGTTAAAAGAAAAACTAAAAATTTAAAAGAAAAAATAAAAATTTAAAAATAAATAATTAAATTGAAAAAAAAGTTCTATGGCAACCCTGTTTACGAGGATGGTTTGAGGAAAGGGTAAACTTAATGTCAAACAGTTTGAGAAGCGCTGTGTGCAAAATTCAGCAAAAGCAAAACAATGAAGAAAATGACAAGAAATGGAAAAGAAACCTCGCTCTCACTTCACAAGTAATACAAGAAATTGTTGTTGCTAACGCAAAAAAAATTTATGTAAACAAGTTAAAAGTAATACATAAAAGCAATTATGCAAATAATAAAAAGGATTATTTTAGCGCTTTCTTGTTGAATCTCAGCAAAAATTGATGTTCAGCAGATGCAGGAGAACACAGCAAATTCAATTAAAATTCTTTAATTAAATAAATTTTTAAATTTAAGTAAAACAATTTAATAGAAACTTTAAAATATCGCGAAAGAAAAAAAGTACGATTTGACGTAAACAGTGTTGTCAACCGACGTAACAATTGTTGCAGTCACTGGAGTGAATGTAAGATTTTGACTTGAGATTTTGTTTGAATATTTGTTAAAAATTTTAATAAACAAAAGTAAAGGGAAAATTGGAGGGAACATGTACCGTTACATATTTTATGATAATGCTCAAAACTATGATATCTTAAAAACAATATTCTGTTCAGGTAAAATACTAGAAAACTCTAAGAAAATGTGTAAAATTTCATATAAATTTCAAACCGAATTTCAATCGATCTCTCTTAAGTACGGGAGAGCCAAGTCTTTAGGATTCAGGAATACCAGTTATTAAGTTTCATTCAGGGTTGTATTTTTAATGTCGTAGATGTCAAAAAATGATAAATTCTATAATTTTTAACAAGCATTATTTAAGAATTTATATTTAGAGCCAAATAATTCATGAAGTAACTTGCTACAATAACAACATTTCTTGCAGAAAAAGTCAAGTCACATGTTTTCAGTCCACTTGCTTTGAAAAAATTATGTTGCGAACCAATGCTTTCAACAGATTTGGGCTACAAGACTACAAGTTATGAGGCAATTAACGAACAAAAAACCAAATTTAGAAAATTATTTTATTAAAAAACCCCTTTTGTCCAAGTTAAGAAAAATTTATTTCACAATCATGCCCGGGTATAAATTCTTTTCTCTTTTATATGACCTGAAAGAACCTTCTTCAATATGATAAATTAAAAAAAAAATTTACCAAAATTTTTTGAAAACGAAAATTTATACCGAAACTTATGGGATACTTTTAAAAAAATTAAAAAATGGTTGAAATTGTTAAGTCTATAAGGGGTTTCTCCCATAGACATCTATTAATTTTGTACATGATTTTGTTTATAAGGGAGGTATGTACAAAAGTAGGCTGAACTCATTTCTTGAAACTCAGTCAGAAAGCGGAAAGCACACAATTTAGCTCCTCTTCAACGATATAGTTCTTTAATTTAGGTTTTTTCATTGCCAATTTCGGTAATTTTTTTTAAGCAGTTCAGCAGACCTACTTTGAAACTCACTTTCAAAAAATGTAACGTTAAAGACCACATAAAACTAGTTATATCTTCGAAACAACAAATGTTAGACGAAAAGTTTCTTCTCATAAAATATACACATTAGCCCTATTTTCATCTACACATACAAAATTTGTTGGTTCCATGGAATATTTTTGATTTTTTTGCAGAAAAAAACGTTCAAGTGTAACGTTAAAGAGAAAAAATTTACCAAACACGGAAATATTAAAATAAAAAAAAATAAAAATAAAAAAGTACAAGTTAAAGTAACATCATTTCTATAAAATTAATATTGCTTTTATATTTTTTTACCTCGTTGTTGGGCTTAAAGATAAAGGTAGATAATAAGATCAGGTGTTAAAAAAGGCAATAAAAAAGGAGTGTTAAAAATTCAACATTAAATTTTGCTTGATAAGAAATAGTAAAACTTCTAATTAATTAAAAAAAAATATTTTCATTCAACTGTCTGCCTCGGATAGACTAACAAGTAGCTGATCTTGTCAACCCAATTTTTCAGCCAAGCCGTTTTCGATGGTTTCGATTTCTATTTCAGCAAACGTGAACCATATTGTGTTTAAGTGCCGGACCCTTTTTTGGATTATCGGCATAACTTAGACATTAAACGACTTGTAGCGTTCTCTGTTGACCGTTTTAATAGCAATATTTTCAATAGCAATAGTCTTGTTCAAACAGGCCGCACGATTATGAGAATACCTTGTGTTGTTTATAAACATTCCAATTTCTCGACCTCTTATCACAAAACGGGAAGGTCAGTAATGCCGGTTTTCGGCCTATTTTTTAACAGTCTAGGGTCAAACGGTAAAATTATAATGAACTAATAAAATATAAATTGCCTTTTCGGAAAGAGTAGGCGTGTTCTGGGGCTTCGATCCAATATATATATATATATGCAAATATATGTTCCCTGATCGCTGATTGTGGTGGTGACCGTGGCATGCAGGTTAAGTGTGTGGCTTAGCATGCTCGGAGCCCGGGTTCGATCCCCAGCCGTGGCGAAAAGTTTTTTTCAATAAAAAATTTTTCTGGTCGGTCACCACCTCTCTGCAGACAATGGCAAACCTCAGAGAGTAAACAATGCCATGTAAAGCTTCTTGAGAACATGAACTTTAGCCGTTCGGAGTCGGCATAAAACATGTAGGTCCAGTTCTCGGTCAATTGTGTGCAAACATTTAATAACACACACAACACGATTGATCATAAGAAGCTCGGTCAAAGTCCTTTCAAGGGCTGAAATGGCCAATTTGTTTGTTTGTTTGATCGCTGATTTCAAATTCAATCACCTGATATGCACCTGTTTGCCTATATTTAGGACATTGTGAGGTCAAAATAGAAAAAAGGACGTCCAACTACTTGATGTATTGGTTTTTTGAGTCGCTGATTCTGAATTCAAGTTCAGTTTGTCTGCATAAAGGTTATGTCAAGGTCAAAATAAAAAAAAGTTCAATACCATGCTTAACTTCCCAATATATAGGTTTTTTGGGTCTCTGATTCCAATCTTAGATCATATCAAAGTCAAAATAAAAAAAGCTGAGACACGATGAAAAAACTTCCTGACTAACTCCGAATCCAAGGTCGGCTTGTATATATTACGGTCATTTCAAGGTCATTACAAGGTAAAAATCAGGAAAAACGAAGGTACGATGAACAACTTGTTGATATATTAGTTATTTGGATAGCTTAGAATTGTTTGTAGGATAGCTCTCGTTTGAACGGGCCTCACGCATAAGAGAATAGCTTGTGTTGCTCATAAACATTCCAATTTCTCGACCTCTTTTCACAAAACGGGAAGGTCAATAACGCTGGTTTTAAGCCTATTTTTCAACAGTTTAGATGTCTAAGTCAAAGTCGAATCCAAGGTCGGCTTGTCTCTATTATGGTTATTTCAAGGTCGGTAACCGGCTTACAAGGTAAAAATCAAGAAAAATTAAGGTATGATAAACAACTTAAGGTAGTTTCAAGGTTAAAATTTTTAAAAAAAATAGAAATACGATGAATAAGTTCGTGATATATTGGTTTGTTGGGTCTTTTATTCCGAATCCACTCATTTATAGGCCAAAATGATAGATGGTTTGGGTTGATTACAGGTTTGATTCCGATTCCGAGGTCATTTTGTCTATATTAAGGTCATTTAAAGGTCAAAATGAAAACAATAATCAAAAATACTATGAAAAACTTGCAAAAATAAAGGTTTTTGAATCGCTGATTCCGGAAACGAGGTCAGTTTGTCTATATTTAAGACATTTCAAGGTTAAAATAAAAAAACAGAGATAAATACTGAGAAACTTGCTGATATATAGGTTTTTGGGTCGCTGATTCAAAGTCGTTTCAAGGTCAAAATAAAAAAAAAATAGAGATACAATGTTCAACATTCGTTTATATGTGTGTATTGGGTCGCTGATTCCGAACCCGAGGTCAGTTTCTTTGAATTAAGGTCATTTCTAGCTCAAAACGAAAAAAATTTGTTAAATCCACGTTCTAATATATGGATTGTTTAAATCGCATATTTCGAATTCAAGGTCAGTTTTTCTTTATTGAGATAATTTTGAAAAGGTTCAAAGTGATTTTGAAGGTTATAGTTCGATAGTTCGAATCGACTCTCTATTGACTATGGACTTACCTTATGAAAAACCCAAAATTTTGTTTGCCAAATATGAGGGCGGCTGAAAACTGACTTTAATGACCTTTTCTCTCAACGTTTACAAGATGTGGTTGAAGCATTATCTCTACCGGCTATTTCCCTTTTCTCTACACTCAGAAAAAAATACCTATCTTTCTGCTATTAAAAATGTCACTTTTTTCGATTAATCTTTTTTCGCAATTGTCTCTTTTTCAAATAACAGTTTCTTCAACTAGAATAAATAGAATAAATTTTCACTTGTGCGAAATGGAAACATTTCAATGTCCCTAATAATAATAAGTATTTTTCTCGCACAAAAAAATTCGCATTTATGGATAATTTCTCATTTTCATAATTTATTGAAATAGAAAAAATTTTCCTATATTTGATAAAAAATTCACTATGAGAAGTATTTTCTTCAAAAAAAAAAAAACAAATCTTTTCTCAAAAATTAATAAGTCTTCTTCTCTAAAAACGATATATTTTTATATTTTTGGGTAATTCCATGGTAACTCGCGTTACATTTAGAAAGTTTTATGAAGTTAAATTAAGCTTTAAGATTGTTTAATTTAGATTAACAAATACAAATTAACTCTTTTTGAAAAGTATGGGTTTTGAATGTTAGAAATTGGTTAAAAAATTCAGTGGTATAATAATATTTATCCAATGAAATAATAATTGGGGTAAATTACTCGCGTTAACATTTTTAACAACATATTCAGAGAGTCAATTTCTTTCAAATTTAGGGCAGTAACTAGCGTTACCATTTTTTGACAACATATTTAGAGAGTAAATTTTTGTCAAATTTTTCTGCTCAATTTGTGGATAGATTTTTTTTATATTAGACATAAATAAAAGCAGCAGGATTTCAATAACTGCATCTTTATAAAAAAATAGCAATAATAAAACCAAATATTCAACAGAATTCAAAAATTATGCGGTAACTCACGTTACAAAAAATTTTAAGTCTCGTTACTTTCGGTTTTCATAGTAAATTTAGAAGCTCTAATGCACTTTATACAGTTCTAATGCTCAAAAATTAAAATTAAATAACGAACCACAGTATTTAATCAATATTTTATTATAATAAGGATCAACTTCAGGCAAAATAAAAGTTTAAATAATTATACAACTAATATTTAAGATAATTCGCTTGCAATTAGTTGACGTTTTAAGGGGGGACATGACAATAGCCGTTTTTTGAAATCGTATTTTAGTAGATATTCTTAAGATTCTAAGAAAAAAATTTCATGGAAAAATTCTTATGGGTTCAAAAGTTACAGCTGGATTAGTAAGAGCGCATTTCTATTTTTCTTTGTTCACAAACTTTGAACGCGTTTATCTCGAAACCATGTTTTTCGTACTGGTTACGGCACTAGCGGGTTAATTTTTTGAGGAAAATTTTTTTTTTTTTGTATATTCTTAAACTTGATATCGTATGACACGAGGTTTTTTTAAAATTTTTTTACGAATTTTTAAAGTTAATATTTTTTCGAAAAAACACACTTTCAAATTTGGAACATCACCAAAAATTGAAAAAAAAAATTTGTAAAAAAAAGCTCCCGTCATACGATAACCAATTTTGTTTAGATTTAAAATAGTCATTTTTTTCCAGATCGGACAATTTTTGCGACTCCCAGCGCTGCAACCACTAGGCCCCGTTTTTTTCTCTGCCGCTAGTTTGGAGCTCTATAAAACCATGTTGGAGTGAAAAATATATTTGTTTGAATTTTTTTCTTGTAATTTGTTCAATTCTCCACAATAATAAAAATTTTGGAAAAATGTTTGTTTTTGACTGAGTTATGAATTTTTAAAAAAGGGCTGTTTTCTCTGCCGCGAATGTCATGTCCCTCCTTAAATTGGTATTGCTTAAATGCTGCGTCATAGATTGCTGTTTGTTTTTTTTTTCAAATATACTGAACAAATGTTTGGAAAAACAGCAAAAAAAATAATTTTCTTATAAATAGCTTTAAAGCTTTTCAATCACTGTGCAGTGATTAAAGTGCATTTATAAGCATTTCTGGCACAGTTGAACAAAGTTGCTTTTAAATTTTAAAAGTTTTAATTTATGGAGCATATATTAAGCTGTATGCATATGAATGCCTGAGTGTGTATGTGTGTGTCAGTGCGTGAAATATGAAAACACAAATGTGTTGAAATGTGACATGCGTCTGTGTGTGTGTGTGTGTGTGTGTCACATGTCAATATACGCTCCGCAGCACGCTTTCACCTTAATTAGTTTACTTTTGTGTGACTGCATTTGCATGACAGCGTTGCCATATTGTGCCATAATTGATTATAGGCTGTTTTTTTGTGTTTTTGTTTTTTATTCTGCTTTCAACAAACTTTAAAGCAATTAAAAAATATTAACAGTAAACTTAAAACACAGCTATAAAAACACCAAAAAATTATTAAAAAAACAAATTATTAAAAAAAACAATTATAAAAAAAAGCAATTATTACAAAAAAAAATATTTACGAAATTTATCTCAGGGCTTTCTTTAACTTTAAGCTGCAGCTTAAGGCTGAGTTCAAATAATTTTGGTTTTTTTTTTTTTTGTTTTTATTTTGTTGCGTTGCTTTATTGTTTTGGCCCTTTTAAAAACAACAAAATTTTCCATTAACTTTCTAAGTTTAGAGCAGCAGCTGTATAGCTGTATAGCTGCTCTATAGCTGCATTAGCTAAACAAGAGCATCTTAGAGATATACAAAACAAAAACCAAAACAAAAAAAAAGCAACAAAACAGCTTTGCTGCAGTTGCACAAGGCAATAGATAGATAGATATCTAGATAGATGATATTCGAACAGGTTTTTTCTTACGAATTTCGAACAGCTACACATGCTGCACAAAATTCCCACATAAATCTTTGAATAGCAGCTTTAAGCAACAACAACAACAAAAAATATAAAAATAAAAGTCAAGAAAATAATATTAAAAGCACCAACAAACAAACAAACAAACAAATAAACAAGCAGCAATTGCAGCATGTATCTTGTAGATACAAACGCATGTTGCAGAGCACTAACGAAATAAATAAAAATTTCAAAATAAAAGCGAAAGAAACAAGCAGGCAGAGTTAATCGGCTCAAAGTGGCAGGCAAAGCCACTGCAATGACAACAACAACAACAACAACCAAAACAACATCAATTATTTCAGCAACAACAACAAATGTATCTGCAGTTTAACTTGTTTGTTGCAGGTTTTTTTGTTTTTATTTGGTTTTATTTTATTTTGTAGAGCTCCATCCATCCACCTCAATCGCCCCATTCGATACATTTTGCTACTCTGGCCGCATGTTGTGCGCTCTTGTGTGTACCAGCAACATGTCTGTACATCCTTAATTTTTTGCGTTTTTTTTTTTTGTTGTATTTTTCATCTTATTGGCCGCCATAAAATACTGAAATGTTTTAAATTTAATTTATTCCATGTGAATCTTGCCATTTTTTTTTTTAAGTGTTTTTCGTTGTAACACTCGTGCAGTTTATTTATATTTCTGTTTAATACGCTGCTGTATCCTAATTTATAAAAACCTTTTTTTATTTTATTAAGTTGTTATTTCATTTTGGTTTTTACGCATTGCGTTTGTTAGGCTGAATTTATTTATTTAATTTTTTTTTTTTTGGCATGTTGTTGCTGCTGCTTGTTTCTCGTCATCGTCGTTCAATCAACCGTGCGTCCCACCATCTGTCGCTGTTTCTATATATTTCTGTCCAACAACATTTGTCAATCTGCCAAACAGGAAGTCTGCGTTATTTTTTTTCTGCACGGCCCACCAGCAGTTGTCGTTGTTGACATGCAGTTTTTGTTGTTGTTGTTGTTGTTACCTATTTAAGGGCAACAGTCAATGTTTGAGCAAAAGGTTTGTCGAATAGTATCGTTAAAGCTACAAAACAATTAATTATTTTAAACATTATTCTGGAAAGAAAAACATGTTCAACATATTTCTAAAAGCTGAGTTGAGAATAAAACAGATTTGTTTTTAATAGTTCTGCACAACAGAACATTGATTAAAAGGAAAAAACAATGTTTTAGTAAAGAAGTGATTAACATACAAAAAAGAAAAAACCTCATTTTAATTAAAAATAAAAGATATACGCCGGCATCTTATATATTATTTTTATACTAAAAAAACAACATATGAATAAAATATTGAAGTTTTAATTTAATAAAAATAAGAGATTATTTTATATTATAAAAGTATTGCATGCTTTTAAGCCTCTCATAAAGGCAAAACAGAATGTACTTTAGATTGGCCCTGAAATATATGGGGGGAGGAAGCCCTGAAATATATAAAGTTTGAAATATTTTAATTTCAATGAAAATAATTGTTCTATTTGACCTCAAAACTAACGTATAGAATTTTTAAAGCGATTGAAAAAGTTTACGACGACCCATTGCTTACACTCAGAAAAAAGTTTCTCTAAATATGATAAAAAAGGCATCATATTAAGAGAAAAATGCTATAGACTTTGCTCCGGAGATGTTTTCTAAAAATCATAAAAAACTTTTATGAAAAAGAGAAATATATAAAAATATATCGTTTTTAGAGAAAAAGACTTTTTATTTTTTATAAAAGATTTATTTTTATTGAAGAAAATACTTCTCATAGTGAATTTTTTTATCAATATGCAGTAAAAATTTTTCATTTTCAATAATTTTTTCTCTATAAATGAGAATTTTTTTCTGCGAGAAAAATACTTATCATTATTAGAGACATTGAAATATTTCCATTGCCTAGAAGTGAAAAAATATTTCTTCGAAAATGTGAAAATTTATTTTAATTGAAGAAAATTTTATTTGAAAAAGAGAAAATTCAGAAAAAATCAGAAAAATATCAACTGCTATATTAACAGTCGGCCGCTGTTATTTCAAAACACTGTTAGATTGAATGATTTGCGTAAAGGAGGGACATAACATTCGCGGCAGAGAAAACAGACTTTTTTTAAAAAATTCATAACTCAGTCGAAAACAAACAATTTTCCAAATTTTTTTTTATTATTATTGTAGAGAATTGAACAAATTATAAGAAAAAAATTCAAACAAATATATTTTTCACTCCAACATGGTTTTATAAAGCTCCAAGCTGGCGGCAGAGAAAAAAACGGGGCCTCGTGGTTGCAGCGCTGGGAGTCGCAAAAATTGTCCGAACTGGAAAAAAATTACTTTTTTAAATCTTAACAAAATTGGTTATCGTATGATAGGAGCTTTTTTTAAATTTTTGGTGATGTTCCAAATTTGAAAGTGTGTTTTTTCGAAAAAAATATTGACTTGAAAAATTTATAAAAAATCGAAAAAATTTTCGTGTCATACGATAGCGAATCAAGTTTAAAAAAATACAAAAAACAAAAAAAAATTCGTCAAAAAATGAACCCGCTAGTGCCACAACCAGTACGAAAAACATGGTTTCGAGATAAACACGTTCAAAGTTTGTGAACAAAAAAAAATAAAAATGCGCTCTCACTTATCCGGCTGTAACTTTTGAACTCGTAGGAAATTTTTCATGAATTTTTTTTTGGAATATTATAAAAAAATTTAAAAAAACGGCCAATGTCATGTCCCCCCTTAAAGTAAACTGTGTTGAACGAAAGTTTCAAAGTATTTCTGTGCTGTTAAAATCATCTGTTGAAATATTTTTGTTTTTTTTGCAAAATATATATTTTCTCTAAGCAATGTTTGAAATGTATTTTGTTATATTTATATTATCGTTGCCAATAGCTCAGTGGAAGTGTGCTAGACTATCATGCGGTGGACGTGGGTTCAAACCCTAGCTATGTAAGTATCAAAAATTTTAATTTAATAATTGAAATAATAATTCTGTTTCATTAATTGTTTGGTCAAAAATAACCTTCAAAATAAGTTGCTTAGAATCTTGAAAAAAAAAACTGCAAATTTAATTTTTATTTAAAAAAAAATATTTTAAATAAAAAAAAAGATATAAATATAAATAAATACCTTTGTTGGCCTTGCCGGTATTTAAACCTAGGACAGTCGAGTACTATACGCACCCCTCAGCACACTAGGTGAATCTTGAACTTTCAGAACAGTGATAAAATTTCAATACAAATGTTTTTCAATAACAGTCAACCGACTGTTGATTTGAAAGTTTCATTTGTTTTCATGATATTTTACAGTGAACTCTGTTATTTCAAGCCATAATTTGTTTGATATAACAGCATTTTTTCCCTGAGTGTATAAAGAATATATTTGTCTAACACTGTGACTTAAAAAAAGAAAAATTGAGCGACAACGTTTGAACGATCACGTATAGTTATGGCATAGCCTTCAGCTATTTCGTACAAAATATGTAAAAAAAAAATTCTAAACCAAACTTGACCTTGAGTTTTTCTAGAAATCGAACATTAAAAATGGGAAAACATGTTTCTGACACGAAATGATTTTAATAATGATTTAGATAGATAGAAACAATTTTTTTTTCTATTTTTGCGAAAAAATTTTAATTCCTGGCATGACAAAATAGCAGTCCCTGGTTTTTGGGTAAAAAATAATAAAAAAACGCCAAAAATTAAATTAAATATATTCCAACTTGCACTGCAATAAATATTGCGAACTGAAAAAGCATATTCGGTTTCGGCTAGGGATATTAAATATTGAGAAAAATAACCGAAACCGTCCGTAACCAAAATCGAATATTTGGTCAGACACTAGCCTTGATAGTTTCTTTATACAAAAGCCATGAAAGGAAATGGAAGAAAATTCGCTTTATTATAAGATAAGATGGTGTAAAGAAGGAACAAATTGGTTGAAGTTCTTAAATGAATTATTTCTATCGTGCAATACTGTCGCTATTCTTAACTCGTAATTTTTTTAACAATGATCAGAACTAGCTTTCTGGGTATAAATATTTCATATTTCCCTATTTCAAATCCTGAGATGGGATTTTTCAAATCGCTGAGAGCGCAGTGACCTTTAAATAACCTGTTAAAAGTTGAAGGTCGGATATGATAAGGTTGAGCAGGATCTTTGATTTAAATGCATTGAGAGCAATAAATTTTTTTGCTTGCCTTTGTCTATTTCAACTTGTATCTAAAGTCACTAAAACTTTGGTTTTACCAGGTCCTAAGCTTTTCTACAAGGTAGCATTTTGACATTCTACAAAATGGTTCAGCAGGTCCAATAAGGACCAGAGAAATTCCTCTTTTGGCAAGGCAGTTTGCCTCAAAACTCTTCATGCCCTGATATCCAACATAATTATTGACAAAATCAAAGACTTGTATTGAATATGAAGCTCATATGGTAGAAAGGCTTTGAACGCCGCTTGACTGTCTGAGAGTACATAGAAATGTGACCCCAAAGTTTTCCTACGAAGAAAATACTTCAATAACTTCCCGGATACATGCTTCAAAGGCATATATTTCAGCTTGAAATATAGTTGGAGTATAGCGAAAAGAACCAAAGAAGAAAATAGATTTAATATAGTTTGTACCAAAACAGCTGACAATTTTAATATGTTGTGTATTGAAGAATTGTTAAATATCCTCTGATAGGGGGAATAAACAATTTATAAAACTGCAAAAATTAATGGAAGCAACAACTAACTTGAAAAATAGCAGTTCGTATTTATAGAAAAATATTTCATTAAGGGTTTACGACAACACACTGTCTATGAATAGGAGGTCAAAATATTACATTTCAAAATGACGGATTCAATAAAAGTGCTAATTTCTATAATTCCAATTTACATATCATTTCATTTTGCAGTCTAGGGTTCTTAAGAACGCAGATTTGTTCGTTCTTATCATCAGAAATAGCAACATTTTCTTAAAATTATTAATATATTATTTAATAAAGTTACCCTTTGAAAAGGTGGCATAAAGCGAATGTTGAAAATGAGAAATCAGGTATTTTCTGTTTCGGTGTTGGGGAATTTGAGGTCCAAATTGTGAAACTGACAAAACAAAAACTATGGCAAAAATTAAAAAATGCAAAAATTTGGATTCCTATAAAAGTTCATATACGTTGAACTTGAATTACCCATTTTTAATTTTTTAAAACAGGCATGTTTGTCTTTGAGCTAAGATGGCGGGCCAAAAATTCGAAAAAGTCGGTATTCCTCTGAAATTAATGCAGATTCAAGGCTGCGCTGAACATAAATTCAAGGTGTGTTTTGCAAAAGCTAAAATTACGAATCCAAGATGGAGGAAAAAGTCTTGCAAAAAGTCCGCATTCCCATAAGAGTGAATCCAGATAGACAATGTATATGGAATAGTGATGAAATAAATGAAACAAATTATAGTCTTAGCTATTCTATTCCTAATTCTAAACTGACCTCAGACGTATTTTAATCCCAATAAATTTTGATAAAATTGATCATATACAAAAATATGTATATTTTGTTTTCAAATAATCATCTTTTGTGATAAATAAAAGCACAAGGCGATTCCAATAATACATCTATCACTTTCTGGTAACACTCTCCTAAACTTTTTTCTTAAATCGTTTTTGTAGGATCAGTAGTTATTGAAATAAAAAAACCTAAATAACTACTGATCCTACAAAAACGATTTAAGAAAAAAGTTTAGGAGAGTGTTACCAGAAAGTGATAGATGTATTATTGGAATCGCCTTGGAATCGAAAAAAAACCTCTTGTTCCTGCTTTACATTCTTAGTGCCAGGCTTGCTAAGCTTCTTCAGATCACAGTCACACAAAAACCAAAATGTTCTCAACTAAGGATCAGACCATATTTCTATGTTTTTTAGGTCGTTGAATTCGACTCTGAGTTGTAAGTCTATCACGTCAGGGTGATATATGTGGTGGTGTTTCTATTGATCGACCCTGCAGTAGCAGGGTTTTGGGCTGGTCAACAATCTACCTAGTGTTTTATACTCCAAAGAGTTTATTTTTTATTACCTCTCAATGTTATTATTAAATTAAAATTATTGAATAAATTTTATAAATTTGTATTACCTATTAATTAAAAAAATCACTTTTTTTTCTAAATGGGCGCAAATGGGCAACATAATATTTTGAAAAGTAAGTTTTAGACATATATATTTTAAGAAAATGAAGACAATTTTACCGGACTTCATCCCCTTCACAACTATATGGCTTTTCAAAAATTGATTAAAAAAATTGATGACGTAAAGTGAAGTTTGAAAAAGTGATGTGAGAACACTGCATGATCAGTATCACAAAAACATTTCCTCTCGAAATTAGAATTTTTTTCTTCTTTCTCTGGAAACCAATATATTTTCGAATAACTAAAAATTAAAAAATAGACGATAGAATCTAAAAATGTTATCTCTTCTAGCCAAGAGAGCAGTTTCCGAGGTTCATCGAGTTAACAAAATGCAAAGAATGAAGAAGATTATGTCTATTATTGAAAGAGAAAAAACTCAGCATTAAATTGCAAACAAGCAATTCTTCTCTGTGAGAGAAATTGCTTAGAGTCTGAGATTAACTGTTTAGCTACGAAATTGTCGTTATTATAAAGAAATAATTATTAGAAATATATAGAAGAATTCTATTGTTTTCGAGTGTATCTTTACAAGAGGGGCACGAAAGGTAGTTCAAACACTTCAACAATTAAACAATATTGAACAATTAAAAACATTGTTGAAAATATCAAGTTATTGCAGCTCATAACTCACTTGCTGCGATACAAAATAATAGCAACAACAACAAATTCTAAAGTGCATAAAAAAAACTAAAATTTTTAATAGTTCAACCCACTCGAACACGCGATAATTATACGCGATAATGAAGTTTTGTTAGATAATAATGAAGTTGATGTTGACGATGACAATTATTAATTTCTATAAATTATAAAAACAACAATACAATGAATAGAATCAGTTGCATGTATAATACAACAATAGCAGCAACAAAAGAACAATAGCTGATATAATAGTCGCGTCAACCAACGCACTGCATAATAAAAAAAAAAAAAAAAAAAAACAACAGCAACTAGTTTAACAAGTATTTCCTGATGTTGGTAACATTTTTTAATACCAACAACATTGAAGTTAGTAGACAAAAACAACAACAAAAAAGCACTTGGCGACGCTAATAAAAAAATATCTAAATAAAAATAACACGCTCCATACAATAGACAGACAGCCAGCAGGTTGTTTGGAGCTGCAGTTCTAAACAAAAAAAAAATCTAGGCAGGTTCTACCAACACAACAACTGCATGATAGAATTAATAAAAAAAAAAAAATAAAATTTATAGAAAAAAGTAACGATTAAAACAATCAACTCATTTACATGGTGGCGCGACTGAATTGCTTCCTAGGCTAGCGGCAGCCTTGGTTGACTGTTGTGGCCAAGTCGTTTGCAAGCAGCGCTCAGACAGCGACTTTGAGCCATGTAGCAAAAATTGGCTTAGAAAACAACACATAAATTTAAATAACTATTTAATGATACGTTCAACTTGCTTTTACATAAAATTACACACCGATTCTTATACCAAGAAATATCTATTATTTTACAAGCTTGTTGTTGTTGTTGTTTGTGTTTGAGTCCAGTTCGGTAACAATTCGAAAATTCTGTGCAACTTAATAAATCAACAGCACTCAAAATTAATTTGCATAATTTTTTTTTTGTAGCCTATATTTGCTGACTGGCTAAGTTATGAGCTGTGCAGATTTATGAAAAAAAAAAAAAATTTATGAAAACCAATGCAAGGTTTTCACTTGTTCTGCTTGGTTTTTGTTTTTTTTCGTATGGCCTCTACCTCTGCCTCAATGGGTTGCTGACAGTTCTAGTGGAAACGACCTACACTATCGCTTTGTTTTTTTTTTTTTTTTCAACTTTTCTGTGCAACTGAAAAGTTTCCGATTTCAACAAAGCACCTCAAGCAACATTTTAATTAGTTTTTAGATGCGTAAAACAGCTTTGATTTAGAAGTTATGCGCACCCGCGGCTGTTGCTAGACTGTTAATTAATGACGCAATCGAATTATGAATTGAAAAAAAAAACAAATCGAGCGAAAGAACACATTTCCATTTTTATTCATTTCTGTTTTTAGAAGTTTGTAGTTTTTGAACTGCAGCAGCTAATTAGGTTGTTCCTGTGCGCTGTTTGTTGGCTGACTAACTTTTAATTGCCTGCTTATTTAGGCCGTTATGAAAGCGAAAAACAAATGTTAAAACTTATGATGAAATAGAAAACTTATTGATTTTATAAATTAAAATTATAAAAGGTACAGCTTAATTAGCACTTATATTTGAAAGACAAATTTTAATTTCTTATTGCCAGAATTTTTCAATTTTTCAATTCAATTTTAAAATTTTTTAAATTATCGTTACAAAAAATAAACAAAAAACAAAAAATGACATCTGCAAAATCTCGATCTGACGTCTGGTTTCTGAGGAAAATAGACACCACACTCAGAAAAAAACCTCATATCTTTCTCCGGTGAAAATTTCTCTATTTTCGATAATAGCAGTTTTCTCTTTACAAATAAAATTTTCTTCAATTGGAATAAATTTTCACATTTTCGAAGAAATATTTCTTCGCTTTTAGGAAATGGATATATCGCAATGTCTCTTATAATGACAAATATTTTTCTCGCACAAAAAATTCTCATTTAAACAGAAAAATTTTTTGAAAATGAAAATCTTTTTCTATATTTTGATAAAAAATTCACTATGAGAAAATATTGTCTTCAATAAAAATAAATGTTTTCTCAAAAATAAAGAGTCTTTTACTCTAAAATCGAATAATTTTTATATATTTCTCTTTTTCAAAGAAGGTTCTTATCATTTTTAGAGAATTTTTAGGATCGCATTTAGAGAAAAGCATTCTCTGGAGCAAGCTCAATACCATTTTTCAGAAAATATGATGCCATTTTTATCATATTCCGAGAAACTTTTTTCGGAGTGCAGTTTGAAAAGTCATTTCGAGAAAAATGCGTTCAAAGTTTTTCTTAGCATGCATATAATGTTCAATTTTATCTCAAATAAATTCCAATTCTAAAAAATCCTATAAGCAGAACAAGTGCTTCCTATCAACTTTGGTCTTGGTCGATATTGTTCGGTTAATTTTTTTTCATCTCTATATAGCTTCTGCTGGTATTCGTTTAACTTCTTTTTTTTTAGGTTCGTCTTTGGTTCTTGCCTTCGTTTGCCTTCGGCTCATTCCTTGATTTTTGTCGAAAGAACTTTTAAAAGCATAGGATCTATATCAGTAACAGATACAAATGCTTGCCAAGTTTCATCAAAATCGGTTCATCCGTTTTGACGTGAATGAGCCGAACATAGTTGATTGAATAACGCGCCCTCCCACGGAAGTTTTCTGAAATTTAAATAGCCTCATTTCTGTTGCAGAGCCAAGTTATTTCATGTAACAAATTTGAGTAAAATCGATCAAGTCATTTAGGAGTTATTGAGTCTTAACAATGCACTACTTAAAGCGCCCTCTTTCGGGAGTCTTTGGAATTTTTTGTATTTTATATTTTATCTTGGGTGGAGTTGAACGTTCATACCAAATTTCATTGAAATCGGTTCAGGTTCAGTAGTTATTGAGTCTTTAAAACGCAATACTTAAAGCGCTCCATTACGAAAGTCTTTGGAATTTTTATAGCCTATGTTATCTTGGGAGCAGTCGAACCTTCATTCTAAATTTAATTGAAATCGGTCCAGGTGTTTAGGAGTAATTATAGAGTGCCACGCCCACACACTTCCGCCCAATTTTTTGCCTATGCTTTATCTTGTGTGCAGTTGAACCTTCATATCAAATTTCATTGAAATCGGTCCAGGAGCTTAGGAGTTATTGAGTCTTAAAACGCACTACTTAAAGCGCCCCCTTACGGAAGTCTTTGGAATTTCTATAGCCTATATTATCTTGGGCGCAGTCGAACCTTCATTCCAAATTTCATGGAAATCGGTTCAGGCGTTTAGAAGTTATTACAGAGTGCCACGCCCACATACTTCCGCCCACTTGTTCACCTATGCTTTATATTGGTTGCAGTTGAACCTTCATACCAAATTTCATTGAAATAGGTCCATGCGTTTAGGAGTTATTGAGTCTTAAATATGCACTACTTAAAGCGCCCTCTTGCGTAAGTCTTTGGAATTTTTTATAACCTATGTTTTATTTTGGGAGCAGTTGAACCTTCATAGAAAATTTCATTGAAATCGGTGCAGGCGTTTAGAAGTTATTATAGAGTGCCACGCCCACATACTTCTGATCACTTCTTTACACCCCCTATGTTCTTTCTCCTTATGAAAGGTACTCGGTGTCCAAATTTCAGCTCAATCGGATAAGCGGTGCGCGAGCCTATACGGAACAGGCAGACAGAAAGACGGACAGACAGACAGGAGGACTAACATTTGATTTTATATATAAGATATTTCTATATTTTTTTTTCATTTTTAAGATTTTAAAGTTTTTTATGTATTTTTTATAATTTTATATTTTTTAGAATTTTAAAAACATACTTTCTTTATGTTCTTAATATTCTATGAATCATTTTTTTTTTTATATATCATATACTTTATGTAAGTATTTAATATATTTTATATATTTGTTATAATCAACATATTTGCTATATTTAATAATATTACATAATTAACTTTCTATATTTTTATAACTTCTAAAATTTATTTCCTTTTTCAAGTTTTTTCTTTTAAAAAGTTGTAGTTTTTAAAATTTTTTTTTGTTAAAATTTTACAAAATTTTTATTTTTTATATCCTTTTTAATTTTAAAAATTTTTTCATTTTAAAACTTTTTGTTTTTAAAAAGTTTTTATGTATTGAATTTTTTAATTATTGAAGTTATATAAAATTATTTTCAATTTTTTAATGTTTAAATGTTTTTTAAAACTTATATATTTTATCATATATATTTTTTCATTTTTTCTTGTGAAACTATTTTAATTCATAAAAAAAAAAATTAATAAAATATTGAAATTTGTATTATTTCATAAAACAATTTCAATACAACTTAAGTACATTGGTTAACGTTTGTAGCACTATTTGTTGAAAACTCAATAATTAAAATATTTAATAACTAAAAATTTTTAAAACTTTTTGTTTTTAAAAATTTTTAGCTTCTTAATTTTTATATATACGTTAAATGCATATTTCTTAACGTTTTCCTTTTTTTTTGGTTTTTTTATTTTATTATGTTTTTATTTTAATTTTTATTTATTTTTTTGTAAGTTTGTTTTGTTAATTTTTTTTGTTATTTTTTTTATTGTTAATTTGTTTAATGTTGTTTTTTAACTGTTCAATTTGAAATGTTTTGTTTTTTTTTTTTATTTGTGTTTTAAGTTATAGTATTTAAACTTAAATTTAATAATATATTAAATTTAATATATTTTATAAATTATTTTAATTATTATATAGATTATTTTTTTAATTTGAACTTGAATTTTTATAAATTATGTTATATTTTAAGTTTTAATATTTTTGTTTAAATTTTTTTTTATTTATTTCTGTATGTTTTTATTAAAAATCGCCGTATGCAATTTTAAGACATTTTCATTTGAATAATGTTTTTTGTAAAGTTTAACTGAACTTAACTAATTATTCTGTTTCTGGAGCTAAAAGCTTCCAGCCAAAATTAAGGCTTTTAGCCTTTTGTTATTCTAGCCAAAGCTATGAGACTCTGAAGCCGAAAATATTTCTTTTTTTTTCCTATTAATATTTATTTTTTTTATATATTTTTGTGTTGTAACATATATTTTAATTTTTTATTATTTTGAATATTTTTTTTTTATTTTTTTTTTTTTTTCTTATTATTTCATTAACATGTATGTTTTTCACAGTATATTTTGTTTTCGATAGATAATAAAAAAAAGCCTAGAAATTAAAAAAAATTTAATGGCGGGACCACTTTACCATTTCTAATGGTCTAAAAGTAGAAAATAGAGTAACAATTTTTTTTTAAAGTCCCATTTGCAGATAAAAGTATAGAAAAACCTCGATATTCATTTCATATAATTTCCAGAGAATTTAAATTAATTCTTTTTTTAAATTGAGCAACTTAACCCAACTGAAGTTATCGCAACATTCAAAGAAAATAATTTTAATACTTAATATATCTGAAAAATGTTGAGAACAACATTGTCTTGTCAGAAAATATTTGCAACCACTACCAAAGTAAATTAACTCCTTCACCATAAAAAAAAGCAGAATAACAACAAGAAAAGCTATGCTTCGCTAGCATGAGACAAAACTTATCGCCTGAAGATTTCCTAGAGTGCAACTCGAGAGCTGCAGCAAGTTCTGGATGGTCGTTTGAGAAACAGGAAAAAAAAAAACCAGCGAAGGAAAGCAATGAAAACAAAAACTTCAAAAGAAAGAATATAAGTGCAGAAATAATAACATAAGAAAAAAATAAAATAAAATCAGCTGACATGAGCTGAGAAACGAGAAACTTCTTGAATGAAATAAGATAGAAACAAAACAAAAAAAACGTATATGTGCAGCGTAAAATAAGAGAATTTTTTCAAAAAACCAGATGGTAGAACAAGGAACATAAAAACAGAGAAATACAGTGTTACATGGTATGAACAAAAAAAAAAAACGAAAAAATAAAAAATAAAAGTTTCGAATTAATTATTTGTTTCGAAGCTTGAAACTGAAATACACATTTTATGTGTGTACTAAGCAAAGAAGAAAAGGAAGCACTAAATATATTGTTATCTTTAATGAACATTGCAAGTATGCGATATATATAGTATATATCTAATGGCTCATTTAGTCCAGTGAAACTTTTTTCTATTAATATTGTTTATACCTTAGCACTATTGTATTGGTACAATTTCACTCCTAAGGCAGCAGAGTTGCCCTCATTAAAGAAGAAATGCCCCCCCTACTATCCGAAATAAACACAAATACTAACTAATTGAAATGAATAAAAGCTGCATGAGATCCATTCGAATGAACCACTTCAAGCAATCAACAACAATTAAATTTTATTAGCACAGACAACAATAAGAATACAACAAATGCAGCAACAAGAACAAGAAGAACAACCACACGAAGAAAAAAAAAACTATTAATGACATATGTTAAGCAATTAAAAGCAATAATAAAGGAAGAACAATAAAAATTAAGCCCTTCTTTTTTAAAAAAAAAAAAAAGTTAAAAAAAATAAAATAAAAAAAAACACTCAAAACAATACCCAAAACCCAAAAATCAAATGATGCTGGTTGTACTTGAAAGCCATTCTAGGGATTCTAAAAATGGTCGCTTTCCAGAAAACTAATAAGAGCCCAAAAGAAAAACAATACAAAAAAAAAAACACATAAAACACTTGAAATATTTTAAAAACAGCGCAAAGAGTTGAGCGGAAAAAACCACAACAACAACAAAAACTAAATAACGCATATAAAGTATGATATTTTGGAGATACGCTGTCATACAGCAGAATACAGAACCACATAAGTTTTAAATTCAAGGTTAAAGCAGTGAAGCATCGAAGCATGCTTGTTTTGCTAAGGAAGCCCAAAAAGATAAGAAGTCACAACAACAACAACAACAACAACAGAAAAAAAAGTGGAAACTAAAAATGGCTGTTTTTGGAGCTCTTAGGAATAAATAAAGAAATAAAAAATTAAAAATAAAAAGTAAGAACCAAAAAAAAAAAAAAAAAAAAAAACCGAAAAAAAACAAAGAAAGGTTTAAAAATACATGCACGGCATGATGTTATGGCACCATGAGGTACCTTAAAAATGCGTTCTTCTTCTTCTTTTTAACGCTGGCAACGAATATTATTTTAGCCGAAGTGGTCTCTTCAAGCAACACTTGAGTTTATTTATGTTGCCTGATGTAGGTTTGCTTAAAGCCTTTATTTTTCTTTTTTCTTATTTAAATAAGAATTCTTTTATATTTTTTCTACTTTTTTGCCTTTTTTTTGTTCAAATTTATGTTATGAACATAACCCAACTTTTAAGTTTTGTGTATTTAAAGAGTCTACTTGACCATTTTTTGAGCCACGTTTAAAACTTTAAACGTGATTTTGTTATTCTTGGAAAATTTCCATATGTAATAAACATTAGACTAAAGAAAAATCGTTTTTAAGGCATATTTTAATTATATTTATTTATACTTAATAGACTTAAACCAAGGAATTTTTAATGATTAATAAATAATGAATGAAATGAGTTATAAGGAAAAAAAAAAAAAAAAAATTGAGTTTTTAACAAATAGTGATACAAACGTAAACAAATTTACTCAAGTTGGATTGAAATTTTTTTTAACAAATAAAAAAAAATGTCAATATTTTATGAATTTTTTTTTATGAATTAAAATAATTCTACAAAAAATGAGTTTCTACAACTAAAACGTCCAATATTTATTGATTTATTGAATCCGTGAAATCTTTTCGGTGGATTTGGAAATTGATATTGCAATCAGTAATAAAATAAAAAAATTAAAAAAAAAAAAAAGGTATTACAAGGATTTTTTGCCAAAACGGGTCATACTTAAACTAGGTGACCGATTTTCAGCTTTTTTTGACCCTCCGCCTACCCTTCTATGACTTTTAGTAGTGCTTTATAAAACAGTTCCCCCCCCCCCTTGAAGTATCGTATCATATGGAATAAAGAAATAAATTGATTAAAACATATTATTTTGACTAGCTCTCTGTAATTGTTAAAACTTTAAAACTTTTAAATTTTTCTTGAAAAAACGTTTTTTGACCCAGGGGTCTGAGAAAATCTAAGCGAGTCGATTGAGCTAAAATTGTAATACATCATTCTACACGACAATGGCTCTCGTAGGTAGTAAAATTGTTTATTTTGAATTATTATTTTCTATTTTATAACCCCTTTTAAGCCAAACAAAAAAAAAAAAAAAAAATTTTAAAAAATTTTATAAATCCATCAATTTTTTTTAATAAAAATGTTAAAATCAACTTTCTGATGGTAATGCTAAGCCTAAAGGATAAAAAAAACTATCTAAATATTGGATAGCTTTTATTTGTCAAAGATTTTTCAAAATCGAATTCTTTAACGGATTCTATGGCGACCCATTCAACTGTATCCTTATTTCCAATGTAAAGAAATTAACCTGGTCTTTTCCTTGTATCCTAGTATTCTTTTTTATTGTACATTATCGGAGTCACTTATGACAATTCATACATACATGCTTATAAAGCGAAATTCAAGACGCAGTTAGGAAACGATCTTTAATTGATTTCCTCTTTTTGAGGAGGATAGTACAAGTCGTATGGAATCTTCTTAGTTCGAGAACATTCAGGCTTTAACGTTAAATCCTGTTGCAATAAGAATGACCCAAATTTTTCAGACGTATGACTAGATAGGGAAGGTATTCCAGGTAACTTAAAGAAAAAAATTGGGAAGGATCGTGATAAAACACCACAACAAAGCAAATAACGTATCATGATCGAACAGCTTTATGCAACCTTTATATTTCAATATTTTTCTTGGCTAATTAGAGAATGAGTAGAAGAGCGAAATTCATCAATTCGAATAAAGCGAATTTAAGGTAGTGCTCTTTTTAAATATACTGACTATACCTATCAAAACGAACCGTTCGTTGAGGTTTTTTTCCATTCTCTGGTAAAGATGAAAATGTTTCAAAATGGTGTGTTATAACTCATAACTTATTCGAGTTTTTCTCAATTTTTGGTCCAGTTATCAAAGACAAGGGTTCCGGGTAGTTGCGGCATAGAAGGAAACTAAGTTGCAAATAGACTAGATTGGGCTCTGAGTCGGATAGAACTACTACCTATATTTTAGTTGGGCCGCTATCGGAGTTGAGATGATAACATTAAACTTGATACAGATGTTCACAAACCCTGCACAATTGAATATTTTTGGAAACCATCTACGAACACGTCTACACGGAAAAAAAAAACACATACCTTGCTCCAGTAAAAAATTTCTCTATTTTTGATAATATCAATTTTCTCTTTTTCAAATAAAATTTTCTTCAATTAGAATAAATTTTCACATTTTCGAAGAAATATTTCTTTACTTCTACACTGAGAAAAAAACACATACCTTGCTCCGGTGAAAAATTTCTCTATTTTCGATATAGAAATTTTCTCTTTTTCAAATAAAATTTTCTTAAATTAGAATAAATTTTCACATTTTCGCAGAAATATTTCTTTACTTCTAGGAAATGGAAATATTTCAATGTCTCTAATAATGATAAGTATTTTTCTCGCACAAAAGTTTCTCATTTATAGAGAAAAATTTATTGAAAATGAAAAACTTTTCTTATATTTTGATAAAAAATTCACTAAGAGAAGTATTTTCTTCAATAAAAACAAATATTTTCTCAAAAATAAAAAGCTTTTTCTCAAAAAACGATATATTTTTCTTTTTCATGGAAACTTTTTACCATTTTTAGAGAATTTTTAGTATCGAAATTAGAGAATAGCATTCTCTGGAGCAAAGTCTATACCATTTTTCTCTAAATATGATGCCTTTTTTATCATATTCCGATAAGCTTTTTTCTGAGTGTAGGAAATGGAAATATTTCAATGTCTCTAATAAATGATAAGTATTTTTCTCGCACAAAAAAATTCTTATTTATAGAGAAAAATTTATTGAAAATGAAAAATGTTTCCTATTTATTGATAAAAAATCCACTATGCTAAGTATTTTCTTCAATAAAAACAAATCTTTTCTCAAAAAAAAAGTATTTTTCTCTAAAAACGATATATTTTTCTATTTCATGGAAGCTTTTTATCATTTTTAGAGAAGTTTTAGTATTGCAATTAGAGAATAGCATTCTCTGGAGCAAAGTCTATACCATTTTTCTCTAAATATAAAGCCTTTTTTATCATATTCCGAGACACTTTTTTCTGAGTGTACCTTCTATACAACGCAAAAATTGGAATCACTATATAGAGGGTTGTATTTAAGACATAGAAATAGAATTTGATATATATGTATTTTATATCATAATTAAGGCATACAACAACAAAATGGTTGTAATCCGCTTACAAGCACGTCCACCTCCCATACAACCCACAATAGTGAATATACTATAAAGAAGTTTATATGTGATCTACAAGAGTACAAATAAATAAGTGAATATGTTTTATCAAAACTAAGATGTAAGCAACTTACAAGCTACATCCGCCCACGAACACGCCTACCTCCCATACAATCTACCAACTGTAAGTTCCATAAAGAGGTTTATATGTGAGCTGCAGTAATAAAACTGTATACGTATCTACAATCTATTATATATATATATATATATTGAAAAACTAGGTTAAGGGTATTCCAAAGTCGGTCTAAACCGGTTTAAGACTTTCTTTACTCGTTTTTTACATGGTTTTGTATGGGAGATACATACAAAAGTTAACCGATCTAAACAAAATTCAATCAGATAGCTAGAAAAATAAAGTAGTAGATTTGTACTGAACATAACCGAAATCATTTAGTACCTAGGGGCAACTCCCTTGGACTTGTGGGAGGTAAAAAAGAAAAGTGGAACCATTTTAATGAAACTTGATCAGAATGCTGGAAATATAAAGTAATCGATATCTTCTGAAAATAATCGATATTAGTCAGTTTCTGGGATATCTCCCATGGATATATATTAAATTATAACATGATCTTGTATGAAAGCTACATCCAATAGTTGGTCGACTTAAACAAAACTTAGTCAGAAGGTTAGAAAAATATAATAATAGTGCTGTATTGAAAATTATCAAAATTTTTTAAGACTCTAGGGGTATATTTCAGGCACCCTTGGACAAAGTTTAAAAGAACAATTAGCGCAAATAGACAATTAAGAACGTTCGAAAAAAATTGTTACACCATCATATTTAGATGGAGTTAGAAAACCTTTAAAAAAAGGATCTTGAAATTAAAAGTAATTTTTGTGAGGCCACCCCGAAAGTGTCAGAAACGACAGTGAAAAACTTATTGAAGGGTCTTATAAGAAAAGTGGAATAAACTAATGAGGAAGTCTTGCCTAGTCCTGAAATAACTACTCTTTAAGAACGTTCCTGCTGTCTAATTAGGATAGAATAAGGATATAATTACAAGAAAAACAAACGTCTATGACTAGAGTTACCAGGTCAATGGATGACAAAAGTAGGACATTTCTTCTAGGGAAGATAAAAAAAGGAAGACGCTTAGATAAAAAGTGTTTTTTTTTCAAAAATAAAATTATATTAAATAGATGGCGGCCGTGGCCGCGTGTGGTAAGTGTGGGGCGTGGAAGCCAGCGAAACGCACTAGTCAAAGTTCAATTCTCACATCTGGCAGGACATTTTGTCATAATTTTGAATCCATATATGATGGTTGTTTATATGAAGAACACAATCATATAAAATGAGAATGACAAAAAAAATGGAGTAAAAGAAAACGAAGTGTTGATAGCAAAAAAAATTACAAACGATTTTTTTAAAAGGCAAAATAGGAGAACATTTTAGACTTAGAGAAAAAGGAGCACATGTCTTCCTTTAAGATACCATCTGGTAACCTTATCTATGATGGACTCTTACAATACCAAAAGATGAAAAAGATGGTTTTACGGTTTGCGATTTAGGTAAATTTATTGAAAGTTAAAATAAAGTAAAAATTAAATGAAGATACAAATTAACTTAAGCATAAGTATATGAAAAATACAATAAAAAATTAAGACTAATTAAAATTTGTTAATTAAAAACAAAAAATATGGCAATTTATAGTACTGTAGTAATCCGGAACTAGTCCCGTAGTATTCATTTTTTAACGAATAAATTTCAGAGGTGATGGATGATATATTTCTATTGAAAAATTTTCTGTCTGATAGAGAATTGAACTCGGGGTACCGCAGTTCGTTGGCATACATGCTATACACTTGGCAAACATCTTCACGGCCATTACTGTATAACTGAATTTCTTTTAAGCTCTTGCCATGTTAGAAAGGATCAACAATATACAGAAAAATTACGAAATTTTTAAAAATGATGGGTTCAAAATGTAATATCTGTTGCCATATTGCTTGATGTTTATGCAGAAGTTTTTCTTTTTTTTTTTTAACAAAAAAAAAACATTCTCAAACCTTTTCCATGAAAAATTCAAAATTTTCGAATTAGGGTTAGAGTAAGGAAATAAAGGTACTTCTTCTGTTGAACTTTTCTAGTTTAAACAGCTTATTAGGCAGCACGAATTAAATTCTAGAAAAAAAAATGTAAGCCCCACACATTTAAATAAATATGCTTTATAGGTTTGAAAACATATAAAGGACCATGAGAGTGGCAATAAATGAAAGACATACTTTATATATAAAAATATATATATATTTTTTATGAAAATAAGCCATATTTCTAGAAGAAAATGCAAGCAACAACAGTGAAACAAAAGACAACAAACAGGCAGAAAGACAGATAGACAGACAGATAGATAGACAGACAGACAGATAGAGAGACACAGTCTTATTTACCAAAAAAAAGTACCTGTTGTGATCAACATCAGCAGGCAGGCAAACGAACAGCAAGATTTATGCAGAAAACCGGTTGCACATGTTGGGGGTTCACTGGTAAAGGGGGAAAGGGGGCGATAAGTAGATATTGTAGGATTCTCGTGCGCTGTTTCTTGCTGGAAAATATAGCGTCAACAACAAAAACAAAAATACTGAAGACCTGTTTAGTATGCGAAGCGAAGCAGTAGAAGATATAGTTTAAATAAAAATTAAAAAAAATAAGCTACAACAAAAATAACAACAACAACGACAGCCAACTTAAACCAGTCAACAAAGACATTTATGCTCAAGTTAACTTGTTTAAGTAAGCCTGCTGCTGCTGTTGTTGCCTGCCTGCCTGCCTCAAATGCCTTTTCTTTAAAAGCCAGAAAAATATTCCTGTTTTTTTGTCTTCTGTACTCTTGCATATATATTTTTTCTGCTTTTCTCTATCTCTATCTTTCTCACTACTAAGCAAGAATTCACAGAATTAAAAGACGTAAACAAAATTTTTGTATCTTTTTTTTTTGTTTATTTTGTGTATCTTTTTTGTTTATTTTTTGTATTTTTTTTTGTTTCTGAATCCGCTCGAATTTTTTTATCTTTTAAGTGATCCAACATTTAAGTGATCCAGGAACAAATCGAAGAAAACCTGTCGAACCAGTTAAGTTGTTTTGAGTCCTGCTCTGTCTTTGCCTTGAATGTGTATCGCTGTATGAGTTGTATTAAGTTGTTTGCCTTTTTTTTTAATTGTTTGAAAATAAAATAAGCCTGCATTTCCTGCAACAATATGTTTGTTTTTTCCATTAACTCGGCAATACGGTAAGGTTTTAAGTCATCAAAAGGTGTTTTATAGAGTTTTATTTTTCTCACATTTTTCTTATTTAAAGAAACACTTCTAAAAAATCGAAGACAAAAAGATTTATCTAGCCTCATAACAAAGTTATTATAAAAGTAAACACTTGACTTGATAATAACAGAAAGAGATGTCATTAGAAATTTAAACTTATGACAATTTTAAAATTTTATAAAAACAACAAATAAAACATATTACAAATTCATAAAAATATTTTAACTAAATTAAAATACAAAACAAATATATTGTTGTTATCTTTTGGTACAAATAATGTTCCATCCAGCAAAGCCCTGAAACCACATCTAAGAATTAAAAAAATACAGCTAATTCACATAAATAAATATTTTTAATACTTTACCGCATTTGTAAGCATACTATGTATGTATTATTTTTATTTGTTGAGTATGTGTGCGTTTGTTTGCGTTTGCATAATATTGAAAATGTAATCCATTAATCCAATTTTGGCAAATTTTCAATATTTATGCTGATGATTTAGTTGGAATATATTATGCTATCTATACATACCTAAAAGAAGAGAGAAGAGAGAAAAAAGAAAAAATTATTAAAATCTCGAGAGTAAACAAGTGCAGGCAAGAAATAAAATATTATAATACATACACATTTAAATATCTTAACCGAAAGCAAGAAAACATAGTAAAATTATACAAGTTGGCTTTGGTAAAAAAAAATGTAGGAACTAAGCTGAGGAACTTATGTAACATTACAAAAGTTTTTGGGTGAATTATACTTGGTTTTAAAACTAATTCTTTTTCCATTATAAAAAAAAATTAATAAATTTTTCAAGACATATTTTTTGAGTAAAAATTATAAAATCCAAAAATTGCACTTTTAAACAAATTTTCTGTATAAAACATTCAGGTTTATTTATTTTATTTATTTGTCAATTTTAATTTATTTATATTTATTTATATGTATTTATATTTATTTATATTTATTTATATTTATTTATATTTATTTATATTTATTTATATTTATTTATATTTATTTATATTTATTTATATTTATTTATATTTATTTATATTTATTTATATTTATTTATATTTATTTATATTTATTTATATTTATTTATATTTATTTATATTTATTTATATTTATTTATATTTATTTATATTTATTTATATTTATTTATATTTATTTATATTTATTTATATTTATTTATATTTATTTATATTTATTTATATTTATTTATATTTATTTATATTTATTTATATTTATTTATATTTATTTATATTTATTTATATTTATTTATATTTATTTATATTTATTTATATTTATTTATATTTATTTATATTTATTTATATTTATTTATATTTATTTATATTTATTTATATTTATTTATATTTATTTATATTTATTTATATTTATTTATATTTATTTATATTTATTTATATTTATTTATATTTATTTATATTTATTTATATTTATTTATATTTATTTATATTTATTTATATTTATTTATATTTATTTATATTTTTTATATTTATTTATATTTATTTATATTTTTTTATATTTTATATATTCTTATATATTTTTTATACATTTTTTATATATTTTTTATATATTTTTTATATATTTTTTATATATTTTGTATATATTTTTTATATATTTTGTATATATTTTTTTTATATTTTTTTTTATATTTTTTTTTATATTTTTTTTATATTTTTTTTATATTGTTTTATTTCTTTATTTATAACGTCTAAAGCCTTATAATATTCTGTGAATAAAATTTTAAAAAAATACACAAAAATAACTTAAGCTAAAGAATTGCTTCGCTGGCCATAAAAAAAAAAACTCAAAATCACTAGCAAAATAGCTAGTTTACAAAACAGACAACAAAGTTTGTAGCAATAAAATAAATTAATAAAGTGTCCATCTTCATTTGAGGTCATCAAGAAAATCATCACAGCACCGGATAAGAATATTAATAATTTTCATCAGACACGCTTAATGAAAACGACAAGACGACAAAAGCAACAAACGTGCTACAAGATACTATCTAGCAATGAATGTTTATTAAGATCGATTTATGTAGATACTTTAGGAAAAACAATATTTTTTTTTTCAAAGGTTTGTTTTCAAAAGTGCGTGAAGATAAATTCGTAAATCCGTTGCGATCTTAGCAAAGACACAAACCCATATTTTTTATCCGGATAAAGTTAAATTCGTACTATTTTCACAGTACGAATTTAACTTAGTGCCAAGTACGAATTTAACTTCGCATTTCCACGAATTCAACTATTTTGATGGGAATCACTTTAAAATTGTTTTGTTAATTGTTAATTATTCGCAAAGTTAGAAACTTATAAAATATATTAAAATTTTAAATAAATTAAAAAGAAAACAAATTCAAGATTCAACTGTACAAACTTCGGATTAAAGACGTCCGAAAATATAACAAAATAATGTTTATGTTAAAAACATAAAGGTTAGGGACCGAAATGTTCATTGGATTAACTTTGAACTAAAAGAATACTTCATTCGTATGAAATATATACCACCACACAGGAATTTGAATCACCTTCTTATCGATTTATAATTCATGCGAAACACTCAGGATTTGGGCCAAACGAATTTTTGGGAAAAGTATTAAAAGATAGGTTCATGGTACTACCTTGGAATGGCAAAAAAAGATATCCGAAATACAGACATGGCATGATATGCATACCACTGGACAGGTAATTGAAGCACCTTCCCAAGGATATATGACTTATTCGTGCACAGTCAGGATGTTGGCCAAAATAATTTTTGGAAAAAGTAGTAAAATATATGTTCATGGTACTACCTTGGAATGGCAAAAAAAAGGATATCCGAAATACAGACATGGCATGATATGCATACCACTGGACAGGTAATTGAAGCACCTTTCCAAGGGTATATGACTTATTCGTGCACAGTCAGGATTTTGGCCAAAGGAATTTTTGGAAAAAGTAGTAAAATATATGTTCAAGGTACTACCTTGGAATGGCCAAAAAAGGATATCCGAAATACAGACATGGCATGATATGAATACCACTGGACAGGTAATTGAATCACCTCTCCACGGATATATGACTCATTCGTGCACAGTCAGGATGTTGGCCAAAATAATTTTTGGAAAATGTAGTGAAAGACAGGTTCATTCAATTAACTTGCAAAGGCAAAAAAAGGATATCCGAAATACAGACATGGCATGATATGCATACCACTGGACAGGTAATTGAAGCACCTTTCTAAGGATATATGACTTATTCGTGCACAAACAGGATGTTGGCCAAAATAATTTTTGGAAAAAGTAGTAAAATATATGTTCATGGTACTACCTTGGAATGGCCAAAAAAGGATATCCGAAATACAGACATGGCATGATATGCATGCCACTAGACAGGTAATTGAAGCACCTCTCCGAGGATATATGACTTATTCGTGCACAGTCAGGATTTAGGCCAAAGGAATTTTTGGAAAAAGTAGTAAAATATATGTTCATGGTACTACCTTGGAATGGCAAAAAAAGGATATCCGAAATACAGACATGGCATGATATGCATGCCACTAGACAGGTAATTGAAGCACCTCTCCAAGGATATATGATTCATTCGTGCACAGTCAGGATTTTGGCCAAAGGAATTTTTGGAAAATGTAGTGAAAGAGAGGTTCATTCAATTAACTTGCAAAGGCAAAAAAAGGATATCCGAAATACAGACATGGCATGATATGCATACCACTGGACAGGTAACTGAAGCACGTTCCCAAGGATATATGACTTATTCGTGCACAGTCAGGATGTTGGCCAAAATAATTTTTGGAAAAAGTAGTAAAATATATGTTCATGGTACTACCTTGGAATGGCCAAAAAAGGATATCCGAAATACAGACATGGCATGATATGCATGCCACTAGACAGGTAATTGAAGCACCTCTCCGAGGATATATGACTCATTCGTGCACAGACAGGATTTAGGCCAAAGGAATTTTTGGAAAAGGAGTAAAATATATGTTCATGGTACTAACTTGGAAAGGCAAAAAAAGGATATCCGAAATACAGACATGGCATGATATGCATACCACTGGACAGGTAATTGAAGCACCTTCCCAAGGATATATGACTTATTCGTGCACAGTCAGGATGTTGGCCAAAATAATTTTTGGAAAATGTAGTGAAAGACAGGTTCATTCA
Organism: Tetanocera ferruginea; assembly: GCA_958299015.1. Classification (NCBI taxonomy): domain Eukaryota; kingdom Metazoa; phylum Arthropoda; class Insecta; order Diptera; family Sciomyzidae; genus Tetanocera; species Tetanocera ferruginea. Next base: position 149,713,948 of record OY282641.1, read on the forward strand.
ATTAACTTGCAAAGGCAAAAAAAGGATATCCGAAATACAGACATGGCATGATATGCATACCACTGGACAGGTAATTGAAGCACCTTCCTAAGGATATATGACTTATTCGTGCACAGTCAGGATGTTGGCCAAAATAATTTTTGGAAAAATTAGTAAAATATATGTTCATGGTACTAACTTGGAAAGGCAAAAAAAGGATATCCGAAATACAGACATGGCATGATATGCATGCCACTAGACAGGTAATTGAAGCACCTCTCCAAGGATATATGACTCATTCGTGCACAGTCAGGATTTTGGCCAAAGGAATTTTTGGAAAATGTAGTGAGAGACAGGTTCATGGTACTACCTTGGAATGGCAAAAAAAAGGATATCCGAAATACAGACATGGCATGATATGCATACCACTGGACAGGTAATTAAAGCACCTTTCCAAGGATATATGACTTATTCGTGCACAGTCAGGATTTTGGCCAAAGGAATTTTTAGAAAAAGTAGTAAAATATATGTTCATGGTACTACCTTGGAATGGCCAAAAAAGGATATCCGAAATACAGACATGGCATGATATGCATACCACTGGACAGGTAATTGAAACACCTCTCCAAGGATATATGACTCATTCGTGCACAGTCAGGATTTTGGCCAAAGGAAATACAGACATGGCATGATATGCATACCACTGGACAGGTAATTGAAGCACCTTCCCAAGGATATATGACTCATTCGTGCACAGTCAGGATTTTGGCCAAAATAATTTTTGGAAAAAGTAGTAAAATATATGTTCATGGTACTAACTTGGAAAGGCAAAAAAAGGATATCCAAAATACAGATATGGCATGATTTGCATGCCACTGGACAGGTAATTGAAGCACCTTCCCAAGGATATATGACTCATTCGTGCACAGTCCGGATTTTGGCCAAAGGAATTTTTGGAAAAAGTAGTAAAATATATGTTCATGGTACTACCTTGGAATGGCCAAAAAAGGATATCCGAAATACAGCCATGGCATGATATGCATGCCACTAGACAGGTAATTGAAGCACCTCTCCAAGGATATATGACTCATTCGTGCAGTCAGGATTTTGGCCAAAGGAATTTTTGGAAAATGTAGTGAAAGACAGGTTCATTCAATTAACTTGCAAAGGCAAAAAAAGGATATCCGAAATACAGACATGGCATGATATGCATACCACTGGACAGGTAATTGAAGCACCTTCCCAAGGATATATGACTTATTCGTGCACAGTCAGGATGTTGGCCAAAATAATTTTTGGAAAAAGTAGTAAAATATATGTTCATGGTACTACCTTGGAATGGCCAAAAAAGGATATCTGAAATACAGACATGGCATGATATGCATGCCACTAGACAGGTAATTGAAGCACCTCTCCGAGGATTTATGACTCATTCGTGCACAGTCAGGATTTAGGCCAAAGGAATTTTTGGAAAAAATAGTAAAATATATGTTCATGGTACTAACTTGGAAAGGCAAAAAAGGATATCCGAAATACAGACATGGCATGATAAGCATACCACTGGACCGGTAATTGAAGCACCTTTCCAAGGATATATGACTTATTCGTGCACAGTCAGGATGTTGGCCAAAGGAATTTTTGGAAAATGTAGTGAAGGACAGGTTCATTCAATTAACTTGCAAAGGCAAAAAAAGGATATCCGAAATACAGACATGGCATGATATGCATACCACTGGACAGGTAATTGAAGCACCTTCCCAAGGATATATGACTTATTCGTGCACAGTCAGGATGTTGGCCAAAATAATTTTTGGAAAAATTAGTAAAATATATGTTCATGGTACTAACTTGGAAAGGCAAAAAAAGGATATCCGAAATACAGACATGGCATGATATGCATGCCACTAGACAGGTAATTGAAGCACCTTCCCAAGGATATATGACTTATTCGTGCACAGTCAGGATGTTGGCCAAAATAATTTTTGGAAAAAGTAGTAAAATATATGTTCATGGTACTACCTTGGAATGGCCAAAAAAGGATATCCGAAATACAGACATGGCATGATATGCATGCCACTACACAGGTAATTGAAGCACCTCTCCGAGGATATATGATTTATTCGTGCACAGTCAGGATTTAGGCCAAAGGAATTTTTGGAAAAAATAGTAAAATATATGTTCATGGTACTACCTTGGAATGGCAAAAAAAAGGATATCCGAAATACAGACATGGCATGATATGCATACCACTGGACAGGTAATTAAAACACCTTTCCAAGGATATATGACTTATTCGTGCACAGTCAGGATTTTGGCCAAAGGAATTTTTAGAAAAAGTAGTAAAATATATGTTCATGGTACTACCTTGGAATGGCCAAAAAAGGATATCCGAAATACAGACATGGCATGATATGCATACCACTGGACAGGTAATTGAAACACCTCTCCAAGGATATATGACTCATTCGTGCACAGTCAGGATTTTGGCCAAAGGAATTTTTGGGAAATGTAGTAAAAGACAGGCTCATGGTACTACCTTGGAATGGCAAAAAAAGGATATCCGAAATACAGACATGGCATGATATGCATACCACTGGACAGGTAATTGAAGCACCTTCCCAAGGATATATGACTCATTCGTGCACAGTCAGGATTTTGGCCATAGGAATTTTTGGGAAATGTAGTAAAAGACAGGCTCATGGTACTACCTTGGAATGGCAAAAAAAGGATATCCGAAATACAGACATGGCATGATATGCATACCACTGGACAGGTAATTGAAGCACCTTCCCAAGGATATATGACTCATTCGTGCACAGTCAGGATTTTGGCCAAAATAATTTTTGGAAAAAGTAGTAAAATATATGTTCATGGTACTAACTCGGAAAGGCAAAAACAGGATATCCAAAATACAGACATGGCATGATTTGCATGCCACTGGACAGGTAATTGAAGCACCTTCCCAAGGATATATGACTTATTCGTGCACAGTCAGGATGTTGGCCAAAATAATTTTTGGAAAAAGTAGTAAAATATATGTTCATGGTACTACCTTGGAATGGCCAAAGAAGGATATCCGAAATACAGACATGGCATGATATGCATGCCACTAGACAGGTAATTGAAGCACCTTCCCAAGGATATATGACTTATTCGTGCACAGTCAGGATGTTGGCCAAAATAATTTTTGGAAAATGTAGTGAAAGACAGGTTCATTCAATTAACTTGCAAAGGCAAAAAAAAGGATATCCGAAATACAGACATGGCATGATATGCATACCACTGGACATGTAATTGAAGCACCTTCCCAAGGATATATGACTTATTCGTGCACAGTCAGGATGTTGGCCAAAATAATTTTTGGAAAAAGTAGTAAAATATATGTTCATGGTACTACCTTGGAATGGCAAAAAAAGGATATCCGAAATACAGACATGGCATGATATGCATGCCACTAGATAGGTAATTGAAGCACCTCTCCAAGGATATATGACTTATTCGTGCACAGTCAGGATGTTGGCCAAAGGAATTTTTGGAAAATGTAGTGAAGGACAGGTTCATTCAATTAACTTGCAAAGGCAAAAAAAAGATATCCGAAATACAGACATGGCATGATATGCATACCACTGGACAGGTAATTGAAGCACCTTCCCAAGGATATATGACTTATTCGTGCACAGTCAGGATGTTGGCCAAAATAATTTTTGGAAAAAGTAGTAAAATATATGTTCATGGTACTACCTTGGAATGGCCAAAGAAGGATATCCGAAATACAGACATGGCATGATATGCATACCACTGGACAGGTAATTGAATCACCTCTCCAAGGATATATGACTCATTCGTGCACAGTCCGGATTTTGGCCAAAGGAATTTTTGGAAAAAGTAGTAAAATATATGTTCATGGTACTAACTTGGAAAGGCAAAAAAGGATATCCGAAATACAGACATGGCATGATATGCATACCACTGGACAGGTAATTGAAGCACCTTTCCAAGGATATATGACCTATTCGTGCACAGTCAGGATGTTGGCCAAAGGAATTTTTGGAAAATGTAGTGAAGGACAGGTTCATTCAATTAACTTGCAAAGCCAAAAAAAAGATATCCGAAATACAGACATGGCATGATATGCATACCACTGGACAGGTAATTGAAGCACCTTCCCAAGGATATATGACTTATTCGTGCACAGTCAGGATGTTGGCCAAAATAATTTTTGGAAAAAGTAGTAAAATATATGTTCATGGTACTACCTTGGAATGGCCAAAAAAGGATATCCGAAATACAGACATGGCATGATGTGCATACCACTGGACAGGTAATTGAAGCACCTTCCCAAGGATATATGACTCATTCGTGCACACTCAGGATTTTGGCCAAAGGAATTTTTGGAAAATGTAGTGAAGGACAGGTTCATTCAATTAATTTGCAAAGGCAAAAAAAGGATATCCGAAATACAGACATGGCATGATATGCATACTGGCTGTGCACGAATGAGTCATATATCCTTGGGAAGGTGCTTCAATTACCTGTTTAGTTGCATGCATATCATGCCATGTCTGTATTTCGGATATCCTTTTTTGGCCATTCCAAGGTAGTACCATGAGCCTGTCTTTTACTACATTTCCCAAAAATTCCTTTGGCCAAAATCCTGACTGTGCACGAATGAGTCATATATCCTTGGAAAGGTGCTTCAATTACCTGTCCAGTGGTATGCATATCATGCCATGTCTGTATTTCGGATATCCTTTTTTTTGCCATTCCAAGGTAGTACCATGAACCTGTCTCTCACTACATTTTCCAAAAATTCCTTTGGCCAAAATCCTGACTGTGCACGAATGAGTCATATATCCTTGGAGAGGTGCTTCAATTACCTGTCTAGTGGCATGCATATCATGCCATGTCTGTATTTCGGATATCCTTTTTTTGCCTTTGCAAGTTAATTGAATGAACCTGTCTTTCACTACATTTTCCAAAAATTATTTTGGCCAACATCCTGACTGTGCACGAATAAGTCATATATCCTTGGGAAGGTGCTTCAATTACCTGTCCAGTGGTATGCATATCATGCCATGTCTGTATTTCGGATATCCTTTTTTTGCCTTTGCAAGTTAATTGAATGAACCTGTCTTTCACTACATTTTCCAAAAATTATTTTGGCCAACATCCTGACTGTGCACGAATAAGTCATATATCCTTGGGAAGGTGCTTCAATTACCTGTCCAGTGGTATGCATATCATGCCATGTCTGTATTTCGGATATCCTTTTTTTTGCCATTCCAAGGTAGTACCTTGAACATATATTTTACTACTTTTTCCAAAAATTTCTTTGGCCAAAATCCTGACTGTGCACGAATGAGTCATATATCCTTGGAGAGGTGATTCAATTACCTGTCCAGTGGTATGCATATCATGCCATGTCTGTATTTCGGATATCCTTTTTTGGCCATTCCAAGGTAGTACCATGAACATATATTTTACTACTTTTTCCAAAAATTCCTTTGGCCAAAATCCTGACTGTGCACGAATGAGTCATATATCCTTGGAAAGCTGCTTCAATTACCTGTCCAGTGGTATGCATATCATGCCATGTCTGTATTTTGGATATCCTTTTTTTTTGCCATTCCAAGGTAGTACCATGAACCTGTCTCTCACTACATTTTCCAAAAATTCCTTTGGCCAAAATCCTGACTGTGCACGAATGAGTCATATATCCTTGGAGAGGTGCTTCAATTACCTGTCTAGTGGCATGCATATCATGCCATGTCTGTATTTCGGATATCCTTTTTTGGCCATTCCAAGGTAGTACCATGAACATATATTTTACTACTTTTTCCAAAAATTATTTTGGCCAACATCCTGACTGTGCACGAATAAGTCATATATCCTTGGGAAGGTGCTTCAATTACATGTCCAGTGGTATGCATATCATGCCATGTCTGTATTTCGGATATCCTTTTTTTTGCCTTTGCAAGTTAATTGAATGAACCTGTCTTTCACTACATTTTCCAAAAATTATTTTGGCCAACATCCTGACTGTGCACGAATAAGTCATATATCCTTGGGAAGGTGCTTCAATTACCTGTCTAGTGGCATGCATATCATGCCATGTCTGTATTTCGGATATCCTTTTTTTGCCTTTCCAAGTAAGTACCATGAACATATATTTTACTAATTTTTCCAAAAATTATTTTGGCCAACATCCTGACTGTGCACGAATAAATCATATATCATTTGAAAGGTGCTTCAATTACCTGTCCAGTGGCATGCAAATCATGCCATATCTGTATTTTGGATATCCTTTTTTTGCCTTTCCAAGTTAGTACCATGAACATATAATTTACTACTTTTTCCAAAAATTATTTTGGGCAAAATCCTGACTGTGCACGAATGAGTCATATATCCTTGGAAAGGTGCTTCAATTACCTGTCCAGTGGTATGCATATCATGCCATGTCTGTATTTCGGATATCCTTTTTTTGCCATTCCAAGGTAGTACCATGAGCCTGTCTTTTACTACATTTCCCAAAAATTCCTTTGGCCAAAATCCTGACTGTGCACGAATGAGTCATATATCCTTGGGAAGGTGCTTCAATTACCTGTCCAGTGGTATGCATATCATGCCATGTCTGTATTTCGGATATCCTTTTTTTGCCATTCCAAGGTAGTACCATGAGCCTGTCTTTTACTACATTTCCCAAAAATTCCTTTGGCCAAAATCCTGACTGTGCACGAATGAGTCATATATCCTTGGAGAGGTGTTTCAATTACCTGTCCAGTGGTATGCATATCATGCCATGTCTGTATTTCGGATATCCTTTTTTGGCCATTCCAAGGTAGTACCATGAACATATATTTGACTACTTTTTCTAAAAATTCCTTTGGCCAAAATCCTGACTGTGCACGAATAAGTCATATATCCTTGGAAAGGTGCTTTAATTACCTGTCCAGTGGTATACATATCATGCCATGTCTGTATTTCGGATATCCTTTTTTTTGCCATTCCAAGGTAGTACCATGAACCTGTCTCTCACTACATTTTCCAAAAATTCCTTTGGCGAAAATCCTGACTGTGCACGAATGAGTCATATATCCTTGGAGAGGTGCTTCAATTACCTGTCTAGTGGCATGCATATCATGCCATGTCTGTATTTCGGATATCCTTTTTTTGCCTTTCCAAGTTAGTACCATGAACATATATTTTACTAATTTTTCCAAAAATTATTTTGGCCAACATCCTGACTGTGCACGAATAAGTCATATATCCTTGGGAAGGTGCTTCAATTACCTGTCCAGTGGTATGCATATCATGCCATGTCTGTATTTCGGATATCCTTTTTTTGCCTTTGCAAGTTAATTGAATGAACCTGTCTTTCACTACATTTTCCAAAAATTATTTTGGCCAACATCCTGACTGTGCACGAATAAGTCATATATCCTTGGGAAGGTGCTTCAATTACCTGTCCAGTGGTATGCATATCATGCCATGTCTGTATATTTTTACTACATTTCCCAAAAATTCCTTTGGCCAAAATCCTGACTGTGCACGAATGAGTCATATATCCTTGGAAAGGTGCTTCAATTACCTGTCCAGTGGTATGCATATCATGCCATGTCTGTATTTCGGATATCCTTTTTTTTGCCATTCCAAGGTAGTACCATGAACCTGTCTCTCACTACATTTTCCAAAAATTCCTTTGGCCAAAATCCTGACTGTGCACGAATGAGTCATATATCCTTGGAGAGGTGCTTCAATTACCTGTCTAGTGGCATGCATATCATGCCATGTCTGTATTTCGGATATCCTTTTTTTGCCTTTGCAAGTTAATTGAATGAACCTGTCTTTCACTACATTTTCCAAAAATTATTTTGGCCAACATCCTGACTGTGCACGAATAAGTCATATATCCTTGGGAAGGTGCTTCAATTACCTGTCCAGTGGTATGCATATCATGCCATGTCTGTATTTCGGATATCCTTTTTTTGCCTTTGCAAGTTAATTGAATGAACCTGTCTTTCACTACATTTTCCAAAAATTATTTTGGCCAACATCCTGACTGTGCACGAATAAGTCATATATCCTTGGGAAGGTGCTTCAATTACCTGTCCAGTGGTATGCATATCATGCCATGTCTGTATTTCGGATATCCTTTTTTTTGCCATTCCAAGGTAGTACCTTGAACATATATTTTACTACTTTTTCCAAAAATTTCTTTGGCCAAAATCCTGACTGTGCACGAATGAGTCATATATCCTTGGAGAGGTGATTCAATTACCTGTCCAGTGGTATGCATATCATGCCATGTCTGTATTTCGGATATCCTTTTTTGGCCATTCCAAGGTAGTACCATGAACATATATTTTACTACTTTTTCCAAAAATTCCTTTGGCCAAAATCCTGACTGTGCACGAATGAGTCATATATCCTTGGAAAGCTGCTTCAATTACCTGTCCAGTGGTATGCATATCATGCCATGTCTGTATTTTGGATATCCTTTTTTTTTGCCATTCCAAGGTAGTACCATGAACCTGTCTCTCACTACATTTTCCAAAAATTCCTTTGGCCAAAATCCTGACTGTGCACGAATGAGTCATATATCCTTGGAAAGGTGCTTCAATTACCTGTCCAGTGGTATGCATATCATGCCATGTCTGTATTTCGGATATCCTTTTTTTTGCCATTCCAAGGTAGTACCATGAACCTGTCTCTCACTACATTTTCCAAAAATGCCTTTGGCCAAAATCCTGACTGTGCACGAATGAGTCATATATCCTTGGAGAGGTGCTTCAATTACCTGTCTAGTGGCATGCATATCATGCCATGTCTGTATTTCGGATATCCTTTTTTTGCCTTTGCAAGTTAATTGAATGAACCTGTCTTTCCCTACATTTTCCAAAAATTATTTTGGCCAACATCCTGACTGTGCACGAATAAGTCATATATCCTTGGGAAGATGCTTCAATTACCTGTCCAGTGGTATGCATATCATGCCATGTCTGTATTTCGGATATCCTTTTTTTGCCTTTGCAAGTTAATTGAATGAACCTGTCTTTCACTACATTTTCCAAAAATTATTTTGGCCAACATCCTGACTGTGCACGAATAAGTCATATATCCTTGGGAAGGTGCTTCAATTACCTGTCCAGTGGTATGCATATCATGCCATGTCTGTATTTCGGATATCCTTTTTTTTGCCATTCCAAGGTAGTACCATGAACCTGTCTCTCACTACATTTTCCAAAAATTCCTTTGGCCAAAATCCTGACTGTGCACGAATGAGTCATATATCCTTGGAAAGGTGCTTCAATTACCTGTCCAGTGGTATGCATATCATGCCATGTCTGTATTTCGGATATCCTTTTTTTGCCTTTGCAAGTTAATTGAATGAACCTGTCTTTCACTACATTTTCCAAAAATTATTTTGGCCAACATCCTGACTGTGCACGAATAAGTCATATATCCTTGGAGAGGTGCTTCAATTACCTGTCTAGTGGCATGCATATCATGCCATGTCTGTATTTCGGATATCCTTTTTTTGCCTTTGCAAGTTAATTGAATGAACCTGTCTTTCACTACATTTTCCAAAAATTATTTTGGCCAACATCCTGACTGTGCACGAATAAGTCATATATCCTTGGGAAGGTGCTTCAATTACCTGTCCAGTGGTATGCATATCATGCCATGTCTGTATTTCGGATATCCTTTTTTTTCCATTCCAAGGTAGTACCATGAGCCTGTCTTTTACTACATTTCCCAAAAATTCCTTTGGCCAAAATCCTGACTGTGCACGAATGAGTCATATATCCTTGGAAAGGTGCTTCAATTACCTGTCCAGTGGTATGCATATCATGCCATGTCTGTATTTCGGATATCCTTTTTTTGCCTTTCCAAGTTAGTACCATGAACATATATTTTACTACTTTTTCCAAAAATTATTTTGGCCAACATCCTGACTGTGCACGAATAAGTCATATACCCTTGGAAAGGTGCTTCAATTACCTGTCCAGTGGTATGCATATCATGCCATGTCTGTATTTCGGATATCCTTTTTTTGCCTTTCCAAGTTAGTACCATGAACATATATTTTACTACATTTTCCAAAAATTATTTTGGCCAACATCCTGACTGTGCACGAATAAGTCATATATCCTTGGGAAGGTGCTTCAATTACCTGTCCAGTGGTATGCATATCATGCCATGTCTGTATTTCGGATATCCTTTTTTTTGCCATTCCAAGGTAGTACCATGAACATATATTTTACTACTTTTTCCAAAAATTCCTTTGGCCAAAATCCTGACTGTGCACGAATGAGTCATATATCCTTGGAAAGGTGCTTCAATTACCTGTCTAGTGGCATGCATATCATGCCATGTCTGTATTTCGGATATCCTTTTTTTGCCTTTGCAAGTTAATTGAATGAACCTGTCTTTCACTACATTTTCCAAAAATTATTTTGGCCAACATCCTGACTGTGCACGAATAAGTCATATATCCTTGGAGAGGTGCTTCAATTACCTGTCTAGTGGCATGCATATCATGCCATGTCTGTATTTCGGATATCCTTTTTTTGCCTTTGCAAGTTAATTGAATGAACCTGTCTTTCACTACATTTTCCAAAAATTATTTTGGCCAACATCCTGACTGTGCACGAATAAGTCATATATCCTTGGGAAGGTGCTTCAATTACCTGTCCAGTGGTATGCATATCATGCCATGTCTGTATTTCGGATATCCTTTTTTTTCCATTCCAAGGTAGTACCATGAGCCTGTCTTTTACTACATTTCCCAAAAATTCCTTTGGCCAAAATCCTGACTGTGCACGAATGAGTCATATATCCTTGGAAAGGTGCTTCAATTACCTGTCCAGTGGTATGCATATCATGCCATGTCTGTATTTCGGATATCCTTTTTTTACCTTTCCAAGTTAGTACCATGAACATATATTTTACTACTTTTTCCAAAAATTATTTTGGCCAACAGCCTGACTGTGCACGATTAAGTCATATATCTTTGGAAAGGTGCTTCAATTACCTGTCCAGTGGTATGCATATCATGCCATGTCTGTATTTCGGATATCCTTTTTTTGCCTTTCCAAGTTAGTACCATGAACATATATTTTACTACTTTTTCCAAAAATTATTTTGGCCAACAGCCTGACTGTGCACGATTAAGTCATATATCCTTGGAAAGGTGCTTCAATTACCTGTCCAGTGGTATGCATATCATGCCATGTCTGTATTTCGGATATCCTTTTTTTGCCTTTGCAAGTTAATTGAATGAACCTGTCTTTCACTACATTTTCCAAAAATTCCTTTGGCCAAAATCCTGACTGTGCACGAATGAGTCATATATCCTTGGAAAGGTGCTTCAATTACCTGTCCATTGGTATGCATATCATGCCATGTCTGTATTTCGGATATCCTTTTTTTGCCTTTGCAAGTTAATTGAATGAACCTGTCTTTCACTACATTTTCCAAAAATTATTTTGGCCAACATCCTGACTGTGCACGAATAAGTCATATATCCTTGGAGAGGTGCTTCAATTACCTGTCTAGTGGCATGCATATCATGCCATGTCTGTATTTCGGATATCCTTTTTTTGCCTTTGCAAGTTAATTGAATGAACCTGTCTTTCACTACATTTTCCAAAAATTATTTTGGCCAACATCCTGACTGTGCACGAATAAGTCATATATCCTTGGGAAGGTGCTTCAATTACCTGTCCAGTGGTATGCATATCATGCCATGTCTGTATTTCGGATATCCTTTTTTTTCCATTCCAAGGTAGTACCATGAGCCTGTCTTTTACTACATTTCCCAAAAATTCCTTTGCCCAAAATCCTGACTCTGCACGAATGAGTCATATATCCTTGGAAAGGTGCTTCAATTACCTGTCCAGTGGTATGCATATCATGCCATGTCTGTATTTCGGATATCCTTTTTTTGCCTTTCCAAGTTAGTACCATGAACATATATTTTACTACTTTTTCCAAAAATTATTTTGGCCAACATCCTGACTGTGCACGAATAAGTCATATATCCTTGGGAAGGTGCTTCAATTACCTGTCCAGTGGTATGCATATCATGCCATGTCTGTATTTCGGATATCCTTTTTTTGCCTTTCCAAGTTAGTACCATGAACATATATTTTACTAATTTTTCCAAAAATTATTTTGGCCAACATCCTGACTGTGCACGAATAAGTCATATATCCTTGGAAAGGTGCTTCAATTACCTGTCCAGTGGTATGCATATCATGCCATGTCTGTATTTCGGATATCCTTTTTTTGCCTTTGCAAGTTAATTGAATGAACCTGTCTTTCACTACATTTTCCAAAAATTCCTTTGGCCAAAATCCTGACTGTGCACGAATGAGTCATATATCCTTGGAAAGGTGCTTCAATTACCTGTCCATTGGTATGCATATCATGCCATGTCTGTATTTCGGATATCCTTTTTTTGCCTTTGCAAGTTAATTGAATAAACCTGTCTTTCACTACATTTTCCAAAAATTATTTTGGCCAACATCCTGACTGTGCACGAATAAGTCATATATCCTTGGAGAGGTGCTTCAATTACCTGTCTAGTGGCATGCATATCATGCCATGTCTGTATTTCGGATATCCTTTTTTTGCCTTTGCAAGTTAATTGAATGAACCTGTCTTTCACTACATTTTCCAAAAATTATTTTGGCCAACATCCTGACTGTGCACGAATAAGTCATATATCCTTGGGAAGGTGCTTCAATTACCTGTCCAGTGGTATGCATATCATGCCATGTCTGTATTTCGGATATCCTTTTTTTTCCATTCCAAGGTAGTACCATGAACCTGTCTTTTACTACATTTCCCAAAAATTCCTTTGGCCAAAATCCTGACTGTGCACGAATGAGTCATATATCCTTGGAAAGGTGCTTCAATTACCTGTCCAGTGGTATGCATATCATGCCATGTCTGTATTTCGGATATCCTTTTTTTGCCTTTCCAAGTTAGTACCATGAACATATATTTTACTAATTTTTCCAAAAATTATTTTGGCCAACATCCTGACTGTGCACGAATGAGTCATATATCCTTGGAAAGGTGCTTCAATTACCTGTCCAGTGGTATGCATATCATGCCATGTCTGTATTTCGGATATCCTTTTTTTGCCTTTCCAAGTTAGTACCATGAACATATATTTTACTAATTTTTCCAAAAATTATTTTGGCCAACATCCTGACTGTGCACGAATAAGTCATATATCCTTGGGAAGGTGCTTCAATTACCTGTCCAGTGGTATGCATATCATGCCATGTCTGTATTTCGGATATCCTTTTTTTTCCATTCCAAGGTAGTACCATGAGCCTGTCTTTTACTACATTTCCCAAAAATTCCTTTGGCCAAAATCCTGACTGTGCACGAATGAGTCATATATCCTTGGAAAGGTGCTTCAATTACCTGTCCAGTGGTATGCATATCATGCCATGTCTGTATTTCGGATATCCTTTTTTTGCCTTTCCAAGTTAGTACCATGAACATATATTTTACTACTTTTTCCAAAAATTATTTTGGCCAACATCCTGACTGTGCACGAATAAGTCATATATCCTTGGGAAGGTGCTTCAATTACCTGTCCAGTGGTATGCATATCATGCCATGTCTGTATTTCGGATATCCTTTTTTTGCCTTTTCAAGTTAGTACCATGAACATATATTTTACTACTTTTTCCAAAAATTATTTTGGCCAACATCCTGGCTGTGCACGAATAAGTCATATATCCTTGGGAAGGTGCTTCAATTACCTGTCCAGTGGTATGCATATCATGCCATGTCTGTATTTCGGATATCCTTTTTTTGCCTTTCCAAGTTAGTACCATGAACATATATTTTACTAATTTTTCCAAAAATTATTTTGGCCAACATCCTGACTGTGCACGAATAAGTCATATATCCTTGGGAAGGTGCTTCAATTACCTGTCCAGTGGTATGCATATCATGCCATGTCTGTATTTCGGATATCCTTTTTTTTCCATTCCAAGGTAGTACCATGAGCCTGTCTTTTACTACATTTCCCAAAAATTCCTTTGGCCAAAATCCTGACTGTGCACGAATGAGTCATATATCCTTGGAAAGGTGCTTCAATTACCTGTCCAGTGGTATGCATATCATGCCATGTCTGTATTTCGGATATCCTTTTTTTGCCTTTCCAAGTTAGTACCATGAACATATATTTTACTACTTTTTCCAAAAATTATTTTGGCCAACATCCTGACTGTGCACGAATAAGTCATATATCCTTGGGAAGGTGCTTCAATTACCTGTCCAGTGGTATGCATATCATGCCATGTCTGTATTTCGGATATCCTTTTTTTGCCTTTCCAAGTTAGTACCATGAACATATATTTTACTACTTTTTCCAAAAATTATTTTGGCCAACATCCTGACTGTGCACGAATAAGTCATATACCCTTGGGAAGGTGCTTCAATTACCTGTCCAGTGGTATGCATATCATGCCATGTCTGTATTTCGGATATCCTTTTTTTGCCTTTCCAAGTTAGTACCATGAACATATATTTTACTACTTTTTCCAAAAATTATTTTGGCCAACATCCTGACTGTGCACGAATAAGTCATATACCCTTGGAAAGGTGCTTCAATTACCTGTCCAGTGGTATGCATATCATGCCATGTCTGTATTTCGGATATCCTTTTTTTGCCTTTCCAAGTTAGTACCATGAACATATATTTTACTACATTTTCCAAAAATTATTTTGGCCAACATCCTGACTGTGCACGAATAAGTCATATATCCTTGGGAAGGTGCTTCAATTACCTGTCCAGTGGTATGCATATCATGCCATGTCTGTATTTCGGATATCCTTTTTTTTGCCATTCCAAGGTAGTACCATGAACATATATTTTACTACTTTTTCCAAAAATTCCTTTGGCCAAAATCCTGACTGTGCACGAATGAGTCATATATCCTTGGAAAGGTGCTTCAATTACCTGTCTAGTGGCATGCATATCATGCCATGTCTGTATTTCGGATATCCTTTTTTTGCCTTTGCAAGTTAATTGAATGAACCTGTCTTCCACTACATTTTCCAAAAATTATTTTGGCCAACATCCTGACTGTGCACGAATAAGTCATATATCCTTGGAGAGGTGCTTCAATTACCTGTCTAGTGGCATGCATATCATGCCATGTCTGTATTTCGGATATCCTTTTTTTGCCTTTGCAAGTTAATTGAATGAACCTGTCTTTCACTACATTTTCCAAAAATTATTTTGGCCAACATCCTGACTGTGCACGAATAAGTCATATATCCTTGGGAAGGTGCTTCAATTACCTGTCCAGTGGTATGCATATCATGCCATGTCTGTATTTCGGATATCCTTTTTTTTCCATTCCAAGGTAGTACCATGAGCCTGTCTTTTACTACATTTCCCAAAAATTCCTTTGGCCAAAATCCTGACTGTGCACGAATGAGTCATATATCCTTGGAAAGGTGCTTCAATTACCTGTCCAGTGGTATGCATATCATGCCATGTCTGTATTTCGGATATCCTTTTTTTACCTTTCCAAGTTAGTACCATGAACATATATTTTACTACTTTTTCCAAAAATTATTTTGGCCAACAGCCTGACTGTGCACGATTAAGTCATATATCTTTGGAAAGGTGCTTCAATTACCTGTCCAGTGGTATGCATATCATGCCATGTCTGTATTTCGGATATCCTTTTTTTGCCTTTCCAAGTTAGTACCATGAACATATATTTTACTACTTTTTCCAAAAATTATTTTGGCCAACAGCCTGACTGTGCACGATTAAGTCATATATCCTTGGAAAGGTGCTTCAATTACCTGTCCAGTGGTATGCATATCATGCCATGTCTGTATTTCGGATATCCTTTTTTTGCCTTTGCAAGTTAATTGAATGAACCTGTCTTTCACTACATTTTCCAAAAATTCCTTTGGCCAAAATCCTGACTGTGCACGAATGAGTCATATATCCTTGGAAAGGTGCTTCAATTACCTGTCCATTGGTATGCATATCATGCCATGTCTGTATTTCGGATATCCTTTTTTTGCCTTTGCAAGTTAATTGAATGAACCTGTCTTTCACTACATTTTCCAAAAATTATTTTGGCCAACATCCTGACTGTGCACGAATAAGTCATATATCCTTGGAGAGGTGCTTCAATTACCTGTCTAGTGGCATGCATATCATGCCATGTCTGTATTTCGGATATCCTTTTTTTGCCTTTGCAAGTTAATTGAATGAACCTGTCTTTCACTACATTTTCCAAAAATTATTTTGGCCAACATCCTGACTGTGCACGAATAAGTCATATATCCTTGGGAAGGTGCTTCAATTACCTGTCCAGTGGTATGCATATCATGCCATGTCTGTATTTCGGATATCCTTTTTTTTCCATTCCAAGGTAGTACCATGAGCCTGTCTTTTACTACATTTCCCAAAAATTCCTTTGCCCAAAATCCTGACTCTGCACGAATGAGTCATATATCCTTGGAAAGGTGCTTCAATTACCTGTCCAGTGGTATGCATATCATGCCATGTCTGTATTTCGGATATCCTTTTTTTGCCTTTCCAAGTTAGTACCATGAACATATATTTTACTACTTTTTCCAAAAATTATTTTGGCCAACATCCTGACTGTGCACGAATAAGTCATATATCCTTGGGAAGGTGCTTCAATTACCTGTCCAGTGGTATGCATATCATGCCATGTCTGTATTTCGGATATCCTTTTTTTGCCTTTCCAAGTTAGTACCATGAACATATATTTTACTAATTTTTCCAAAAATTATTTTGGCCAACATCCTGACTGTGCACGAATAAGTCATATATCCTTGGAAAGGTGCTTCAATTACCTGTCCAGTGGTATGCATATCATGCCATGTCTGTATTTCGGATATCCTTTTTTTGCCTTTGCAAGTTAATTGAATGAACCTGTCTTTCACTACATTTTCCAAAAATTCCTTTGGCCAAAATCCTGACTGTGCACGAATGAGTCATATATCCTTGGAAAGGTGCTTCAATTACCTGTCCATTGGTATGCATATCATGCCATGTCTGTATTTCGGATATCCTTTTTTTGCCTTTGCAAGTTAATTGAATAAACCTGTCTTTCACTACATTTTCCAAAAATTATTTTGGCCAACATCCTGACTGTGCACGAATAAGTCATATATCCTTGGAGAGGTGCTTCAATTACCTGTCTAGTGGCATGCATATCATGCCATGTCTGTATTTCGGATATCCTTTTTTTGCCTTTGCAAGTTAATTGAATGAACCTGTCTTTCACTACATTTTCCAAAAATTATTTTGGCCAACATCCTGACTGTGCACGAATAAGTCATATATCCTTGGGAAGGTGCTTCAATTACCTGTCCAGTGGTATGCATATCATGCCATGTCTGTATTTCGGATATCCTTTTTTTTCCATTCCAAGGTAGTACCATGAACCTGTCTTTTACTACATTTCCCAAAAATTCCTTTGGCCAAAATCCTGACTGTGCACGAATGAGTCATATATCCTTGGAAAGGTGCTTCAATTACCTGTCCAGTGGTATGCATATCATGCCATGTCTGTATTTCGGATATCCTTTTTTTGCCTTTCCAAGTTAGTACCATGAACATATATTTTACTAATTTTTCCAAAAATTATTTTGGCCAACATCCTGACTGTGCACGAATGAGTCATATATCCTTGGAAAGGTGCTTCAATTACCTGTCCAGTGGTATGCATATCATGCCATGTCTGTATTTCGGATATCCTTTTTTTGCCTTTCCAAGTTAGTACCATGAACATATATTTTACTAATTTTTCCAAAAATTATTTTGGCCAACATCCTGACTGTGCACGAATAAGTCATATATCCTTGGGAAGGTGCTTCAATTACCTGTCCAGTGGTATGCATATCATGCCATGTCTGTATTTCGGATATCCTTTTTTTTCCATTCCAAGGTAGTACCATGAGCCTGTCTTTTACTACATTTCCCAAAAATTCCTTTGGCCAAAATCCTGACTGTGCACGAATGAGTCATATATCCTTGGAAAGGTGCTTCAATTACCTGTCCAGTGGTATGCATATCATGCCATGTCTGTATTTCGGATATCCTTTTTTTGCCTTTCCAAGTTAGTACCATGAACATATATTTTACTACTTTTTCCAAAAATTATTTTGGCCAACATCCTGACTGTGCACGAATAAGTCATATATCCTTGGGAAGGTGCTTCAATTACCTGTCCAGTGGTATGCATATCATGCCATGTCTGTATTTCGGATATCCTTTTTTTGCCTTTCCAAGTTAGTACCATGAACATATATTTTACTACTTTTTCCAAAAATTATTTTGGCCAACAGCCTGACTGTGCACGATTAAGTCATATATCTTTGGAAAGGTGCTTCAATTACCTGTCTAGTGGCATGCATATCATGCCATGTCTGTATTTCGGATATCCTTTTTTTGCCTTTGCAAGTTAATTGAATGAACCTGTCTTTCACTACATTTTCCAAAAATTATTTTGGCCAACATCCTGACTGTGCACGAATAAGTCATATATCCTTGGGAAGGTGCTTCAATTACCTGTCCAGTGGTATGCATATCATGCCATGTCTGTATTTCGGATATCCTTTTTTTGCCTTTCCAAGTTAGTACCATGAACATATATTTTACTACTTTTTCCAAAAATTATTTTGGCCAACAGCCTGACTGTGCACGATTAAGTCATATATCTTTGGAAAGGTGCTTCAATTACCTGTCCAGTGGTATGCATATCATGCCATGTCTGTATTTCGGATATCCTTTTTTTGCCTTTTCAAGTTAGTACCATGAACATATATTTTACTACTTTTTCCAAAAATTATTTTGGCCAACATCCTGGCTGTGCACGAATAAGTCATATATCCTTGGGAAGGTGCTTCAATTACCTGTCCAGTGGTATGCATATCATGCCATGTCTGTATTTCGGATATCCTTTTTTTGCCTTTCCAAGTTAGTACCATGAACATATATTTTACTAATTTTTCCAAAAATTATTTTGGCCAACATCCTGACTGTGCACGAATAAGTCATATATCCTTGGGAAGGTGCTTCAATTACCTGTCCAGTGGTATGCATATCATGCCATGTCTGTATTTCGGATATCCTTTTTTTTCCATTCCAAGGTAGTACCATGAGCCTGTCTTTTACTACATTTCCCAAAAATTCCTTTGGCCAAAATCCTGATTGTGCACGAATGAGTCATATATCCTTGGAAAGGTGCTTCAATTACCTGTCCAGTGGTATGCATATCATGCCATGTCTGTATTTCGGATATCCTTTTTTTGCCTTTCCAAGTTAGTACCATGAACATATATTTTACTACTTTTTCCAAAAATTATTTTGGCCAACATCCTGACTGTGCACGAATAAGTCATATATCCTTGGGAAGGTGCTTCAATTACCTGTCCAGTGGTATGCATATCATGCCATGTCTGTATTTCGGATATCCTTTTTTTGCCTTTCCAAGTTAGTACCATGAACATATATTTTACTACTTTTTCCAAAAATTATTTTGGCCAACATCCTGACTGTGCACGAATAAGTCATATATCCTTGGGAAGGTGCTTCAATTACCTGTCCAGTGGTATGCATATCATGCCATGTCTGTATTTCGGATATCCTTTTTTTGCCTTTCCAAGTTAGTACCATGAACATATATTTTACTACTTTTTCCAAAAATTATTTTGGCCAACAGCCTGACTGTGCACGATTAAGTCATATATCTTTGGAAAGGTGCTTCAATTACCTGTCCAGTGGTATGCATATCATGCCATGTCTGTATTTCGGATATCCTTTTTTTGCCTTTTCAAGTTAGTACCATGAACATATATTTTACTACTTTTTCCAAAAATTATTTTGGCCAACATCCTGGCTGTGCACGAATAAGTCATATATCCTTGGGAAGGTGCTTCAATTACCTGTCCAGTGGTATGCATATCATGCCATGTCTGTATTTCGGATATCCTTTTTTTGCCTTTCCAAGTTAGTACCATGAACATATATTTTACTAATTTTTCCAAAAATTATTTTGGCCAACATCCTGACTGTGCACGAATAAGTCATATATCCTTGGGAAGGTGCTTCAATTACCTGTCCAGTGGTATGCATATCATGCCATGTCTGTATTTCGGATATCCTTTTTTTTCCATTCCAAGGTAGTACCATGAGCCTGTCTTTTACTACATTTCCCAAAAATTCCTTTGGCCAAAATCCTGATTGTGCACGAATGAGTCATATATCCTTGGAAAGGTGCTTCAATTACCTGTCCAGTGGTATGCATATCATGCCATGTCTGTATTTCGGATATCCTTTTTTTGCCTTTCCAAGTTAGTACCATGAACATATATTTTACTACTTTTTCCAAAAATTATTTTGGCCAACATCCTGACTGTGCACGAATAAGTCATATATCCTTGGGAAGGTGCTTCAATTACCTGTCCAGTGGTATGCATATCATGCCATGTCTGTATTTCGGATATCCTTTTTTTGCCTTTCCAAGTTAGTACCATGAACATATATTTTACTACTTTTTCCAAAAATTATTTTGGCCAACATCCTGACTGTGCACGAATAAGTCATATACCCTTGGGAAGGTGCTTCAATTACCTGTCCAGTGGTATGCATATCATGCCATGTCTGTATTTCGGATATCCTTTTTTTGCCTTTCCAAGTTAGTACCATGAACATATATTTTACTACTTTTTCCAAAAATTATTTTGGCCAACATCCTGACTGTGCACGAATAAGTCATATACCCTTGGAAAGGTGCTTCAATTACCTGTCCAGTGGTATGCATATCATGCCATGTCTGTATTTCGGATATCCTTTTTTTGCCATTCCAAGGTAGTACCATGAACCTATCTTTTAATACTTTTCCCAAAAATTCGTTTGGCCCAAATCCTGAGTGTTTCGCATGAATTATAAATCGATAAGAAGGTGATTCATATTCCTGTGTGGTGGTATATATTACATACGAATAAAGTATTATTTTAGTTCAAAGTTAATCCAATGAACATTTCGGTCCCTTCCCTTTATGTTTTTAACATAAACATTATTTTGTTATATTTTCGGACGTCTTTAATCCGAAGTTTGTACAGTTGAATCTTGAATTTGTTTTGTTTTTAATTTATTTAAAATTTTAATATATTTTATAAGTTTCTAACTTTACGAATAATTAACTATTAACAAAACAATTTTAAAGTGATTCCCATCAAAATAGTTGAATTCGTGGAAATGCGAAGTTAAATTCGTACTTGGCACTAAGTTAAATTCGTACTGTGAAAATAGTACGAATTTAACTTTATCCGGATAAAAAATATGGGTTTGTGTCTTTGCTAAGATCGCAACGGATTTACGAATTTATCTTCACGCACTTTGTTTTCAAAACAGAAAAAATTTCAATATTTTATAAGTGCATTAAATAAAATTTTGTATGTTTCATAATTTATTTCAAGCAATATAGAAAAAGCCTTTATAAATCACTTTTAATGTAACTTGAATACAAAAAAATACAAACATAAATCAGCGGAAATGTAAAAAACTCCGCGGGTGTCTCAGCAGGAAATGCGAATGAAAATAAAGGAAATGCGTGGTGTTGGTGGTTGTGGCAGAATCGGCCGTTCTTTTGTCGGGATATGTTTAACGGAAAACGCTGCTTGAGTGTTGAAAAATATTTAAAATGCAGTTGATGTGTGGGCAGAGAGGACGCAAAGGGGCAGATGAGGGAAGTGAATTTTAAGAAATGCAATTGATATAATTTTGAAAAAAATGCAGAGCTTTAATTTATTTAAAACATTTAAAGCTAACTAATATTTGTGCAGGAGAAAATGAAATACGTATATTTTTTGTGGGGTAATTTTAATTGAAAATGTACTGCATTTTTTATTTTAAAACACATTTCAAATTTTACCTTTTGTTCAATTGATAGGACATCGAAATACAGGAGCTTATTTGCACTTTCAACTATTTCATTGACATAAATTTTGTCGCTCATATTTATATCAATATTAAAATTACTTTCTAACTTGTAAAAATTACATTTTTGTTCTAATCATTTTCATCAGTCACGTTTCTAGCGATGTCAAAGACTCTTTTATACATAACATTCAGATAATGAAGTCACACGTGTTACATGGCGTTGCCAATTTCATTCATAATATTTTTCAACAAATCAATTTAGGCACTCTTGTTTCATATAGTTACCATTAAGGTCTTCAGAAATGAAACTTGTCTCTACATTCATTTAAACACTCGTATTGCATGACGCCAGAACTTTGTTTTGCTATTCTTCCAAAAATAAACAAAACAATACAATTAAATTTATCTGTTTCTGAACTCTTAAGTGATTATAAATTTGAATGAAATTAAATATGTTGCTATGCCAGTTTATATATTTTTTTCAAATTTTGAAAAAACTTTAATAATAGAACACTTTACGATGAATTCAACTGTAGAGAAGACAGATAAATAAATAAAGCTTCTATTGAGCTATGATAAAAAACGTTTTTTAACAGATAAAGGACAATAAAAAATTTATTTTGAACAAAGTGTTTTTATTACAAATTTAAGACCGATCAAACATTCAAAAGTTAAACTTCAACAAAATTTAAATTCAGTGAAATCAACTTGATTGTATAGTTCAACATACCTGACCAATGTTTTTTCATCTTAAGTCAAAAAATTTTCATTTCTTCAATTTACAACTCAAAAATTTAAACTATTTAAATTTAAACAAGCTTATGTTTAAGCTACAAGGATAAAATAAAGCATACATGTATTTTTGGCAATGCTTTTTCAGTATGCTTATCAGTTAAAATTCTCATTTGGTTTAAACATAAATAATTTTAAAAGTACTCAGAATGTACAAAACAACTTTATTTGTCACTTTAATTAAAACAAAATTAACTAAAATTCTGTGTAATGGTAATTTTTTCAAATTAAAAAAAATAAGTTTAGCTAAAATTAATAAATGCAAGTTTTCACTTTTCTAAGTTCCAAAACCTTTGCACCAAATTTATAATAAAATGTAATTTTCTAATAAACATTGAAAGATTAAAGGACAAATAAACAAAATAACATGCAATTAAAACAAAATTAACTAAAATTCAGTGTAATGGTAATTTTTTCAAATTAAAAAAAATAAGTTCAGCTAAAATTAATAAATGCAAGTTTTCACTTTTCTTAGTTGCAAAACCTTTGCACCAAATTTATAATAAAATGTGTAACATTGAAAGATTAAAGAACAAATAAACAAAATAACATTTTTTTCTAAATTATTGTTTTCGAAAGAAAAAATTTTAACGAAAATAATAAAACAATATTTAAAAATATTAAGAATTTATTAAAAAACAATACTTTTTTTGTAAAACACTTAAATGTTATTCAATAACATTTCTAAAAAAATATTATTAAAAAAATTTACATTTTTTTTAAAAAATTATATAAAATAAATTATTTAAATAAACTAAAATTTCTTTAAACAATTAAATTTTAAATTTTTTTAAACAATAAAATCAAAATTTTATTTAAAAAAATTAAAAATCTTTAAAATAAATAATTTTATTTTAAATAATTTTCATTTTTTTCAAATATATGAAAACTGTGATATAAAAAACCTACAATTTCATTTATAAAAATTTAAATTTTAATTAAAAAAATTAAAATTCTATTCAAATTTAATTTAAATAAATTAAAATTTTATTTCAATAAATTAACTTAAGTTTTATTCAATAACATTTATAAAAAAATTTGAATAAAAAAATTTAAACATTATTTAAAAGATTAAACTATTATTTAAATAAATTTAAATTTCTTTAAAAAATTTAATCTATGAAAAATAAATACTTTTATTTTAAAAAATTAACATTTTTTTCAAATATATGAAAACTTTAATATAAAAATATACAATTTTATTTATAAAAATTAAAATTTTATTTAAAAAAATTAAAATTCTATTCAAATTTAATTTAAATAAATTAAAATTTGATTTCAATAAATTAACATTTTATTTTATTCAAATCTTATTTTAATAAATTAAAAAAATTAAAATTTTATTCAAATTTATTTATATAAAATAAAATTTTATTTAAAAATTTATTTAAAATTTTATTTGAATTTTATTTATAAAAATTAAAATTTTATTGAAATAAATTGAAATTTTATTCATTTTTTATTTAAATAAATTAAAATTTTATTCAAATAAATAAAAATTATGCTCAAATTTTATTTATATAAATTGAAATTTTATTCCAAAATTTTAAATATTATTGTAAAAATTTCATTAAAAATTAAAATTTTATTTAAAAAAATAAATAATCTATGAAAAATAAATAATTTTATTTTAAATAATTTACATTTTTTCAAATATATGAAAACTTTGATACACAAAATATACAATTTTATTTATAAAAATTTAAATTTTATTTAAAAAATTAAAATTCTATTCAAATTTAATTTAAATAAATTAAAATTTTATTTCAATAAATTAACATTTTATTTTATTCAAATCTTATTTTAATAAATTAAAAAAATTGAAATTTTATTCAAATTTTATTTATATAAAATAAAATTTTATTTAAAAATTTATTTAAAATTTTATTTGAATTTTATTTATAAAAATTAAAATTTTATTGAAATAAATATAAATTTTATTCATTTTTTATTTAAATAAATTAAAATTTTATTCAAATAAATAAAAATTATGCTCAAATTTTATTTATATAAATTGAAATTTTATTCCAAAATTTTAAATATTATTGTAAAAATATCATTAAAAATTAAAATTTTATTTAAAAAATAAATAATCTATGAAAAATAATTAATTTTATTTTAAATAATTAAAATTTTTTCAAATATATGAAAACTTTGATACAAAAAATATACAATTTTATTTATAAAAATTTAAATTTTATTTAAAAAATAGAATATTCAAATTTAATTTAAATAAATTAAAATTTTATTTCAATAAATAATATTTTATTTTATTCACGTTAAATTTTAATAAATTTTAATTTTATTAAAAAAATTAAAATTTTTTTAAATTTACTTTAGATAAAATAAAATTTTATCAAAAATTTCAAATTTTATTTAAAAAATTTATTAAAAAATTTCGTTTAAAATTTCATTTGAATTTTATTTATAAAAATTAAAATTTTATTGAAATAAATTGAAATTTTATTCATTTTTTATTTAAATAAGTTAATATTTTAATGAAATAAATTAAAATTATGCTCAAATTTTATTTATATAAATTAAAATTTTATTCCAAAATTTTTAATTTTATTGTAAAAATATCATTAAAAATTTCATTTTAGTTTTATTTAAATAAATTAAAATTTTATAAATTTTTACATTTTTAAATTTTATTTATAAAAATTTGAAATTTTTAAATAAAATTTTAATTCATTTAAATTTGAATAAATTAAAATTTTTATAATAAATAAAATTTATATTTATATTTAAAAATTAAAAAAAAATATTTTATTTTAAGAAATGTATATATTTATATATAAAAAATAAAAAAAAAATATTTATTTTTATAAAAATTAAAATTTTATTTAAATTTATTGAAATTTTATTCAAAATTTATTTATATATAAAAAAATTTTATTCAAATTTTATTTTAAAAAAATTTAAATTTTATATAAAAAATTAAAATTGTATTTAAATAATTAAAATTTTTATTCAAAAATATCAAATTTTATGTAAATAAATTAAAATTTTATTCAAATATTATTTAAATAAATAAAAATTTTATTCGAATTAATTAATTAAATTAATTAAATTTTATAAAAATTTTTATATACATAAATTAAAATTTTATTCAAAAATTGCAAATTTTATTACAAAAGTTTTATTTAAATTTTATTTATAAGAATTAAAATTTTATTTTAATTAATTAAAATTTTATTCAAAATTTATTAACATTAATTAAAATTTTATTAAAATACATTAAAATATTATTGAAATTAATTCAAATTTTATTTAAATAAATTAAAATTTTATTAAAAAATTTTCAAATTTAAAAAACAAAATATTAAAAGACTATTGTTTTAACCAAAACATGATTAAGTGCTACAACCAAATTTTATCTATAATTCAAATTTTAAAAAAAACCTTATTAACTACAGCACCATCATATAAAGCTATACTCAAAAAAGCTATACTTATATAATGAGCTGGAACTAAATTTAATGCTGGAAATAGGCAACTAATTAGATATAATTGAGCACGATTTCGAACGTTAATCGTGCGCTTTAATAACACTTGATTGAATAAAATTTATTTAATTTATAGAAAAAGATTAAATTTCTGAATAGGTTTTGATGAAAAATGAGTAGAGAATGGAATGATGAGCCAACATAGCCAATTGCTACTTAACAGTGCCTTCAAAAATTAGTTAGACTCACATTTAAAAATAAAATTTATTGCGTTAAATTTGCTTGCATCATTTCAGATAATTAAGACATCATTTTGCGAACATGTTTGCGCTACATTCATTAATTTGACCTGTATAAAGGTTCAAATTCCAGCTTAAATTAAAAAACAATATAAAAAAAAAATACTTAAAAGTGAACACAGTATTTAGAAATATTTGAAATAATTAAGTTTTCATAATTTATTTTCAAATTAATCTCAAGCCTAATGATCTATTTAATAAACTATTAGATATTCCTAGCAGATCCTAGCAGCATTATAATAGCATCTGAACAACGTAAGATACAATTATGATTTGATTATCCCTAATAAGAATTCTCATTAAACTCTTATAAAAAAAATATACATAAAATCAACATTTCTTTTTCTAGATCCATTACTTTAAAAACGGGTACATAAAGATGTGAGGCTCTTAATAGCTGTGTTGACCACCCGCCTGATAGACTTTACTACAAGCATTAGATATTCTTACAATAATTATCATACATTTGTCGAAATAAGTGAAATTTTTCAAAGAAAATTACATGGAATGTAAAGATAGTTTGTTTTTCTTTTAGTTTTCCAGCGAAACGGAAATGTGACGAATCACACACGGTGATGCCACACCTGAAGTGAATAAACAACACAAAGTCCAAGTTAAAAAAAAAAAACAATATCAAAAAAAAAATAACAAATAACCAATGTTTTTTGTTTTGTTTTTTTTTTTTTTTTGTTTTATTATTTTTTTTGTTTTATATATTTATATAAACAATAAATATAGTAACGTCAACCACATAAGCAACGAATTGAAAATATTTTAATTAATGGCGCGTGCTGCATTAAATTATTGTGGTTTGGTTCAGGTTTTATTTTTTTTTTTTTTTTTTTTTTTAAAACTCATTTGGAAAAACAGAAATGCTGACTAATTATTTTTTATGCCTACATTTTATGCGATTTATTTGTTTGTTTGTTGGAGCAAATATACCACCAGGTATTTATTTTAAAACATTAAACATTCAAATGTTCAAAATTAAACACTAAACGGGGCATTGAAATTAATTTGTCAAAGTGTAAAAAAAATACATAAAATAAAAAACAATACTTGCAGTGCACGAGTACCTAGCTTTGTTTACAATTCTTTTAAGGTTGATGATTTTTAGGAAAAGGGGCAAATAAAGTGATATTTGTAATTAAATTTCTAAAAAAACTTTTCCCAATTAGTTGCACATTAATTTCTCGACTTTTTGGATGTTAGTAATACACTTAAAAAAATCAATAGCAAAAATGATCATATTTATAAATTAAACAATTTTACTGACAAAAAAAATACGAACAGAAACACTTTTTTGAAAATTAAGCCACTAAAAACGAAATGAGCTATTTGCTACAATTTTTGGAATTGTATTTATTTCTTTGACAGGTTTTATTACAGTTTTATTACTAGGCTTAAAATCGAGCATGTTTTTTTATGAAATGACGAATTGAGCCATCTGCTGCACATTTCTATAATTGTATTGGCATCAAGAAGAGGCTCGGAAAGAATTTTTATTATTCATTTTCTATTTAAGTTGAATTTATCTTTTAATGGTTTCTCTATATCTCTTTATTTATTTAATTTACTTAAAGCTCTGCAACTATTTTTCAATTATTTTACTTTCCCTACGATCAGTTGTTTTATACTAACATTTTATCTATAGATATTTATCAATTAATTCCACTGAAATTGACTGAATTTTTATTTCGATGCGTCACAGTTACAGTCATTGTGTTTTTTTATATAAAAAACAAATAAACAACTGCATGTCGATAAAAGCACCGTTAAGGTTTTAATTAAAAACATAAATTTTTTATGATTTTTTCCGAGTTTTCAATTTGTTATCGCATTATTTATTGTTCTGCGTTTTCATTTAACAGTCACAAAATATTAAAAATGAAAGAAAAAAAATTAAAAACAATGCATAGCAGTTGCATTGACAGAGCCTGCGGGAGGTTTTTTTAATCAATTATTATGATTAAAGCTTTTCACGTTGATATGATAAAAACATTAATTAAAATGAACAAAATTGAATACGATTCAAATCAATGGGTTGGTTCAAATTAAAAGGCTTCAAAAGAAACAAAATATCTCATATATTAATAAGTGAACATTAAACTTTGTCGTTCGTATGCTTTTTTGGTATTAATTAGAACTCAAGACGAATGAAACTTATATAATTCGAAAGATACTGTTGCACAGATGTGCAGAATATATATATAAATTATATATCTTGTAAGAGAGAAATACAACGCGCTCTTTGAATGATATGAAATAGGTTGGTAGTGAGCTTTTAGGCGTTGGTGGAATTTGAGTTTTTTACAGAAGTCAAATTTTTCTCAAAAAATTTAATTTTATGCATTTAGCAATTGTCTTTTTAAATAAAATTTTAATATTTTTGTATAAAATTTTAATATTTTAAATGAAATTTTAATTTTTGTAAATAAAATTTCAATTTTTTTTTATATATAATTTAAATTTATAAAGATTTATATATAAAAAAGTTATTTACTATAAAATTTTAAATATTTTAAAATAAAATTTAAATTTTTTTAAATGAAATATTTACGTAAAATTTAAAATCTTTAAACAAAATTTTAACATTTTAAAATAAAATTTTAATATTTTTAAATAAAATTTTAATATTTTTAAATAAAATTTCAATATTTTTAAAATAAAATTTAAATTTTTTATTAAAAAAAAAACTGTACAAAAATGTTGTTTGAATTCAAAAATTCGACTTTCCATGACCATAGTTTGGTCGAATTTCAACGGTTTATCAGCTTTTCAAATTATTTCTGTAAGTTTGTTAAATTTTCTTTGAAATGTGATAACAATCATTGTGACGCACTACCAAAAGTATTTTTAATGAATTTTCTTCATATTGTTGTTAGTTATTTAGTGCGTATTTCAACGAAATTCCAAGAGAGCGAAAAACACTGTCTCAAATTGAATTTTCTGCATTTCGAAGCCAATATCTGCGCTATCTTTGAAAAGATTTCATTTATTTCTTTTTTGCATTTAAGTCCTATCAATAAACTTAAAAAATTTATGAAAATTTTACCGTTACTTTTTTGTTTATATTTGAAATATGCCTTTTAAAAAGAGATCACAAAATTATATCTATTCTCAAAATATGAGGTAAATATGATTTTTGTTGTAAAAAAAGAGAAAAAACTAAAATTTTTTAGGTTAATAAAAATCTATAATATATCAAACATAAATATAATATTTTTATATAGAAAATATAGAAAAAAAAAGAATTTCCATTTTAGCCCTTCATTTGACCGAATATCTTACGATGAAATTGTGTTGTGTGTGTATTATAAAATGTTTTAAAGTTTATGCTATCAAGAAGCTTTACAAGGCATTATTTACTCTCTGAGTTGTCTGCAGAGAGTTGGCGACCGATCAGAACAATTTTTTTTTTATTGAAAGAAACTTTGCCGCGAATAGGGACACGCACTTAACCAGCATCCCACGGTAACAAATAAAACAAACACTTGGTCGAATTTCGACCCCAGGCGATACTAGTATAAATAAAAACATGAATTTGTAATACTTGATAATTGTTACTTGATTCTTGATACTTGATACTTGATACTTGATTCTTGATACTTGATACTCGATACTTGATACTTGATACTTGATACTTGATACTTGATACTTGATACTTGATACTTGATACTTGATACTTGTTACTTGATACTTGATACTTGATACTTGATACTTGATACTTGATACTTGATACTTGATACTTGATACTTGATACTTGATACTTGATACTTGATACTTGATACTTGATACTTGATACTTGATACTTGATACTTGATACTTGATACTTGATACTTGATACTTGATACTTGATACTTGATACTTGATACTTGATACTTGATACTTGATACTTGATACTTGATACTTGATACTTGATACTTGATACTTGATACTTGATACTTGATACTTGATACTTGATACTTGATACTTGATACTTGATACTTGATACTTGATACTTGATACTTGATACTTGATACTTGATACTTGATTCTTGATACTTGATACTCGATACTTGATACTTGATACTTGATACTTGATACTTGATACTTGATACTTGATACTTGATACTTGATACTTGATACTTGATACTTGATACTTGATACTTGATACTTGATACTTGATACTTGATACTTGATACTTGATACTTGATACTTGATACTTGATACTTGATACTTGATACTTGATACTTGATACTTGATACTTGATACTTGATACTTGATACTTGATACTTGATACTTGATACTTGATACTTGATACTTGATACTTGATACTTGATACTTGATACTTGATACTTGATACTTGATACTTGATACTTGATACTTGATACTTGATACTTGATACTGGATACCTGATAATTGATACATGAAGCTTTATTCTTGATAATTGATGCTTAATACTTGGTACTTGATACTTGCTTGATACTTGATACTTTGTACTTGATATTTGATACTTGATACTTGGCACTTGGCACTTGATACTTCATACTTGATACCTGATACCTGATACATGAAGCTTGATTCTTGATAGTTGATGCTTAATACTTGGTACTTGATACTTGCTTGATACTTGATACTTTGTACTTGATATTTGATACTTGATACTTGGCCCTTGGCACTTGATACTTCATACTTGATACCTGATACATGAAGCTTGATTCTTGATCTTGATACTGATTACTTGGTACTTTATCATTGATACTTTATACTGGTAACTTGTTTCTTGATATATGATACTTGATACTTGGTACTTGATACTTGATATTTGAAACTTGATACATGAAGCTAAATAATTGATAATTGATACTGAATACTTCTTACTTGATCATAGATAATTGATAATTTATACTGGTTACTTGTTACTTGATATTTGATAGTTGGTTATCATTCTATTTGATACTTGATACTTGTTACTTGATACTTAATATTTAATATTTGATATTTCAAACTAGATATTAGTTACGTGATACTTGATACATGAAACGTGATACTTACTCTTCATGCTTTATACTTCATAATTCATACTTCATACTTCATACTTCATACTTCATACTTCATACTTCATACTTCATACTTCATACTTCATACTTCATACTTCATACTTCATACTTCATACTTCATACTTCATACTTCATACTTCATACTTCATACTGCATACTTCATACTTCATACTTCATACTTCATACTTCATACTTCATACTTCATACTTCATACTTCATACTTCATACTTCATACTTCATACTTCATACTTCATACTTCATACTTCAGACTTCAGACTTCATACTTCATACTTCATACTTCATACTTCATACTTCATACTTCATACTTCATACTTCATACTTCATACTTCATACTTCATACTTCATACTTAATACTTCATACTTCATACTTCATACTTCATACTTCATACTTCATACTTCATACTTCATACTTCATACTTCATACTTCATACTTCATACTTCATACTTCATACTTCATACTTCATACTTCATACTTCATACTTCATACTTCATACTTCATACTTCATACTTCATACTTCATACTTCATACTTCATACTTCATACTTCATACTTCATACTTCATACTTCATACTTCATACTTCATACTTCATACTTCATACTTCATACTTCATACTTCATACTTCATACTTCATACTTCATACTTCATACTGCATACTTCATACTTCATACTTTATACTTCATACTTCATACTTCATACTTCATACTTCATACTTCATACTTCATACTTCATACTTCATACTTCATACTTCATACTTCATACTTCATACTTCATACTTCATACTTCATACTTCATACTTCATACTTCATACTTCATACTTCATACTTCATACTTCATACTTCATACTTCATACTTCATACTTCATACTTCATACTTCATACTTCATACTTCATACTTCATACTTCATACTTCATACTTCATACTTCATACTTCATACTTCATACTTCATACTTCATACTTCATACTTCATACTTCATACTTCATACTTCATACTTCATACTTCATACTTCATACTTCATACTTCATACTTCATACTTCATACTTCATACTTCATACTTCATACTTCATACTTCATACTTCATACTTCATACTTCATACTTCATACTTCATACTTCATTTTTGGATTTGAACCCGGGACGTCTGAGTTGGCAGTCAAGCACGCACCCCTCGCTAACCGAGGCCACATATTTGTATTCTTATTTTTTGAGGTCGTTTTTATAATCAAAAAATTGAGCTCTGCCAGATTTCAAAACACTAACCAACTCGTGTTTTTCTGTGTGCGCCATTTAAGACGTGTTCTCAATCGTGTTCTTTATGCGTCTCAGTTCAGCGCCATTCATACTTCAACTGTTTACCGCAACTTGAATTCTACGCTAACCCAATCTTATCTACGCTAATCTAATCTATACTTCAGAGAATACTTCAAAAGAAATTAGCTTAAATGTGTGCAGCGTAGAAGCGATAAGATATCTACAGAGCCAAATATAGAGTAAAGTTTAAGGCATGAGCATGATATGACCAAATAATAGCTACAAATATTTTATAGCAAATAACTACTTATGATGAAAGCCAGTTAAAAAGATTACGAATATATGTGTTCTTTTTTAAAACATACAAACAATTATTAGGAAATTTAAAAATTTTTAAATATTTCAATTAAAGTAAAACGCAAAACTCAATAACTGATTACTCAGCAAAAACAAAAGTAAAAATAAAAAAAATACCAGGGGAAAACCTTACGTGTCGAAACAATATTTTTATAGCTGCTAAAAAGCAGAAGAATAGAAAAAAAAATCAAATAACAAAAAAAGCATGCAAAACGCTGTTGCTGTTGACACCAAAAAAATATATATTTTATTGAGTAGAACTTATATAACGTTATCAGCCAGCAGTAGAACAAAATAACTGCAAACAACAACGCTAGACAGCTGAAAAAAAATAATGCCAGATAGACAGCAAATGTGAACTGAGACACTGTAAATGCACACGCTCAACAAATTGAATATTTCCTTGTATAAGTTTACTGATTAGCGGTCAAATAAGTGAATTTTTCATGCTCCGTTGCTGATTGAAGATAGAATTTAGTTAGACAATCAACGAAATTTTTACAAAAACAAAGCATTCTCTACTAGGCTTTGAAAAGCAAATTCACAATAAATGCAATTGTGGCAGATAAACAATTCTTTAGAAATAACAATTGTATGAGTTCAAAATGCACAACTAGATTATTTTTTTCTCAGTCATTTGTCTGAGTGACAAATAAATGGCATTAACATTTTAATATTTTTACATTTCACAATGTGAAATGTCTATATATCAATATCGATATCTCAAATCTCTATGAAGTGATATTTTAGAATATTTAGAGGAAATAGAAAATACTTTGATACATTATTAATAAAATATAAGTCTGATAGATATTTAATAATTTCGACTTTCTCATGATTTATCATTTCAAATTTTGTTAAATGACTATTTAAAGAAATATTTTTTAGTTCTTCGGTGTTGTCAATTAACTTCAGAAATTACAAAATTCTTAACTCATTAGATCAGTATCCAAATAAATTTAACTTCGAATTGGTTCCATTTTCGAGATCCTTAGAGACTTGATACTCAACACTTCACTCTTGACACTTGATACTTCATACTTGATACTTCATACTTGATACTCAAACTTGAAGCTTAATGCTTGATAATTAATACTTCATTCTTGATAATCCATACTTGATGCTTAACGCTTGATACTTGATACTTCACACTTGAAAATTGAAACTTGATGCTCAATACTTGATACTTGAAACTTGATACTTGAAACTTGATACTTGATACTTAATACGTAATACTTGATACTTCATACTTCAAAATTGAAACTTGATACTCAATACTTGATACTTGATACTTGATGCTTGATACTTCATACTTGATACTTGGTACTTTATACTTGATACTTGATACTTGATACTTCCCTGCGGACAAAAGAACCGGTTCAAAACCTATCACGTGATAGGTTCCAAAGTGATAGTGATCGGTCCCAATTCTACCACCAACATATGAAACCAACCGGTCCCTTTTACATGGCGTTGTCATTGACAGGGGTAAATTGACACCGGCTAGATACCTTTGGACCAATCCTAGAACCGGTTCAAAAATATATCGGCAGGTGTCAATTGACACCTCATAGATACCTTCGCACCTAATCAGTAGCCGGTCTATTTATAGAACACGGTACACTTATACGCAAGTTGTTAATGAAATTGAATCAACGTTTTGGAAATTCATGTTTAGTCGAGCTTGTTAGCGTTCCTGCTTAGTACTCGACTGACCTGGGTTCAATCCCCGGAAAAATCACAAAATTTTTTTTTATTTGGTTCTTAAATAAAAAATTAAATTTTCAAGATGTTAAGCAAATTTATTTTGAAGGTTATTTTTGATTAAGCAATTAATGAAATAGAATTAGAATTTAAATTATTAAATTTTATTATTAAACACAGCCAGGATTCGAACCCACGTTCACCGCGTGACAGTCTAGCGCACTTCCAATGAGCTATTGGTAACGATAAGATTAACAGAGTAAAACACATTTAAAAACTATTGGTCCCGATCTGAGTAATATCGAACCTGTCCTGTGATAGGTTAAATAAGAACTGTCACAGGACCGGTTACTTTAGGGAAATTGACCCTGCTTTGTCCGTAGGGTTGATACTTGATACTTGATACTTGATACTTGATACTTGATACTTGATACTTGATACTTGATACTTGATACTTGATACTTGATACTTGATATTTAACACTGATACTTGATACTTTCTAGATGTTCAAAATATTCTACATTGATAATACTTCGAAAGTACTTGTGAAAGCAAGTTTCAAATTTTGGTGAGCGAGCTAACTTCGTTTACATTTTAAGTCGAATTGAGAATTAGTTTATCTCGCTCTCGCAAGTATATCCGGTAAAACTTCTGAAGCACAGCTAAAACAAAGAGCTGAACTTGTGAGCGAAAATATTATTCTCTCTAAATATAACTTTGTTCATGGTTGAATAACAAGGTTGCTGCAAAACTGACAGTGCTCTCTTTCGCATAGCCGAAAGTGTCAAAATCAACTAGCTGCCGAAAGAAACAACAACAACTGCAACAGCTGAAGCGGTTCGCTTTGACATTTTTGGCAGTCGAGCTCTCCGTCTTACGGCTACCTTATTCTGTGTATCCTGACTTTGTTATGCTTCGTGCGCGAGCTTGTATTGTTTGTGTGCGAGAAATGCTACCGAAGCATCTTAACGAGGCTAACTCTAGAATTGTTACATATTCAAAACTTTACTGAGTACATACTTATAATGAACCAAAAATTCTAACCTAGCAACAGTACCCAAAACAACATAATTTATTTACTAATTATTTTTCGAAATTATCACGTGTGTTTCGAGAACACAAGAGTTTATCTAAGAAATTTATCGCACGTTATCGATATTTTATTGATTTATGACAACAATTAAAGGATAAAGCAGGTGATATTAAGTAATCAGTGATTTATTGTTATATGCTTAGATATATAAATGTTCCAACATAGGGTGTTCACAAGAAATTTCTTCTATGTACTCTACTCAACAATATCAGCTGCACACGTGCTCGAAAGCAACAAATTAAAAATTATAGCAAAATTTCGGTATTTTCGAGACAAATTCTGACATAGGTAAATGAAGGAACAACCAAGGTCATTTATACAAAAATAAAATAATTTTATACACAAAAAAAAAAACTCATAACGTTAGTTAGGCTGGCTTTTGGAAGTACGTGTACGCAGCACATACGTTTGAGATAATCCAAAATCGCAAAATTGATAATAATAACTAATCTTCCGTCATGTTTTGTTTTTTTTTCTGCTCTAATGACAGCTGTGCAAAGTTAACACAAGCTCGAAAATAATATAGTTAAAAAATTGAATTTTTTTTGTTTTCGCACCAAATTTGTTTTAACCATATTTATAGCTTTTAGCAAAACCGAGCACAATATTTTTTCTTAGTCACTCAACATCATAAAATAATACAATATCAACACGATACGCTGCTATATCAATAACAGCTGAATGGAAAAATAGAATAAAAAAATTAATGAAAAAAAGAAAAACGAAAATATGTTTTCTAAGCTTTATAGAAATGTAGTCTTAAAAAAAAATAATTATCAACATGGCACACATTTTTACATTGCGATAAGAAATAGTCTGATAGTCACGATGTTGATAACTCATACAGAGCTATACAGTACAATACAGTGCCCTGAAGTGAAAAAAACAAACAAAATCTTTGCTGTACAACTGATTTTAATCTTAGCGATAGAAAAAAAACACTGCAATTCAATGAAAATCGAAAACAGTCACGGGTATTAATTAAAAGGCAAAAGAAAATTCATTGAAAATTGTTTCAGCATTTTATGTCTTGATCATTAAGTTTATAATCGAATCGTATTTTGACGTTTGAATTTTTACAGAGATGAACTAGAATTTTAACTGCAACAAAAACTTGTGGATGTTAACGTACTAAATTTTTTTTCTTCTGCACCTGAACATGTTCTTGTAAACCATGGCAGCGAAAGCATATTTTCGACTCAAAGAATTAAAGCTTTTGAGGCAAGAATTCATGCAAAGGCTCTATATTAACAAAGTATGATCCCTTGAATATCGCTATCGATACTACCTAACTCGAGTATCGCTATCGATACAAACTTTGATGACAATTTTTAAAGTACAATTAAACAATTAAAGTATTCTATAGCGAGACGTTCAAATCGAAATCGAAGAAGCAACAAACAAGTGCTTTAAAGGGAGGGAAAATTTTCCTCGACATAGCTTCTTGAAAGTTCAATCCAACAGTGCACCTTAATGTTTGCTTCGATATTTTGAATTTTGAATATGTTCGAATTTTGGGCACAGGCACATTTATTTGATGGGACGTAGAAGTTCTTTTTGTAATATACCAGTCTACAGAGTAATTATACATTTTTACTGCACTGTACTTTTGCTTTTAAGTGAAATTTTCTTGCATTTTAGAACTGCGTCAATGAAGTAAAATGTAATACAATTTCACATGTAAATGAGAATAATTTAAAAAAAAAAAAATTAAATAAAAATACAGATAATTGCGTTGATGTAGATAAAAACGCAATATTTTTCAATCGATAAAACATTAATATTAATTCAAAAAAAAGCTTGAGAATAAAGAGAAAAGCGATGACTTCAGGCAATAAACCACCTTCAACAAAGAGTCAAAGAAGGTGTCAGTGAATTTCAACCCTTTTTCGCCCATTAAAAAAATCGGTGTGCATGGAATGATGACTGTAGAGCTTAAAGCTAGAAATTTCACAACCTGCACAAGTTAAAAATGTTCTCATCGTTAAAAATACTACATATTTACATATTTATAGAGTAATTATATTTCATTATAATATGTTTGTATATTATTTGTAAAATAATTTGATACAAGATATAAGATATAAGATATTTTTAAACAAATACACACATAACTATGTATGGATATGTGCATTAGATGTGTTTGCATACTTCAACAAATATACAAATATCATATTCAAATATTAATTCATATATATATATGATATATATATAAATACAATTTCGATACAAAAGAGACACACATATATAGATATTTATCAACGCCTTTATACAATATTTGTTAGTTTATCTAACATTAATTTGCTTGACTTGCATTAACTACTTATTTTGTCCTGAGGAGGAGGTTGAGAATGGCATGAGTTTTAGTTTGAGAATAATTGACGTCAGCTCATGGTTCATGCACCAGCGCCAACATGTACAGAAGCAACCAAGTGTGGCAATCAATAATTTATTTTCAAAAAAAATTAGTCGTTTTATCTAGACATTAACTCAAATATTATAGCAATAAACAAACTTTCCACTCATATCTAGTTCAAATCGTACATTCTAGCTATGCCATAAACAGCAAAAAGCAAACATTTAGAACCAAAAACAAATATATGAAATATTTATTTTTTCATTTTTTTAAAAGAAACTATTTTATTTCGCTCTTACTCTTTTAACAAAAATAGTTTCTTTGTGGGAGATCATCACTCATCGATCAGGCAGTTGTCAATTTGTTCTAAAATCGTATAGCGTAGAAAAAAAAACCATGTGTCAAAATTGAAATCGATGGCCTGCAGCGCTATAGACAGACAATAGTCGTGTTTCAAAGAACACTTAAATTTGAGTCACTCACACATTGTGCTGAAAATAAATACAATTTTCTTGAAACACTTGCCAGGCTGTCAATAAGGTGAGATAATTCTTGTGAAATTAAATAAAAATAAAACACTTAGAAAATCAAAAATAGTTATTCAAGAAAAATAAACACAAAATAGTTTAGAACAAGATTGAATGAGTTTCTTATTTAAAAAGAAAACTGTGTTACTTTAAAACTTTGAGAAATTTTATGAAGAATGAAATATTTATATCTAATCGAAAAACATGTAATTTTTAAAGTATACCACATTGGAACGTTTCTTTTGTTTAGTTTTGACGTAGAAGTACGTCTTACAGCGCGGTTTGTATGGGGTGGTTTTAACAGATTTTTTGAAGGTCATGCAACGTTTTTGGCTAATACTTTAGGGTATACCTACAGCCTTTAATACTTATCGTTCAAAGATAATATATATACTAAAATATCAGATATATCCTGCGCTGAATGAATATCTCATTTTTAGATATTCATTCATAGAATCATCCATAGAATCATCCATTTTGGCCCAAATGTTCCATGGAACCCACAAAAATGCCAATGACTCATCTGTGACATCACATAATCCCACTGCATCCGATTGGCCATAGAATCCATATTTGTCCAAATGCTCCATGGAATCCATTAAAGTGCCAATGACCCACTTGTGATGTGTAAACACACTTTTCCATACTTAATTAAAAACAAAGTAAGCATGAACAAAAATTTCAATATAAATCGAATCGAATGAAATGACAAATAAAAAATAATTTGTTTTTGTCGAAAAAGATTG